>CM035418.1:76327369-76874869 GCA_020310875.1 Ceratopteris richardii | reverse complement strand
ATTTTAGTAGGTGTAGTTTGAATTATTTTTTATATTAACATGCTGACCAAATGAGTTGTTTAATCATGATTTATGTACTTTAAAGTCAGCTTTATTTTTTTGGGAACCTGCATTAGCATATGAAAGTCACATTTTAATTTTCAAAAGAAAAACATAAAAATAACTAATAAAATTAGTTTCAAAAGAACCTTCATATGCTTCTATTTGAATTTGCAAGTTGGCCCATCACGATGATGTGCAAGTTTAGTTGGGGGGGGGGGATTTGAAGATGAAATTGCTCAAGGATTGTGTACTAATTTTTTTTTTTTAATTTTCTTTCTTTTACTTACTTTCCTCTTTTTGACTATGAAATTATTAAATATAATTTTTAAACTTATGAGTGAGTATCTACAAGGAGAGAATGAAAACCAAAGATGTATATATGTATTGATTATGTGATAATTAACATATCAATTGTAGGTTTAAGTGAGTTTTGACCTAGGAAAATCCTAGAAACTTATAACACTACTCGTGAGAAACCCCATTAACTGTTTGACCCTTCAAAACCTAGATGTATAAAAAGAAAGGAAAAAGAAGAGAAAAAGTAAATAAGAAATAAAAAATGAGAAAATAACAAGGAGAAAATTCAAAATAGAAAAGAAGGAAATCAATATAGGAAGGAATAAATAGAAAGGTCTTAAATCTATAAAAGAAAAGAGAAAGAATCCAAAGAAGAGATAGTTGCTCATTTTGAAAAATCAAATTAAATTAGGAATTTTTTTCAAATCCCTCTAAAACTTTGGGGCCCTATAAGAAGAGGGATGATTGATCATTAATGGTTTTCCAATGTTCTTTTTTTCGGGTACCTTACTCCTCCTTTACTTTTTTTCTACGTATGTTTTTGTCTCTTCGAGTGAGAGTCCTTCATCTCTCTACCCTCTCGCCTCCACTCCAATTTTACGCAGAACATAGAGACAGAGAGTGAGAGAGAGAGAGAGAGAAAGAGAGAGAGGGAGCGTAACCGAACCTCTTCTCCCTCACTACTCTTCTCTATTACCTCATTGTTGAAAGGCTTTAGCACGCAGTAGAAAGTTTTCAATATGAACTTGTTTTAATTTAGCTTGCTGCAATAGTTTTTTGTCTAATTAAGAGAAAGAGAGAATATGAACTTGTCCATTAGGGTTATAGGCTTATATACAAGCTAGGGGAAAAACCTCCTTAAGAGGAAAAAAGTGCCCTTGCGGTCCTAGTGTGTTCAAACACATCACTACCAAAATATATCAAGAATTATCTCTCAGACAAGCACATTTATGAATAGCCTAGGAGTTAAGCATTGGTAGGAAGTAAAGCATAACTTTCACCACTTATCTAGTACCGATCAGCTTGCATTGTTTTATCCTAAGGTGGGATCAATACCACTAGATTTACATGCTTTTTGGACTCAGATTGGGTTGGCTATTTGAAACTCATGTGTCCATGAGTGGTTTTTGCTTCATGCTTTGTAGCTCATGCACAACTTGGTTGAGCAAGAAGCAACTTATTGTGATCACTTCTAGTTGTGAGGTTTGAAATATGGCAACTTTCACATCGTTCCAAGTGTGTGTGTGTGTGGCTCCTATGCCTTAAGGATAGTTTGGGTGTTGATAAGACTTTTTCCTCCAATATATTTACTAACAATCAGAGTGTCTCGAAGCTATGATTAACCTACCTTTCCATGCTCGCACCAACGACATTGAGGTGCACTATCATTATGTTAAAGAGTAACTCTCTGTATAAGGGAAAATCGAACCCATATAAGTATAGAGTCTTCACTTTTAATATTAAAAATGGATGCGAATATGGAAGATCAAACATCAAATAATTTATGCTTCCTTGCATATTCATCTATTTAATTTGAAGATGGAGCACTTGTAGGAAAATAGAGAATCATCCATAAATTAAAAATAAGAAATCCAAAGTTTTGCAATAAAATTATTCCAACTACATGGTGGGAATATGCAAATAGTTGTGAATTCACCTACGCACGAAGCCACATTTTTATCCATTACCAATACTCGTATCATTAGCTCAATAGTTTTTGTAAGGCTTCAGTTGACACGTCCATGCCTTATTTCAAAGTTGTGGAATGGTGGTAAACTCATTATGTATCTAGAAAAGTTGAAGAAAGAGTCATTAAATGTGTCATGTAGCAGAGGTATCAAAGACACAACGGCAACCTATCTTCCATGAAACGTAATATTTAGAAGCTAATTAATGGAATGCTTCAAATAGTCTCTATTTTGCATGAAAAGTAACACAAAACCCTATTCATCCAAGAAATGAATGGCTACATTTTGAAGCAAAATGTGTTTTTATAAAAGTGTGACTTTGGCAGAGCAACATTGTTATTGCAAAGAAGTGCTTTCTAACCTTAATTTATCCACAATAAATGAGTGGACTCCATAATTTTGGTGGGCCATGCTATAGTGGATATCAACATGTCCCCTACCATATAACAAAGGATAAGAATCATATGCAATTGTGATGCTTATTTTGTAGCTAGTGTAAGTTTTTAGATTTTGATTTTTCTCGTATCCATAAAAATGGGATTTATAAATTCAAGTATGTATTCCAAGTTATTATAGATAATAATATATCCAAATGAGTAAATGTACAGGTAATTGTTAGATGTCTAGACAAAGAAAAGTCTTGATCAGGAGCAGAAGCCATATGTTCCAAGCTCTGGAGACCAATCCTCTTAAGACCTTGAAAAAAGGAGAAGTAAGCATTGTTGAACAGCTTTTTATTGAAAAAAAACTCGTTCCTACTTTTCCATATGCTCCACAAGATGTGAGCCCTCCAAGGGTTCCAGAGGGAGAAATCAAAACTGTTGCAAACACCAAGAAGTGTTTCCTTATAGCTTATAGCAACATTGTTTTTATGGCAGAAAGGGAAGAGAGCACTCGAGTAATTCTGAGCATGCTTGTAGTTATGGAAAAGATGGGGGATATCTTCCACTTTGCCTCAAAAGCTACATACACCATCATTAACATTGAGCTTCCTGTCGTTTTGCCCACACCAAACACCATTGTGAAGAATCAACCAAAGCAGGTAGGAATGTTTGATATTGATGGGCATGTTCCATAAGTAGAGAAATCTCTACCTCCATTCCTCAGCCTTCCAGTATACCTTCCATTTTTTATTAAGCTTTGGGAGAATCATGATGATGGATCCTTTCTTGGACTTAAAGTTCTTCCACATATCCTAAGCATTCCTCTATGCTTCATCAAAACTAGCACACAGCCAGAGAAGCATTTAGACTCCTCAACCTACAACTCACAGACAATCTCACCATTAGAAGTGAAATCCTTCTAGCATTTGTATCCCAGGTGGCAACACTTGTGTTCTCTGATTCCAAGGTGGCCGTTATGCCAAAGGGATAGCTAACCAGTCCAAAAAATCTCTTGCAAAAAGAACTCAAAATTGTCAAAGATTTTACAATTGTGGCTACTCTTCTTCTTGACTTACATCCAGGCCAGCAACAACCTGCAACACAAGGAAGGTCCCACAGGTGAGTAAATGTAAGGGGAAATAATAATGTCCCAAAGAGAGTGATTTCTCCAAGCCCTGTGATTTGCAAGAGAAAAGTTATGAATGTGTCTATTTATAAGTAAGGCCCAAAAATCCTGAGAGTCAGTAGCCCTTAGAATCCATTTAGTAGCAAGGTTGGTTGACATCTTTATAGGACACAGAATACCCAAGCCTCCTTTCTTTTTAGGCATGCAACGAACTTTTTGGCTACTTTGGGAACTTTGTTATGCGTTACGCTACCACCCCAGAGGAACCTTCTAGCCAAGCCAATAACTTGGTTTAGTTTCTTTTTAGTGGGAACCCAATAGGCCAAAAAATAAACCAAAGTAGGCAATATATAGTGATTAAGCACAAAAACCGGATGAGATAGAGAAGATTGATAGGAAAACTAGGAAAAGAGTTTATTCCTAAATTTTTGCATGACCCAATCCCATCTCTAACTAAGAGCGACCTGAAATCCCATAGGTATGCTAAGAAGTCTAAATATTTCATCATCTTTAATAACATCACAATCGAGATCCTTGATGCAGGTAGGCACATGATTGTCGGAAGACTTAAAGGCTATTTTTTTGTGGTTAATGTGGGAGCCACTTGCAAGAAAAAATGTGTTCATGCAATCCAAAATGTTCCTAGCAACATTCTCATCAGCTTTGACTAATATGTTAGTATCATCAGCAAAAGCTTGCAAACAAAGTTGTTTATCACTCTTAGGCATAGCTATTCCTTCAAACTTCTTCTCATCTAAAGCATCTTTTATAAGCCAACCCAAAGCATCACTACAAATAGCAAAGAGGAGGGGGGCAAGGGGGCAACCCTGCCTAATGGATCTTCCAATCCTAAAGTGAGCAGAAAGGTTGCCATTGATAGCAATCCTAGAGTAGGCATCACCAAAAAGAGTGGTAACAGCTTTGATAAACCTTTTACCAACACCTGTATCTTGGAGGGATTGAAGAAGAAAATCCCATTCTATCCTATCATAAGCTTTGTCAAAGCCAATCTTAAAAAAGAAAAAAGGTTGGTTGGTCTCATTAGCATAATCTATTCCTTCCAATATGGAAATGATGGCATCAAGGATATACCTCCCTTTAATGAATCCCTTTTTCTCAAGGAGGATGATATCTTTCATGTGGGGGGCTCAACCTCTAAGAAAGGGAAGATGCAAAAATCTTGTAGATACTAGTTAAGCAGGTGATAGGTCTCCAGTTATTCAAATCCTCCTTAGGACCTTTTTTATGGATTAGCTTTATCACCCTAGTGTTGACTTCAATAGGAAGAGTACCAAACTCCTTGCAGATCAAAAGAATAAATGGAGTTAGGAAATCTTTCAAAGCAATGAAAAACTCATTAGGAAGACCATCAATACTGGGAGTCTTGCAAGGTTTCAATTTACTTCTAGTTTCTTTAATCTCACCGACAGTGAGGGGCAGGTCCAGCATGGCAGCCAGTCCAGGGAATAGTTTTTTTTTTCTTTTAAGAGAAATGTGGGGCCTGGCTCCATGGATATCCTCCCTCCACTTGGGAGTACTAGAGAAAATATGAGTAAAGAAGCATGTAGTCTCTTGCAAGTTCTCCTCAACACTGATAGCAAAACCATTAGAATTCTTCATCAGCACAGGCACAGAAATCCTTATTCTTTTTCTTATTCAACAGAAAGAATATACTTTTAGTAGGTCTGCCCAAAATTCTCTTGAAGAGCAAAAAATACTGCTAGCCTCAATATAATCTCCAAATCTAAGTCTCTCTTGAAGGGATAAAATCAAGTCCATTTTATTAGGAACTTTGGAGGAACCCAAAAGATCTATCTCCTTGAGAATGTCCATTCTTCTTTTAGCCCGAATATCTCTTTTGCACCTTTTGTAATGCGAGAAGAGAGCTTGGATAGCTTTAACTGCTTTGGCCCAAGCCAAGCAGGGGCTTCTAATGCTAAGGAAAAAGTGGGTAATTATGGCTTTAGTCCTGTCAACCACACACGTGATTTTGAGAAGGGAAGGATCAAAATGGGGCCACCCTAATCTGGTGTTGGGGCAGTTGCTCCTCAGGGAGATTCTTAAGGAGAAGTGGTCCAAAATGCATATAGATTTGTCTATCTCGACCCTAGAGTCATAAAATTGCAGAAAATAAGGAAGATTCATATAAACCCTATCAACACTTGTAGCGTAGAAGTTGGGGTCTTTTTTTTTTGTTCAACCAAGTGAACCCGGAATGCGAGCAGATGGACAACAAGTCATGGGAAGTAGTCATTCTCATCCAAGAATTCCATTCTTGGCTTGAAATGGAGTTCCCTTTTTTCTCATGCATATCCCTTATATTACTAACCATATTGAAGTCTCCCATAATGATTAAAGGCCCATCTAAGGTACTAATCTCATCCCAACATCTATCTCTCTGGGAGGAGCAGTTAGAAGTGTACAAGCTAATTATAGTACAATCATAGGGTTTTCCCAGCAACACCCTAGAACATTGATGCGAGTGACTAGCATGCTTGTGGGTTATAACATGACTGAAGGATCTAGCAACACTAATAGCAACTCCTCCCCTACCATGAGGGTGGTCAGTGAAATGCCACACATGCTTGTTCGAGATAATGTTTAAATGCAAGGGTAATTTTGAACCAGCAAGCTTAATTTTTTGAATGCATAACACATCAAGAACTAAGGAATAATCATGCATCCATTTAAAAAGACATTTACCTCTCACAAGGTGTGTAATCCCCTTAATGTTATAAGAAATGAATCTTAAACTATTCATAGGAAAACAATTCATGAAGAAAACAACCATAAACAAGGGCATCATTTCCTAATGTTTGTAGTCAATTTATTCTAAGATACTGAGTTTTTCAAGATATCCTTTCGTTTAGATTTGGAAAGTTTATCCTTTTTTCTAGCACAAGAAACCTTCTAATCTAAGGCGGCATAATTTTCCTTCTGCTTATTGTGAACTACAACAGAGGCATTATCATTACTTCGAAGCAAGTTCATCTCGTTTTCATCCATGTGCACTAGTTCAACAATGAATCTATGATCATTATCATTCAAAGGTTGGTTAGCAACTGGAGATGAACTTAGATCAAGTTTACTTGTTTTCCAAGGTAGCAATTGAGGTGGGTTTTTTTGTTTCTTACTATTTTCCAATGCTCTGCCACATCTTGTTCATCTGGCTCAGACATAGGGTTGTTTTGGACCACAGAAACATTAATCTTAGGAGTATCATCACCTCATTGATTTTTAGGCATGGTCGTATTTTTAGAACCTATTCTTTTCTCCTCAAACAGATTAGAGACTTCTTCTAGAAGGACATCATAGGTATTAATCCAATGTTTATCTTTTTTCCTACCTAGCTTACCTAGGGTTTTTTTTCTGTAGATGACCCAGCATCCCTAGTGATGAGGGGATCTTTCATATTTTGCGTATCAGCTACTAGAACTGCTATTTTGTTCAAAGGACAGTCCCTAACCTAGTGGCCCTGCTTGTTACACTTGAAGCAAGCATTAGGAACGTTACAATACACAACTTTTTGTTCATGCAAATAGATCCCCTCCGAATCATTAATTGTGAGAGAAGATTCAATCGGTTTATTAGTATCAATTTCAACTAACACTTGGGAGTCCCATCTTCGGTTGATGGTGTCCCTTGGACGTTGGCCGATGACTTTTCCAACTAGAGAACATAAGCTCTCAATCCAAGGAAAAAATGCGACCGGCAAGTCAAGAAGCTCAATCCACACCAAAACCCTAGATGGCTTGGGACCCCTAGGGTTAAAGCTAGAGTACCATCTAAAAAAGGTGACTGACATCATCCTAATTAACCATTGACCCTGAGTGATGACTTTCAAAGCACTATTGGAGTCGTCAAAAAAGAAAAGAAAAAGATAGTTTGGCAAGTATTGGATTTGATGCACGAATAAACCCCGAGACTCCTAGTTGGCCTTAATCCACTACTTCACAGTATAAAGTGGTGGCCTCGCACCATGGCATAAGGCAATAACCACTTTTTTAGCTAGTTGTGACTGCCACTTCATGAAATATAGCTTCTCTATCATAAGCATTGATTCATCATTCGTAAAATCATTCTAGCTTGGACCCGTAATGAAATTCTTAGTAGTGGCCTCAATAGACACCTTACCCTTGACAGATTCAAGACCAATACCTGAATCCGTTCCTCCTAGGTGTGAGCCTTTTCTCATGGCCAAAACTTCAGCAAACAACTTTGTTTGGGGAGTCTCAACCTTAGTTTTCATCTTATCAATAGAGAAAGGCAAACTTACTTGATTAATACACCCGGTCAAAAGAGCAGGCTTGTCAAGTAAAGGGCCTTATCGATGAGCTCATTAGAAATAGTAGCATGTAGCTTACCTTGAGTGGCTTGAGTCGCTTGAGTGGCTTGCCTTTGAGTAGTACAAGTATGTTTTGATAATAAAACAACTTTTTAAAATATAAACATATATTTGACAGAGAAATCCTTTGTAATGGAAATAGCTTTTTTGCATTTGAATGCCATCAAAGATTTGACGTTAAATTATGTACTTCATTTTGTATTATTGGTGCAAGTTCAAAGTGCACACACTTGGCAAGGCATGAGAAGATCCTATGTGGAATGGTTGAAGTCCCATGAGAACCATCGTTATGGATTCTTTACCTTTTACCATTTGTAAAAGTCAATTTGACTTAGAGAAATATTTGTAGCTACCACTTAACTCATGGAGTCTATTAGATAGAAAAGCTATGACTTCATTTGGAGAGAATATCTCCTAGATTATCACTTTTTAGTGAGAGCCAAAAATTGAATTCAAATTCAAATTTTGAATGGAACATCTAGAAAAGATGAATGTAAAAGATTCTGGGTAGAGATCACTACAATCCCGAGTTTTTGTTGATCACATTGTAAGGGAGTGAGGCTCACATCATAGCCTAGACCTCTATCTATCACTGGGCATTGATTATCATGCCAATGATCATGCACAACATTGTTTCATAATACAATAGATCATTCATTATATCTGTTGATCTCTCTGTCATAGTCACTCAACACAGCCATTTTGTATTGCTCATATCTCAGTCATGTCTCCATCATTTTCAATGTTCTATAGCTTGTTGGAATCATCTCTAAGTCCTCAACATGCTGATAGAAAAGACATTCCATTCCGTGGATTGGGAGAAAAGTGCACAGAGGTGGTCACTAGTCAAACTCTGTAGAGGTCGAAAAAAATCGGTAATGCTACACTTCCTAAATTGATTGCTTTGTGTACAGTCAATCATTCTAAGTGCTTTCACTTGGAATCATTAGCTTATTATGCTAATTTGATATCTCCAAAAGGAATGTTTCCAATTCCTACTGCGTTGGAAGCACTAAGCTTAACAAGCAACAAGTGTGTGAACAAAAATATAAGGTTTTTGTTGATTCATGAATTTGGAAGTAGTCTGTTTCATATCATGCATTACTTGCATCATTTCCAAAGTACATAGGCACATGTTTAGTGTCATTGGAAAGCTAAGAGGGGCTACAATACAATTCTAAAGCTAAAAGGGCTGGTACAAAGCAGGGATTAGCTGTATCAACTCATTTTCTAGAGTGTCCATCCATCTTTCCCAACAATGGTATCAGACCAAAGCTATGGTAAAATGGGAGATGGTTTTCCTTCTTTCATTGATAAATTCGATAGGAACAACTATCAAGCATGGTCCTTGGGGATGAACACATACTTGCAAGGAAGGAGTCTCTATGGATACATCTCAGGAGATGAGGAGATGCCCATTTTCAGAAGGAAAGGACAACCTACAAGAGAGGAGCATGAACGAGTCAATTCATGGTGTGCCAAGGATGCATTAGCAAGATCATACTTACTTAACTCAATCTCTGATTTTCTTCTTCCACACATTAGGAACTATAAGACATCCCAAGAAACTTGGGAAAAATTGTGTTCATACTTTTCTTCCAACACAAGGGCTAGAAGGAACCAATTGTGGATTGAGTTTACCACTCAAAGCAACCCAAGCAAGGCATCTTAGAGTATGTGACCAAATTTAAGGATGTAGGTGATCAATTGGCAATCATAGGAGAGGAGATTGAAGAGGAGCATATTATGAGACAAGTAATCAATGGCATTAAGGCAGATGACAAATGGGAAAGCTTCACAACTGCCATGGACTTCTACATTGACATGCAGATTCCAGATCTTACCACACTCATGGGAAAACGCTTTACACATGAAGCCAAGATCAACAAGAATGCAGATTCATCAAGAGGTAATAGCTCTTCTGCCCTATACACAGATAAAAGCAAGTCTAAAGAGAAAGGAAAAAACAAGAAGATTGAAGATGAAGGAACAACCTCTCAAGCCAACTATGCAGGGAGGGGTAGAAAATCAAGAGGTAGGGGCAGAAGAGGTAAGCAAGGTAGGGGGAGACCTTATAACTCTTTACCATGTAACATTTTTAGTTTGTCAAATCATACTACAGATGAGTGTTACAGGACCTTCAAGAATCAGAGAGGTAGAGGTTTCCAAAGAGGTGGATATACACAATCAAGAGGAAGATTCAACCATCATCAAGGCTACAATAACAACTACGAAAACTACAATAACAACTACCAAGGAGGATACAAACCAAGGAAATATTACAACAACTATAAAGAGGAGCAAGAGGATTCTCTTCTAATTATGAATATCACTTCAAAACCAGGTATAAATGATGACCATCTCTTCTACATTGACTCAGGATGCTCAAAAACCATGTGGCAAGCAATGTAGCTCTTCTCTATGATCTTGAGGAACCTAAGGGAAAACATCAGGTACAAACAGGTGATGACACCAAGCACTTAGTGATCAAGGTAGGAAATGTTAAAACCTCTGATGGAAATAGAAATCTATCGAGCAAGGTTCTATATGTACCTACAATTATCAAGAACTTAATGAGTGTAGGGCAGATTGTGGAAAAAGGTTTGCAGGTCAGGTTCAATAAATATGGAGCATTTGTGGAGGATCCCCAACATGGATTCAAGAGAACTACCAAAGGAGAAAACAAAGGTAGATTATTTACTTTTGAGCTTGAAGATACAAGGAATATTGCACTTTATAGCTACAAAGATCAACATTGTCAGAGCTTGAAATTTGGCATAAGAGATTAGGGCATATTGGTGAGAGAACTTTAAAGCAAATATATAGAGATCAATGTGTACTTGGGATACCTAATGTATCCAAGCAACACATGATCTATAAATGTGGTGCTTGTCAGTTTGGAAAATCTCACAGGTTACCCTTCTCAAACAAAGGCTACATGCATGAGGATTACCTAGAGCCTATCCATACAGATGTATGGGGACCAAGTAAGGATCCCCCAATTTCTGGATCAAGGTATTATGTATCTTTCATTGATGATTTCAGTAGGTGGAATATCTTATATTTTATGAAGCACAAAGATGAAGTATTCAGTTGCTTTAAAAAATATATTGCACTTGTTGAGAATAAAAAAGGAAGAAGTCTAAAGAGACTAAGTTCAGATGGAGGAGGTGAGTACTTCTCAAATCAGTTTGATGCATTCTTGCAGGATAGAGGAATCAAGAGAGAAATCACAAAAAGGTATACCCCTGAGCAAAATGGATTAGCAGAGAGGAGAAATAGACTAATTGTTAAAACAGCTAGGTCAATGTTAAATGAGAAAAAATTACCTAATTACTTATGGGCTGAGAGTGTATCTACTACCACTTATCTTGTTAACAAGTTGCCATCCAAATCTCTTGATAGGATGACCACATATGAAGCCTGGCATGGTAGAAGACCTTCACTTGATCAATGGAGGATCTTTGGATGTGTTGCTTATGTGCATATACCATCTCAAATCAGAGGTAAGCTAGACCCTAATGTAGAAAAGTGCATCTTCATAGGGTATGACTTGAATCAGAAGGGATACAAGTTTCACCACCCTTCCAACAAGGGATTTATGGTCAGTAGAGATGTTTTCTTTGATGAGAATGATTCTTGGTTTGAAAGTGAATGCAGGAAAGTAAAGCTACCTTAGGACTTGGAAGAGTAATTTCCAAGCCGCACTAAGGAGGAGACAAACCAGATTGAACATATCAAATCAAATGATGAGGACATAATCAAACTATAGGAATTCAAGGCATGGAAATCCAAAGGCAAAGTTAAGATGAAGAAATTGGAAGATATACCTGAATCATCCAATCAAGCAATCAAAAGATCACAAAGGGAAAGCAAGAAGCCAATCAGATATGGGTATGACACTTCTTTAGTTACGAAACATTGTGTTTATCTTCCAAAAGACTTGTCACTTGAAGAGCCGTCATCATATGAAGAGGCAAAGACCAAGACAAAATGGAAGGAAGCTATGGATGAAGAAATTGAAGCACTCAAGGAGAATGATACTTGGGAGCTAGTGCCAAAGAAGGAGACTATGAAGTTAATTGGTTCTAGATGGACTTACAAGATCAAGAGAAATTCTGATGGATCAATATGCAGGTACAAGGCTATACTTGTGGCTAAGGGTTTTTCACAAACCCAAGGAGTTGAGTATGAAGAAACCTTCTCACGTGTGGCCAAAATGCCAACCATTAGGGTATTGGTAAGTGTGGATGCATCAAAGAATTGGAACATGTACCAATTGGATGTAAAAGATGCACTTCTAAATGGTAGGATTTCAGAGGAGGTGGACATGTCTCAACCTCCTGGCTATGAGGACCCAAGCAAGGTAACATATGTGTGTAAACTGAACAAAGCTCTTTATGGATTGAAGCAAGCACCTAGGGCATGGAACCATAGATTAACTACATACCTTCAGGACCAAGGATTCATCATGAGTAGAGCAGATACTTCTCTGTTTGTTAAGAGAAGTAGTTTAGAGGTGATATATCTTTGTGTGTATGTTGATGATATCATACTTACAGGTAATGATGGTAATGTCATCAAGCAGATCAAGAATCCAATGATGCAAACATTCAAAATGAGTGATCTAGGATCACTAAAGTATTTTCTTAGACTTGAGTTAGTCTATACTAACTCTGGAATTTACATTACACAAAGAAAGTATATACACGACATGTTAAAGAAGTTTTAGTTGCAGGATGCAAAGGTACCAAGCACTCCAATGGAGGTAAACCAAAAATTAAGTGCTCATGAAGGTGATGTGCTTGATAATATTGCAGGATACCAAAGTAGAGTGGGAAGCTTGAACTATGCTACATTGACAAGGATTGATATTGATTATGGAGTAAGTGTCTTAATCCAATTTATGCGCAAACCTAGGGCACCTCATTTGGAAGTTTTTTTTTCATAAAGGAAGTTCGGCAATGGCCTACTCTCCCGGACTTGAATTAAATTAAGAAACAAAGGTACAATAGAAGGGGACTAGTGCCCACGGGACCCCCCAAATCCCACAAAGCAGGGGAAGCTTGATTGAATCCTAGGTTGCATTACAGAGAAGGTTAATCACCCTCTCATCGCCCTCATGCGGGGCCCACTTGGGTTTAAGCTTGTTGTTGATCAACTGGAGAACTTGATGGTGTCTGAAGGGGGGGGACTTCTTGCTGTTGACTTGCCCCAACTCCTACAGAATCTGGCAGACGGTTGGAATGAAAATCAGACTTCAAAAACAGCTTAGTTGGAAACAAGTCCTTTTGGGAGAAGCGATCGGCTGCTCTGCGACACTCTGGAACGCCATCAGAGGGAAGTCCTGTGGAAAATTTGGCGGGAGAGGTGTGCTCTAAACTTCGGCGATCCCCCCAGGGAGTGGTCGATTGAGAAATCACTATTCCTCTTGGGCAAAAGGATAGTCAACAGCAAGAAGTCCTCATTTGGAAGTTGCCAAGAGAATCTTGAAGTACCTTAAGGGCACTCAAAATCAAGGTTTATATTTTCCTTATACTTCAGATTTAGACATCAAGATATACTCAGATGTAGATTGGGCAGGTTGCAAAGATGATAGGAGTAGTACCTGAGGATATTTATCTTTTGTAGGTGACAAACCTATATCATGGTCTTCCAAGAAGCAACTTACTGTTGCTTTATCTTCAAGAGAGGCAAAATATAGAGGATTGGTCAATGCTACTCAAGAGGCCATATGGATCAGATTGCTATATACTGATTTGGGTTTGCGTACTACATCTCCAATGATTTTCGGAGATAATACAAGTTCTTTACATCTTGCAACAAATCCTGTTTATCATGCTAAGACCAAGCATATAGAGGTCCACTATCATTATCTGAGAGAGAAGCTATTGAGCAAGGAAATTTAGTTGGCATATGTATCAACTAATATGCAATGTGCAGACTTATTAACCAAGGCACTTGATGGTACTTAACTTTGCAGGTTTAAGTCGATGATTGGATTGCAGGACATTCAAGAGGACTAAAGAAGAAGACCCAGCCAAGATGTTTGGCTTGAGGGGGAGGTGTTGGTGCAAGTGCCAGGCCTACACACTCGGCACGGCATGAGAAGATCCTATGTGGAATGATTGAAGTCCCATGAAAACCATTGCTATGGATTCTTTACCTTTTACCATTTGTAAAAGTCTATTTGCCTTAGAGGAATATTTGTCGCTACCACTAAACTCGTGGAGTTTGCTAGATAGAAATGCTATGAATTCATTTGGAGAGAATATCTCCTAGATTAGGGGATCACTTTTAGTGAGAGCCAAAAATTGAATTCAAATTCAAATTTTGAATGGAACATCTATAAAAGATGAATGTAAAAGATTTGCGGTAGAGATCACTACAATCCCGAGTTTTTGTCGATCACATTGTAAGGGAGTCAGGCTCAAATCATAGCCTACACCTCCATCTATCATTGGGCTTTGACTATCATGCCAATGATCATGTACAACATTGTTTCATAATACAATAGATCATTCTTTATATCTGATGATCTCTCTGTCATAGTCACTCAACACAGTCATTGTGTATTGCTCATATCTCAGTCATTTCTCCACCATTTTAAATCTTCTATAGCTTGTTGGAATGTGCTCTAAGTCCTCTACATGGTGAAAAATCTTGAAGACATTCCATTTAGTGGATTGGGAGAAACGCACGTCAAGGTGGTCACTAGTCAAACTCTGCAAAGGTCCTAAAAAATTGAGGGTAATGCTACACTTGCTAAATTGATTGTTTTGTGTATAGTCAATCATGTTAAGTGATTCCACTCAGAATCATTATCGTATTGATGTAATCTGATATCTCCAAAAAGAATTTTTCTAATTCCTACTGTACTGGAAGCACTAAGCTTAACAAGCAACAGGTGTGTGAACAAAAATAAAAGGTTTTCATTGATTCTTGAATTTGGAAGTCGTCTCTTTCGTATCAAACATTACTTGCATCATTTCCAAAGTACATAGGCACTTTTTAGTGTCATTTATAAAGCCAAGAGGGACTACAATACAACTCTAAAGCTAAAAGGGCTGGTACAAAGCAGGGATTAGCAGTACCAACTCATTTTCTGGTGTGTCCATCCATCTTTCCCAACATGTATATCCTCATCTATTACAAGTAATGTTTTATCTATTTCTTCCATGTGAAAACCATCATTATGATCTAAATCTAATTCATGATCATTCCATGGTTCATTCAATAAATCTTCATGAGCAAAAAAATCTCCAAAGGTTTGTTGTGCTTCTCTAGAAGCTATTCTTGTTGGAGCATATAATAAATGCATATTACAAAAAATTGTATACCAAATCATTGGCACTTGATTCACTTAAGCATGTTCTTCATTTTGAATGAAGGAATTCATATGCGCTCTAGTTGCATTCACAAATCTTGATTGAAACTGCTATTGAAAGCACTCCCATAGCTATATATTGTACCTCCAATG
This sequence comes from Ceratopteris richardii, assembly GCA_020310875.1. Classification (NCBI taxonomy): domain Eukaryota; kingdom Viridiplantae; phylum Streptophyta; class Polypodiopsida; order Polypodiales; family Pteridaceae; genus Ceratopteris; species Ceratopteris richardii. The sequence goes on along the minus strand of CM035418.1, from coordinate 76,859,508 downwards.
TTTCCACTCCATACTCTTCCCACCATAGAGGAGGTGGATTCTTGTGAATAGCTCGAATGGGACATGAATTTCGAAAATCGCCCTCTAGGTTTACATAAGCTACTCCCCTGTGAGATACATTTTTACCATCTATGCCTAGAAGTAATAACTAGCATGATGTTATGAAAATTTCCATGACTTCTTTGTTACATGCTTGATAACTAAATGAGATCCACGTGCATCAATTTTTTTTTTAATGATATGATCTATGATTTTATTCTTATGAAATTTAATGAAATGCTTTTACTTTTTGTATTACTTCTAAGATAATGCTTTAAATCTTTTTATCATAGACTTATTAGCATAAAAAAATCATAGGATCTCTGCAAAAGGTTTAGTAATACCAAACATTTTTTGCTAGATTGTACCAAAAATGTTGTGACTATCATATCAAAACATATAAGAGCAACAAATAAGAGGGATATTCTCTAGCCATGCCTCGAATTTTTTATCCACAATTGAATTGGATATGTTCAAAACGACTTACAACTATTATAAGGAGACTATGTCTATACCTACAAGAGACTAGAGGGGGTGTGAGCTTGATTGCTCCTGCTTTGTGCATATAACAATCTCCTCTGCATTTTTCCTAGCTTGGGCTACTACGTTTCAGCTCCTTGAGCCTTGGATGGATCTTGGTGTGTTGTGATACTTTATGGGCATTGAGCTTATACATATAGAAATAGGTAAATGGATGTCCGAAAGGAAATATGCTTTGAGTATGTTGCAAAAGTATGGTATGGCTCATTGTAAGCCAATTTCTATGCTATTAGACCAAAAATTGAATTCGGATACTATATTAGGTGAAGCATGGAAAATTCTACCATGTACATGAAAATTATGGGAAGCTTGATATATCTGAGAATTACAATATATAATCTAAGCTACACTATAGGAGTTCAAAGTTAATTTATGCAGGTTCTCGAGGAGCCACATTAAAATGCTTTGAGATGCACTCTATGTTATGTAAGTGCTAGTTTGTATTATGCATTGTTTTATGAAGCTAGTGCAAAATTGCAAGTTCATGGGTACATTGATAAAGATTGGGTTGGTGATGTTCTAGATAGAAGATCTATCACTCGCTTTCTATTCTCACTTACAAGTAAGCTATTAAATGTAGTACTTCATCAAAATAGTGACTTTCGTAGAGCTTGTTCTGAGTGTGTAGTTGATCATTTGCCATGATTTAAAGCATGATAGAATCAACATACTATCTATTATAATCTTGCAAAATTTCAATAGCATTGCTTTTGTGTATTGCAGTACTTGTAGTAGTAGATACAAATCAAGTCATATCTCTCTGCTCCCATACCTGAATATAACTAGTGGAAATTTCATTTTGAAGCTCTTCAAGAGATGTATACAATGGTGCTAGATTGATTGCACCTCTATACTTCAAGTTATGGACAAAAACGAGAGTGCTAAGAAGGAGCAACTCTCACTTCTAGACTTCCTATGCTTCAAACACACACCTTAACAACAAAAAGAGATTGGGAAGTAGTGGACAACACATGCACACATTCCATGCCTCAAGCACACACACAAGCTCATGAAGAAGAAGGTACATAGGCAAGAAGAAAATTCAAATTCAAAAAGTTGGTTCTTGAAAATGTCCAAAGGCCTTACAAAAGAGTCACAATTACATGTGCCCTAATTTTGGTCCTTTCACATAAGAGAGCTTCTCTATAAATCACTAAGTTCCTACTATTGTACAAAGGTAATGTTACAATCTTTAGGGGTATATGTATCTAAAGAACTCCTCCCAACCATTCACAAAGATTCTCAACGTTTTTACAATGGACTTCTGGGAAACAAAAATGAGCCATTTCTTGAAAATTTTGGGGCATGTTTTTGTTCTTTTCTATCTTCTTTTTTCTACTCTCTATTGTTTTCAGCCCTCAACAACACTCTCCCCCTCTTTGCCTATATCTTTTCTTAAGTGGCGTCTATGGGTTTGCCTGACACATAGCTAGAGGGCTTTCCCAATGCACAATTGATAGATGGAGATGGACCCATTGTCTGACCTCTTACCTACATATTCTTCTCTGACCTGATGTTGTAATTTCCCTATGTATATTTCTTTTAACCACACACTACCACTAGTAGAGAAAGCCTTCAAGTCTCAAAGGAAATTTGTCACCTTATCTGAGCGTGAGTTTGATGCTTCTATTTCACCCCTGGTATTCTTTATATTCATACACTAGGGTAACTACATGATCATTGTCGGACATGCACTCAACCTATGGCTAAGGATGTAGTAACATATGTTGGGAAGTGTAGTCTTGTAACTATCTGGGGCCCATGTCTTTTCTTTCCCCATTTCTTGTTTAAGCTTGATGCATGCCGATATGGGGATGTTGGTAGACAATAATATTCTTTAATGAATTAATTTATTTGTTTTATTTTCTTCTTGTTTTTCTTTACTGGTCTCTCCCTTCACATAAGGCTATGCATGTTTCCAAAGTTGATGCTCAAGAGAAAGGTAGCGAATTTTTTGTGCCATTTTCTCTCACATGGACAATGACCACTGTTCATAGCATATGTGCACTTTCAGCTCATCATGATTGGAATGTACATCATTTGGAATCTAAAATTGGATTTCTGAATGGTGTTTTACATGTAGAAATATTTGTTTTTTAGCCCTATTGTTTTGTGCAAAAAAGGCATGAAAACAAATTGTGTAGTTTGGAAAAAGGCATTGTATGGATTGAAGCAGGAACCACATGCTTGGTAGAAAAAGATAGATGCGTACTTCCTAGAACATGATTTTTTCAATAATCCAACTAAAAGACCCTTATATGTGAAGTGTGCAAATGATGTACTTCTGATCATTACTGTATATGTTGAGGCTATTATGCTTATTGGTCCTAGTAGAAAGAATGTTTGTAAATTTAAGGCTGATTTGCATGAATCATTTAGATGTTAGATTTGGGGCATTTGCATCATTATTTTGACATTCAATTTATACAAGTTGATCGAGGAATAGATTTTGTAAAAAAAACACACATCCACACATTATTGCACGATTTACGCATGCATGATTGCAAAGCTATCTCCACTCCCATGGTGATAGGTTTACGATGAGTCTTCATGATGTTGGAGGTTCATTTGATGTTGTTCTTTATTAGTAGGTTGTTGGATGCTTGATTTCTTGTGATATTCAGTTCACTATCATTAAGATGAGCAATTATATGCATTGCTTAGGTGTCAACCATTGTCATTATGTTTAAGGGCATCTTTTCCTATTTGAGTGATAGCTGACTACTTGGAATATTTTATCCTAAGAAAGGATCATTATTGGCACATTTACATGCTTTTTCACAATCACATTCATTGAGTTACTATGAAAATCATGCGACCACTAGTGGTTTTATTTTCATGCTTGATAGCTCGTGCATATCTTCATTGAGCAAGAATTAGCCTATTAAGGTCACTTCTAATTGTGAAGTTGATTATAGGGAAACTTTCACAAAGATTGTTTAGTGTGTGTGCCTCGGTTTCTTTTTGGCTGATTTGGGCCTTGGTCAATCTTCTTGAACAAGCATCTTTACTAAGACTCATAATTCATTGGAAATTGTGAGAAATCTTGTATTCCATCCTTGCACAAAGCAGTTTAAGGTGCACTATCATTACATTAGTGAGAGACTCTCTAATAGAGAGATCAGTTTGGCTTATGTGCCCACACAAGATAGTGTTGCAGACCTTTTCACAAAGGCTCTCGCTATATAGAAGTCTCAAGCTTTTCATAAAGCTTTGGGTTTACTTGATTTTTTGGATTCATTGCATTCCAAATGGCTTAGCACTTCTTTATAGATGACCAACTCTTAATCACCACATCACTCCAAAGAGAGACTCATTGATATATATTTGTGGTGATTTTTTCCAACACACTTTTGACCATTGGGGCATGCTTTTCCCTCTTTAGTAGGTTTCTTTCCCTCATATTATATGTATAACTATGTCCGTAAATAGTCATTTGTCAGTTTTACATTCACTTGGTAGATTTAGTATTCTATTGTTCTCAAAGCTTCTTCTTCTTTGTTTTCTTTGTGTGCTTCTGTACACATTGAAATCCAACCAATGAGGTATTTTCAATGAAATGAACATGCAAAAAAAGCCCATTAAATAGGCTGAAGTGATCACTTATATTCGAGTATGTTAGTCCTCATGCAAGTATGCATAAGAATATGACACAAAAGGTTATTCATGAAAACTATCGACAAGAGCTTGATAATTCTCCCAATCAATAGCCATTGAGATGATCATCATGCATCTCACATCCATCTAATAGATTTTTTTGTGTTGACATATGCTATCTATGCAAACACATGATCATCAAGTGGGAGCATTGCTTGAACAATGTAATCAATTATATTCATAAGAAAGGTACTTTACAATTGTTACCTTTCCGAAGGGTAGGAAATATTTAACATAAAAATGGATATGTAAGCTGCAATTCACATTAGATAGTCCTTCTCTAGAGCCTATATCATGATTGGTTGCAAAAGGATTCAAGCAACAAAAATATTTTTTAGATCTAGGTTGCATTATTTATTATTTGATATTTTGATTATTTGTGAGTATTATAGAATTTTACGAGGAACCTCCACTATTTGACCAAATTTTTTAGTGCCATGTCAATTAATCTCAATTCTTTTGAATAGTTTCTACCTAGGAATTTGGTACATTGTTTACTCAATACTCTTTTGGTCAAAATTTTAATGATCAAAGGTGATTTTGATCACTAATTTTTCTTATTGAAAATATTAAAATGAGAACATCATTTTCAATCATGTATTGGACCACAATATACAATCATTAGAGTTTCCTTGTTCTCTACTAATTGAGAACCTTGTACAAAAAAATCAAGGCCTACATGAGTTCTTGAAAATTAAGATTTTTTGGAATTAAAAAGCTTTAAAAATTCTATAATTTAGAGTAAGATATTTAGAAAACTATAGGATTAATAGATTGAATAATAATCATAAGAAAAGATTACGTTTATTTAGAATAAATATTTAAAATTAAAATAAATATTAATTAGAATTCAAATTTAAAATAAAAGATAAAAGATTAAATGATATAAGGATTTTTAGTCTATAGGGTATTGTGATTGTCTCAATAATACAATTTATTCTTACTTTATGATAGTTTCGAGATTTTTTAGCTTTATGTATATGTGAGTGGATTCCTATGGGTATGAATGTGTCTATGCATGTGTATGATTTTGATGTAAAATCTATTGTGTTTATTTCACTCGGCATTAATTCTTACTTGATAATAGTATGTATATATGTGTATATGTATGTGTATGTGTGTATATGATTGTGACTTAAAAACTATTGTGATTGTCTGACTCAACAATGATTCTCACTTTATAGTAGTGATGCTTGCTTCCAATTGACTTGATCCTTTAGCAGCAAGATTTTTTCAAGGATCTACCATATCAATATAGATTGGGGGCACGAGAAGAAAATGTGTCCCAAGTCCTCAATGTTGCAACCACACCACTTGCATCACGATGAAGTCCCACAAATTTTGCTAGCCTTTATATTGGTCAAGATTCCTTGGTGGAGGATTTTCCACATAAGCACCAACTTTTTTATCTCGATGAGGGGGTGACAAAGAGACATGAACTTTAAATCCCAATGCAAGCTTGTCCAAGTAAGACATCACTTCTTATTAAGCATAATATAATAGTCAAAATTCTCCTTAATTCTAGGAGTTTTGTTTAGCTTAGTATTGTTCTACCATTTAAGACCTTCAAGATCCGGCCTAGTGACTGTAATAGAGATATCATAGATCAACAATGTAGGAATAATGTATTAATGAACAATGTTGTACAAGATCATAGGCTTGGTAATCATAGCCTTATGATAGAAGTTAGTGTAGGCTACAATGTAGACCTTACACATAAAAAAAATGGCAATGGAGAGCTTGGAATGACTAGCTTCTTTTTACGTGACTTTTTCAAGTCACCTTTTATAAGTCTTCCATTCAAATCTGAATTTGAATTCACTTTTGGCTCTCTCTAAAAAAGTGGTCCTTCGATCTATGAATTATTCTCTTAATGAAGTCGATGCTTTCCTGACTAACAATTCCACGAATTCTTGGTAGGTGATTACAAAGATTCTTCCAAGTCATATGAATGACTTTTACAAATGTAAAAGATAAATTTCCACTAGCAATAGTTCTCATGGAACTTCATACGTGTATGAGCTACAAGCCAAATGTGTAGGCTTGTGATTTGCTCCAACAATTGAACAATGAGCTTATGCCTCTTTAAATAGTTTTAGAGAATGCATGAAAAGCACTCTAAAAACATCTTGCAAGATCGTGATCAAATCCTAAGAACTATGATTGGAAAATTGGCGCCAAAATTAGCAAAAGGCATAGGTTTATATGTGTACAAAACATCACTTTCCTTGATTATGAATTTTGTTTCCGATGCGCCTCATAAGAATTGAACTTCTGAAACTATTTCAAGAGGCATTTGATCTAGTCAATGCAAGTACCCACTCTTGTTGTGAATTCTACTAAAGACAAAATATTTCATATGCTTTGGGTTGAAGTTTGGACTATTGAATCATTGTTTCCAACAATTCCCCCTTCAACGTCCAAATGGTACAAGGTTCAACAACCTGCAAAACTTCATGTGAATCTAAAATCTATGTTCTAGCTAATATTTGCTGAATCTTGAGCTGATATTGCATGAACCTAGATACCTGAGAACCTGCAAACTCAATGTTTGGATGTGTATTACATAGATATATCACGCAATCAACTCCTTGACTATATAATGTAGCATCAAATGATTCTAATTTTGCTTCAGATTGTAATGACACATTAACATCCATAGTTGTTTGCATAGGCTTGGAATCTATCATCTCAAACCTTTCCAATAATTTCTCAATGTATTTCAACTATGTCAATAGATACACTCATCTTTGTATATGAATTCATTCCCAAGTTAATAATGCAAAATACCTAAGTCATTTATATCAATTGTATGCTTAAGTTTTCCTCTAACTAATTTAACGTCTGAATCTTTGGGACCTATGATAATCATATCACTTTGTATTGCATCTTGAACAAAAGCTGGTTCATTCTCATCTGAAGTAAGAGCTAAAATGTTATGTAAGATTTACCCAACATCCTTCTCTCCTTCCGTGACTCCTAGCTCTTCTAGTGTATTCCTTTATACCCCTATCCTTCTTGGTTTGATATAACCACTTAGGTGTAGTCTTGAAAAGTAGTGGTATACTCTTTGGTGCTTCAATATCTCTTTCTTCTATAACTCGATAAGTTTCTCCAACTTCTTGAGTTGAAACTTTAGGAGGTACTGATTATGGACTAAGTACTAATGTAGGTAATGAAGCTCTCCACTTACTTGCATCTCTTAGGGTTTGAGAAGGTTCATTGCCTCCCTTGTATGACTAAATGTAACTGTCCAAATTCCTTCTAAAAAATGCATAGTCGTCTGCTTGTATGAATTCTCGAATCTCTTCCTTCTTATCACAAATCTAGATTTTAAACATCTTTGAGTAGGCTTTATGACCATCGTTTTGCTTATCAAGTCTTGAAAATTGTAAGTTATTTGTTCAAGTCTTGGAATGTGTGCCATCTCTTTGGGATCTCATAAATGGAAGTCACCACACAAACAAGGTTTTCATGTTTAACATCGATGTTTTGAAGTGGAGCATAAAGTTTCTTGATCTTATTTTCAAATGTTTTGGAGTTTGTGCCACAAGAGCTCGCGTTGTTGTTCTAACAGTACATTAGGTAGAGGTGATTCACCAAAGTTCTCCATGGTATGTTTGAAAATAAAATATATGATTAAGAGCTAAAAGGAGGATGAACCTTAGGAATTTAGAAAGCTAGAGAGGAAGCCATAAAGAAAAGGATCCCATGGACCCAAAGAAGATCAAGGTAATGGCAAGGTCTATGCCTTGGTTGATTCCTTAGTCTTAAGCCATGGAGTAGCTAGGAACATGTTGGAGGTGCTTGGGGCCCTCACCTATCCTTTTGCAAATGTGCATGTAGGATGTTGGAAGAAATCATACAAACAGAAAGTACAAACACCAAAACACATAGAAAAAGAGATGCATAGATGATAGAAATAGCACATAGTATTGTGTACAATCTCACACCACACAATATGGTGGACAAGTCTCTATATTGCATGTATTTATATATTTTCATTACATCCAAAGATAGACGTTACAATGATGATGCATGATTATCTTGAACCATTATTTCAAACCTAAATATATTCAGCCCTCTATGTCCATCTTTGTTTACAAATGATATGGAAAACATAATATTTCTAACTATATCAAAATGCATCCATGCCTTGTGAACCCTCACTTGCTAAATCAAAACCCTAATACTTAACACACATACTGCGCCCAAGAATATCTATTACAATGTAGAAAGCATAGATAAAATAAAATTAAATGAATTCAATATTGCATCAATAATAAACTTGTGTCTATAAATAAGAGATATGTAATTAGAATCTACACACACACACTCCTCTCTCTCTGTCTCTCTCTCTCCTATATCCCTTCTATCTCTCTCTCTCTCTCTCTCTCCTATATCCCTTCTATCACTTTTACGAATGATTTCTAGAAAGTTAAACCACAACCTCGTGACACTCAAGGTGCACTCATATCTAAACACAAGGTGCCATTTTGAAGAAAGTGAATTGATACACTTATAACGCTTACAGTAAAGGTTATGTTTCTTACGTTTCGCCTTATGAAAGTTTCTCCACAAGCCACAGAAAAGTTTTTAATTCCATCATGCCTGCTCTCTCTCTCTCTCTCTCTCTCTCTCTCTCTCTCTCTACCTCTCCACTGCTCTCACTCCCACATATACGAAATGAACTGGGCTTTAGAACTTATGATTCAAAAAGCATAAGGAAATATTTTTTGCCAATTGTTCTGATTACCTCTTACTTTTTCACTCACTATCTCTACCATTAAATCTCATTATTCACTTTCCCTAGACCTCACAACATTACACAATTTAGGTGTGTGATAAGTGCAAATGTGGATGATACAACTAGTCCACTCACTCATTCCTGCACATCTAGTCCACACAAAATCTATAACGATGAAGGCACTCTAGTTTCGTCACTTGATGTGTGACCATGTTGGCAAAAATGTGTTAAGCCTACGCACAAGTGATCCTAACTAGAAATCACATGCCTTATGAGCACAATCAGATCCGGGCTTGAAACCTCATTCTAAATTGTCAAATAAAGAGTAGACCCAATTATGTAAATAGAAGCATGCGCACACATTGTTTTTAATGCGTGAATAGGTCAAATGAGCAGGCAAGAGGATACACACACAAAACCACCTCTTACACATGGAGACAATAGATAACAAAAAAATGGAGCTTTATCCTGCCATCTAAGTCCACTTATGGTCAATAGTGGTTTCTTTTCAAAGTGAACTTTCGTATGCAAAGTTATGGACAAAAAACAATGTGTCTTGGAATACCTTATTCCAATCTCTTTCTTCGTGCATCTCATACATGCAAGAAAAGAGTGAAAAAAATGTGGGAAGGCTGGATCAACTTATCTTAGAAAATTTTTTCAAGCCATACACATGCACACAAGCTCAGAAAGAAGGAGATAAGAGGCCAAGACAGTGGATTTACGGGACTCCACTTCCTCAAGTTGCTGTTATATTGCAAAATAACACGAATTCTATTAAAATGAAGATAATTTCACTTATTTTCATGTGTTGAAACTGATCTACAATCATATACTCAAATGAGTATTTCCAAAATAAGTTCTAGAACTTAAAAATTTAGCTTCTTACAAAAGATGGGGAATATGATAGTACAGGAATAATACTAGTGCATCTTTACATGGGTTAAATTATGTTCCACATAACGTCATCAAGGAAGTCTTAAAAAACAAATTATGGGGCCCAATTTCTTTCTCGTTTTGGAGTTTTCTCCATGCTTTGTTGTCTAGAATACTCACGATCTTCTATTTGTCTATGATATCTAGAAGGCCTTGTGGCTCTTCTTGTATTGTACTTTGAGAGCTCAAGCTACTAGACATTAAAGGTTTATGTGTTCTTGAAGTTCTCTCCCCTTTCAAATAACTTTTGACCTAACAATTGAGCTATAGGCATCTCTCTCTCTCTCCCTATATATATATATATATATATATATATATATATATATATATATATATATATATATATATATATATATATATATATATATATATATATATATATATATATATATATATATATATATATATATATATATATATATAGAGAGAGAGAGAGAGAGAGAGAGAGAGAGAGAGAGAGAAGTGCTAGAGATGACTTTGGATAGGATTGGAGACATGTGTCAAAGCAAAAGAGATGATAAATCTCTTCCCATTACCCATTAGGGTTATACTACGAAAGCAATCTTAGATTCACGACCAAGTGTTACCATTGTTACCACATCCGTGTGGATGTGGTGGGGAAAATCCATCGTTTTGACCTAATAGGATCAAACTTCAAATGAGTGATAGCCATACTCAATGAGCATCAGGATTGCTAGAAGAAATCACTCTCACTACTTCCGGTGTAGATTTTGAGTATACCTTCACCATGTGTCGTTTTGGAAAGAATCATGTCTTCAAGATGATATCAGGCCAATAATTTTTGAGAAAAATGTATTTTGTACAAGATTGGGATACCAAATCTTTGTGTAGCACCTAGGAGTAACGACTAAAGTCAACTTGAAAGACTACACATTTAGAGATGTCCCACTCTTATAGTGGAATCCTATTCGCAAGTGCAAGAACATTCAATGTAAGTTCACTCTATAACGTCTTCTAATCCATCATGGATGCATGAAGATACTCACTTGTGGATATGCAAAGTGATGGAAAAAGAGGAGAAATACTTAAAAGAAAGAGAACGAGGAACCCCAGAAGATGCTAGAACCATAAAAGACACATCCTATAGACCTATGGCATTACCTCGTGAGCAGTTTTAACCACACGGTTGGGCCAAGATATTAGTAACCATGGACTTAGCGGCCAATGAAGAACAATGGAAATCTCATTTCCATGAAGATTGATGTGATATATAGTTCTTCGTGTATGAGAAAATATTGGAGAAATGTGACTTTCATGCAATGCATGTGAAGAAGAGAATAATAAGGATTCAAAATCGATTATTAGGGATAACTTCTTTGACTCAAATGGAAATACTTTCATTCTATTGTAAAAAAGAGTCAAGAAAAATCTAACCCATTCATTGTAGAGATTGTAACTACTGAATTTGAGAAGAAAGAAGATAAGAAGAACAAAAAACATAAAGCATCATCAAGAGTAGAGGTAGAATCCCTATTTCAAGTATCAAGTAATTTCAAGAAGTATAAAGTTCAAATTAGGATGATCATAGTAAGGATGCCTAAGAGAAAAACATTAATGGGAGAATCGTATGATAACAAGGAAAAAAAGAAATAGATTATAGTAGCATTTGAAGATCAAGAAGGGTGATGCACATACATAGGAGAAGACTTGAGATAAGAAGAAGAAGACAAAATGGTGAATCAGTATGATAGTATAGAGACATTCTAACATGGATGTATAGATATTGGAAAGGAGTGGAAGCAAAGATTTTTTCTCATTGAATCCCTATGACCATAGAGGCTATGCCTATAAAGAAAAATCCTTACCTATAATGATGTTTATGCTGCTAAGGTAAAGGAAGAGATTGATATATTGATAGAAGTGGTATTTTAGGTATGAAATTGAGTATACTGAATGCATATCTTGCATTGTGGCCCTACCCAAAAAGAATTTTAGATCATATATGTATATTAACTTAAAATAAATTATTAAGGTCACCATAAGAGATAGTTACCCACTTCCTCTCACTAAACATCTATTAGAATGTATAGCAGGAAAGGAAGTTTATAACATCCTTGATTGAATTTCAAGCTACAACCAAGTGGTGATAGCCCTAGAAGACCAACATAAGATGGCTTTAACCATCCAATGGGGTACCTTTGCATTTCCATGTGATGTTATTTGGGCTTACCAATGCATCTGCTACATTTTAGTGGCTAATGTGTGATGTTTTTATGGAATTCCTAAGGACGAATTTAGAAGTCTATGTGGAATAGTTTGGAAATGGGTGCCTAAAAGGCCTTTTGACCCATGACCCATGACCCATAGTGATCTCCTCGCTCCCCTTTACACATTGTCAAAAACATATAGATCACCAAAAACATGTTGCACAATCCCAAGAATGCATATAGGTGCTCTAATGATAAACATTAAGCATAACAATTGATAGTGCACTTATGTGCAAAACATTCTACAACAGGATTCATGTGAGTATTGAAAAGGGATAAGGGTATTTCATACTACCAATGGATTCTATTTCAATATTAATATGTTTTCCTTATGTTACCAGATTTTGGAACTAACAAAGGACTTAAAATGCAAACAACAAACATTTTCGTAGTAGGACCAAGCTTTAGGATAGTTGATTATTGTTCTATGCCTATTGAGGAATAATTGCTCCTTCCACAACTTGACTTTGGAGAGTTTCAAGGACCCATCCAAATTGAGGACCCACCAGCCAAAAGCACCAAGCATATGCATGTCGAGTCGTACTTGTTCCAAGGTCTAGTTGGCACATTACCAGATGCCTCCTTCATTTGAGATTCAAAGTTGGATTTTGATCATAAATGGGGCTGATTCCACTTTTTCTCACAAGAGTTTGAGGAATTGAAAAAAAAGGATGACTTACAATGCATTTGGGAGAAGGCAAGATTAGATGCATACTTTAGTGCACCCCTACTAAAACTAGATTTCTTCAGGTATTATTTTCTAATCCATACTATGCAACTAGATGTAGACAAGGATGTCCCAAATACTTTTATGTTACCATCACTATTTCCAAATCAACCACTACAGACTTTAAATTGACTCATAAGATAGTAAATGAGACATTTAAGATGCCAAGCATGCATATACTTAATGATAAAGAGGACCTGGTGCATGAGGAGATGAAAAAAGTGAAATATCAAATTTCTCATAGATGTCCGCCATAACATCAAACTTTTCTACACCACTAATAATGTGCATGCAATATTTCCCATTTCTAGGCCAAACTTGATCCACACAAGCACATAAAAAGACATAGTGAGCTTATACATATCACAAACTATGCAGTTGAAGAGTGATATGCCCCAATGATAATGGACTAGTTACACGTGGCCAACCAATGGCCAAGAAAGAAATGCTTGAATGATCATTGGGATATCATGTGCATCATGTACATGTGTCTCACCTATGACATCCTAGTTGAGTGGGATCTTAACAAACCTAGATTTCAAGAACTCAAGGGTAGACAATGCTCTTCAGGTTAACCAACGAAGCATATGTGAGGGAACATTTCATGCTTAGAACCAACAAAAACACTACTGATTTGTGACCAATCACCAATAGGTTGAGAGCCCTCCATCCCCCATTTGCTATAAGTCTCCCATAGCTCACACCATTGGCAACCACGATTCTTGTGGTACAACTAGAAACCACTATGTAGACTATGGTCGTGAAAAAAAGTCTAAAAACCCAAAAAACCATGTCACCAAGAATTCATCTTCCTAATAATCAGTGAGGGTAACCTAGGAAGAAGCCTTGACCTTTGATTTTGAACAAAAATTATTGGAATTTTCAAAATATCAATAATCTAATGTGCATTATGTATATGAAGAATATGAATGGCCCACCTAACTGAGGTCACAAATTGATCAAGAAGAGGGCCACATATGGATTCATTAGGACAAAGAGGAATAATTACATACAGATGAAGAGAAAGAAAGACAATGAGAGAAGCATGAAGTGTAGCACTAGATAATGGAAGATGGACAATAATATGGATCTACATTAACATCAACAGCTCTTAATTTTCCAATGAAATGAACCTTAGCCTGTTATGACTCCACAAGGGTACGTGCATAGCCATGTTGTGGTCAAAAAAATACAAATTCTTGTTTCCCCAAAAATTTCCCATTGTTAAATGCTACAAGGAAGCACATGTCCACCACATCCCTCCCATTGAAGCTACCACATCCGGGACGTCCTTCCACCCCTCTTATCTCCTTCAACACTTCTACTTCAATAGAACTTCAATCTATTTTTGAAACACCACCTTAGAACTTCACCATCAAATTTTTTCCCTTTTTACTCACGAGCCATAGGTACCAATGATACATCACAAGAACTTGTCTCTAATATTGACTTACCTCAACCATTAGCACCACATACACACCCATTCCCCTCCCCAACCCTCACTACCTTGTACAATTGCTCCTATTCCACCATTGAACTACCATTCAATCTTGGTTTTTTCATCAACATCATAGCCACCCACCACCATGATGAACCCTTGGGCGAACATTGTTTTCATATATTATTGATATTAGCTTCCAACCCATGACATCAGATGCCCAAACCATACAAATTACAACTCCATTTTTTCCAAGTGATACATACATTTCACAAAACACATCAATATCACTATTCATAATCACCACATCATGCACATCAACTTCCAAGCCAATGGACATCTCACCCCCAACCACAACACAACCACTACCCACAATACCACCATTCCCAATCCCATCCCCACCAACATCACTACCACTCAGTAGTGAATTCAATTTTGCATCCAATCTCCCCATCCCCTCCCTACTTCTCATTGCATCGAACTTCCATCAAACTACATACTGTCATACCAACCATGTATATAATCCATTAGTGATTGACCTAGATTTATTTCATATGTTTAATTGTATGAACTAGGGCCAAGAAAAGTATGGAACCCCATGTGAGAGGCACAAACATATCTAAGAGCAATCTAGTTGGTTATGGTCACAACTTACTTCTCTGATGGTAGAAAATGCTTAAGTATATTTTAGGTACACTACCTTCAAAGAAGTATTAGAAAGAAACAAGCATTAGATGAAATGGAAGAAAAACTACGAGTACAAATGGACTCTAATTCTAGACGCACATGAAACGTGGGTTTATTAAGAAGACATTTGGTAGCTCCAAAAGAGGAGAAACAACTACTATAGATTGAGAACACAAAACATTTCAAAGCAACATTGGAAATGCTTAGTGCTCATGTGAGTTCATCACGATTCTAGGTAGTGGCATCTGAAAGCCTCAATATAATATTAGTGGATTATGCAAATCTTTTGGAGGCACATGAAAAACTAACTAAGAGGTTTGATATGCTATAAGCAGATCAAGCAAGTAGCTCTTCGAGTATGACTCTCAATGCATCCCCCACACCTATCCTACTAGAATAAGTCTCTCTCGAGCTAGAGAATCTCAAAGGATAGGCTACAAAAATAAAATATGAGTTGATATCAAGACTATCCCTTGAATCTCTTGCATCATTGTGAGACATAAGAGAACCCCAAGAAATTGTGCAAATATCCATTGAACAATCTTGCAAGGAGGATTATGAAGCTCAAATTACGATTGGAGGCTAGGTTACAAAAGAAGGAAAAGACACATTTGAACTTTAGAGACCAGCTTGGATGAAGCAAGTGGACTAGCTCAGGGCACATTGAGCATTTGTGGAGACATAACTACAAGCCATGGCCATTATAAAGGAAATCATCCTAAAGGTTGAAATTGCACCCAAGCAATACATCACAACTAATGAGGTGAAATATATGCCATCTTTTGTTATCTTATTCGAGTACCATACTAAGATCAACCTCATCAGAGGAAAACTACCCACCTTTGCAACTCCATTTGAGCCCAACAATCTATGTGTAGAAGAATTTCATGGTACAATAATCCAACCCAATTGGTGATTAAACTTGCTACAGGAATATCGAGGGAGGATGCAAACATGCACTAAGGAACCACTACACATTTTATAAATCTATGTTATGGTCTAGTTCGCTAGAGATGCAGCTAGCCTACTTTGGAAATTAAATTCAAGAATAAAAAAATGCAATGATTT
Organism: Ceratopteris richardii; assembly: GCA_020310875.1. Taxonomy (NCBI): domain Eukaryota; kingdom Viridiplantae; phylum Streptophyta; class Polypodiopsida; order Polypodiales; family Pteridaceae; genus Ceratopteris; species Ceratopteris richardii. The sequence continues at coordinate 76,843,441 of CM035418.1, read as the reverse complement.
GTGGAATTACCCCTACTTAGCATCACCACATGGTTGTCTAAACATTGCATATAAAATGGCAATTATATGAAATTGGTTATCTTGATGTGCAGCACAAATGAAAGGAAAGATCTTGGAGATGATGCTGAAAACTTTCAAACTATTCAAGAAAGTGAAATCATCACATGTCTTAAGTTGTTGCAAATTCTGTAGCATAAAGGATATGAAGTGCTCTATTGGGAGACTTTGAACGAAAGAGAAAATATGAAAATTGATGCTCTTGAATAAATTTGACCACATGATTTGCATCTAATAAAATTTCTTTAATGAAATATTATATAGCTATATATTTCAATAATAGTTTACTATATGAGTTGTTCATGGGATCCAATAATTCCTTCATACTTGTTTTGTACTGCAATTCTAGCACATCTAAAATTAGGTGCATTATCAATCACTATCCAATGACATTCTTCGGAGCACCCATGCGAGATATAGCATGCCCATATATCTTTACTAGGAAAGCTAAACTTTTCTCCTCAAGAGAAGTATCAACTGCCTCCAAAAACATGCCTTCCTTTCGACATATAACCATGACATGAATGAGTCGTTTCTTTTGATAACTTCTGCATCCATCTTGTGATATTGGAATACTTCAAAAGTAGTCTAGAAAACACTCATGCTTATAAATATTTTTTGATGTGATACATTAGGATTTTCATTTGTTTGCATAAATTTCAAAATGTACCCATATATCACTATCTAGATTAAAGCACACTTCAACATTATTTCATGTACTAAAACTATGCTCTTTTATCTTAGTTGCATTTCCTACATAACGATGCCCACAACATTTTCATTCTATTGTGGAGACTATTTGATCCTCTTGATGAATAATCACATATGAACATTCTTTTCCCTTTCACATAATGATCTCTTTAATGGAGACTTTATATCTACAAAAAAAATCATAAATCAATATCAAATAAGATATACATTCCACTACATATATATCTTAAAATAAATACAAACTATTTTGAATCTCTCTTAAACTTTTTAAATCTATTAATCTATATATTTATCTACCTATTTATTTATATATCTACCTCTTCATAGAATCAAATTTCTTTATCAATGTTCTAAATCACACAATCACAATACATTTTAACGCACAATGATACACAAATATACACATGCACATATTATTATGAAGTAAAAATTAATGTTGATTACTAATCACAATAGATTTTAACTCATAATCTTACATGCATGTAGACTTACACATACTATTGTGAAGTAAGAATCAATATTGAGTCAGGCAATCAATATAGATTCTAATTCACAATCATACACACATGTACACTTACACAAACTATTGTGAAGTAAGAATCAATGTTGAGTCAAACATTCACAATAGATTTTACTTCACAATCATACACACATACGCTTAGACATACTATTGTGAAGTAAGAATCAACGTTGAGTGAGACAATCACAATAGATTCTGACTCACAATCGTACATGGACATGCACATACACATACTATTGTGATGAGGATTCTACATAAACTATTTTGCTTATTTGATTGAAAACCTTTTGAATCCCTTTATAGTTCAAGAGATCATAGAAGTGGTTAGTAAGTGTACATGAGAAAACCATCTATAGACCAAAAAAAGCTCTAGTTGACTTATTAGCATCATTTCAACCCTTGAATTATCAAAAAGAAGATAAAACCTTTTCCAACACATGATAATATATTTTAATTCACAATCATACATGCATATACACATACAAATACTATTGTGAAGAAAGAATCAATGTTGATTCAAACCATGAGAATAGATCTTGAGTCATAATGGTACACTAGGTCGCATTATTCCTTATTTGGCAATTCATTTATTTGTGAACAAATATGTAATTTTATGTTGAACCATTATTATTTGATAAAGTTATTCAATGCCATGTTAGCTTATTTGGACAAGATCGAATATTTTTTGCATGAAAATTTGGAGATTTTTCAATCGAAAATATTTTTGGTCGAAAAGGTTTTTGATAAAAAATGTTTTGGATCAAAAATCTTTCCATCAATTAGTTCAATATGTTTTTGATTGAAAAGATTCGGTCAAACATTGTTTTATAAAAGGATATGCTTAGAGTCATACCTCATCAGAGTTACTTTTGTTGGAGTTAGACGTCTGTGGAAGCACGCGAACAACACAAGGAAGAAGAAGAAGCTTGGAGCACAACACACAAGACTGAATGTATTACTAGAGAATGTACAAAGATAAGTAGCCCATTAGGGCAATAGGCGTATATACAAGCCGGGGGAAAAAATCCTCCTAAAGAGGGAAAAAAGTGCCCCGGTGGTCCTAGAGTGTTCACACACATCACTACCTAAATATATCAACAAATCCCCCCTGGGAGTGATGTGGTGAACAAGGAGCTGGCACTCATGTATAAGGAAGTGCCAAGCTATGTGGAAATCACTCCACAAAAGCAAGTAAGCCCAAGGCTTTGCGGAAAGCTTCAAACTTCTCCCTAGGTAGAGCCTTCGTGAAAAGGTCTGCAATGTTCTCCTGCGTGGGCACATATGCCAAGCTGATCTCCCCAGCAGAGAACCTCTCCCTGACATAGTGATAATGCATCTCAATGTGCTTAGTGCAAGCATGGAACACAGGGTTCCTTGCAACTGCCAATGCGCTCTGACTGTCAAGGAAGATGGTGGTGGCAGAACACTGGCCAACACCCAAATCAGCCATAAGGCGTCTGAGCCACACACACTCAACAGTCGCTGTGAAAGCTTCCCTATACTCAGCCTCACAACTGGAAGTGGCCACAATAGGCTGCTTCTTGCTCAACCAAGATATACATGAGCTACCAAGCATGAAGCAAAAACCACTGGTGGACACACGAGTGTCATAGCAACCAGCCGAATCTGAGTTAGAAAAAGCATGCAAATCTGGCGGTAGTGATCCCCCGTTGGGATAAAACAACCCAAGTAGCGGAGTACCACTCAAGTAGCGAAAGATGCGCTTAACTGCCTTCCAATGCATGACTCTGGGGCAATGCATAAACCTGCTCATCTGTGAGACAGCAAACTGAATATCTGGCTGAGTAATGCATAAGTAAATCAAGCATCCAATAGCCTGCTGATAGAGAACAGCATCAAATGCATCTCCAGCATCATGAAGACTCAATCGTTAACCTGTCTCCATAGGAGTGGCAATAGGCTTACAGTCTTCAAGGCCAAAACACTGCAATAATGTGTCAATATATTTCGTTTGACACAAAGCCATTCCACCATCAACTTGCATAAACTGAATGCCCAAATAGTGATGCAAATGCCCCAAATAAGACATCTCAAATGAGGCATGCAAATCAGCCTTAAAATCAGCAATATGCTTCTCAATAGGACCAGTGAGTAGCATGTCATCTACATAGACAACAATGATCAGAAGCACATCATTAGCACGCTTAACATATAAGGTGCTTTCAGTTGGACTGTTCTCAAAACCATGTGCAATGAGATAGGCATGTTTCTTCTCATACCAAGCACGTGGTGCTTGCTTTGAACCATATAACACCTTCTTTAACATGCACACCTGGTTTTCATGCCCTTTCCACACAAAGCCACGGGGCTGAAAAACATACACTTCTTCATGCAAGTCACTATTCAAAAATGTTGTTTTAATGTCCAACTGATGTACATTCCAACCATGATGGGCTGCAAGTGCACAAATGCTCCGAACAGTAGTCATACGGCATGTAGGTGCAAAGGTCTCATCAAAATCAATGCCTCTTTCCTTCGCATAACCGTTTGCAACAAGCCTAGCCTTATACCTATCAACTGTACCATCAGGTTTACGCTTCAGCTTGTATACCCACTTAGTGCCAATGGCCTTCTTGCCAGGAGGCAAGTCACATAAAGACCATGTATCATTCTTCATTATAGCATCATATTCAGATAGCATAGCAGCCATCCAATTTTTTGAATTCTGTGCTTCATCAAAAGAAACAGGCTCATTCTCATCACAAAGACTAGATGTAGCCATAGCATAGCAATCTGATGCAAAGGAGGCACTATGAGAGCCTGAAGGAGTACGATATGACAAAGGTGCATCTAATTTGCTGTCACGCAAAGTCTACACCAGCCATTTTGGCATAGTTTTTGCCTGCTCAATATCAGCTCTCTCATGAGCAAGTGCATCATGTAAATGTGCATCAGAAATGTAATGATCTGCATCATCATATGAAACCTGCAGAGGCTGAGAAGTTGCCTCATTAGGACTAGCACTAGACTGTCCACCTGTAAAAAGAGGCATCAAAGTGTCATACATGTCTTTGGAGCTAACAGATGTCTCCTTAGTACATGAAAGCAATGGCTGAATAGCATCTTCCACAAATACAACATCACGGCTAACCAGAATGCGTTTAGTCTGTGGATGATATAGGCGATAGCCTTTACTTTCAGAACTGTATCCAACAAAAATACATTTAACTGCTTTATCATCCAATTTTCTGCGATGTTGTTCAGGCACTAATGCATATGCCAAACAACCAAAAACACGCAGATGAGCAACAGATGGCTTGCGGTCATGCCAAGCCTCATATGGAGTGATAGACTGCAGTGCTTTAGTGGGACACCTGTTCAGTACATATGCTGCACACATGACAGCCTCAAGCCAGAAACTATGAGGTAAAGCCTGACTCTTGACCATACACCTCGCCATCTCCATGAGAGACCTGTTCTTTCGTTCAGCAACTCCATTCTATTGAGGTGTATACGGCACTGTACACTGGTGTTTTATCCCACGTTCAGCTAGAAATGCATTAGAATCTGAAGACATATATTCCCCCCCTTGATCAGAACGTAGGGTGCCCATTTTACATGCTGACAGATTTTCAGCCAAAACCAAAAACTGTTTGAAGCACATGAACACTTCGGACTTTGCTTTGAGTGGATATACCCATGCATGCCTGGAAAAATCATCAATGAAAGTCACGAAGTAAAGGTAATTTCCAAAAGAGGGTGTCTGCATAGGACCACAAACATCACTATGTACAAGCTGCAATTTCTGCGTAGCCCGAACTGAACCATCTTTTGGAAAGGAAGAACGCTGCATTTTGCCCAAAATACAGCCTTCACAAACATGTTTTCCAGGTGCCTCAAGTTTGGGCAAAGAGGACACCATTTCAGATTTCTGTAGGCGTAGCAAACTAGCAAAATTCAGATGACCAAAGCGTGCATGCCAAAGCTTTGCATCTGACATAGCCTGAGAATCTTGAACTGCACATGCCGAATCATTCATAGATCTTTCATAGTCTATGAGCTTATACAACCCACGACATAAAATGCCAGAAGCAATAATCACATCGCCATTTGAGAGATCATGAACTGTACACCTGTCATCAACAAATTTCACAACCAAGCCAATCTTGGCTAATGCAGAAACTGATAACAAATTCTTTTTGATCCCTCCACAAATAAAGCATCTGAGAAAGTGAAAGAACTACCATCAGCAGTAGTCAAAATGATCTTACCAACTCCCATAACAGGATAAGAGGAGTTGTTGGCGCATGTAACAGTATTCCCTGTAGGGGCAGGCTCGAGTGAAGAGAAGAAACTACGCTGCGAGGTAATATGTTTGGTCGCCCCACTGTCAAAGTACCAAACATCTGAGTCTACTGCAGACATGCACTGATAATGAGAAGATGGGTCAAAACTGCAGACAGTAGTAAACGCCCATTCTTCTTCCTGCACAAGATTTGCAGACTCTGTTTTTGGTGTAGAGGCCTCTGCAACAACCATTCCAGCCTCTTTCTTCTTTGCCTCTTTAGCAGCCAGTTTTGGACAGTTCTTTATGATATGATCATTGCCTTTACAGTACTTACAAAACAATTTCTGCTTTACTGATTTTTTCTCATCTTTGTCTTGGTTCTTTGAATGTGTAGCATTTGCAAATTTCTGTTTACTAGTAGAAGAGCTCCATTTTCCTTTGCCCTTCAGACTAGCTAGGAAAGCTTGATCTGCAACTCCCATAATGGACCTGTTTTGCCTGGACTGATCTTCCTGCAACAGAACAGAGACTAACTCCTCAAATGATAAGGCATTCGGATTGCCTTTCATCATCAACCGAAGAGTAGAAGCAAAACTCTAATATGAGTCAGGAAGACCATTCAGAACCGTCTGCACAAGTGAGCTATCTGGTATAACCTCATCAGCAGAAATCAACTGTTCCTTCAAACCTTTGATCTTTGTTAGGAAATTGTCCATAGAATCGCCTTCATTCATGTGCTCACTCTCCAACTGTTTTCGGAGATAAGCAACACGAGCCTCATTCCTAGCTTGGTACAATGTGGTAAGTGTATCCCAAGCATCTCTAGCTATTCTGCAAGAGCATATGTGAGGAATAATGGCATGTTTGACAGACAAAGCTATCAATGCATGTGCCTGGGCATCTTTGCCATCCCATCGAATCTGCTCTGCAGTAGGTGCAACAGAAACAATAGCACGAACAGGAATATGCACAATATCATCTTCGACACCATCTTCATCAGCTCCAGCACCTCCAGCACCTGTATTTGTAGTACCTGTAGTCGCAGGTGTAACAGAACGTCTTTCAACACCCTACACAATGTTCCACAGTCCTTTTGCAACCAATACATGTCGCATCATATAAGCCCATAATGGGTAGTTGGTACCATCCAACTTATCCTCAACAGCCAACATACGGAATACATCACTGCTTTCAGCCATGGCCGGTGACTAAAATACCTTGATGCAGAAAATTGACTGTATCTCAAAAAGTTGAACGGAACTACCCAGACGAGTTCTGCTAGACCTGTAGTAGACTTCGAGACGCTTAAACTGGAGAACAGAAATTGGTATATACCTTTGGCACAAAAGGATGAAATAGCCTGCACAAGCGCTACGATAGTGCGTTTGGAGGCCGAAACGAGCTCAGATCGCGATTTTGGCACCACAAAACGAAGTAGTTTTGATCTCGGAAACACCCTGAGTATGCTCACCAAATTTTGTGTGAATCTGAGACTGCAAACAGAGGAGTGTTGACGGTGCCCTAGATGAAGCGACGACCTGCTCTGATACCAATTGTTGGAGTTAGACGTCTGCGGAAGCACACGAACAGCACAAGGAAGAAGAAGAAGCTTGGAGCACAAAACACAAGAGTGAATGTATTACTAGAGAATGTACAAAGATAAGTAGCCCATTAGGGCAATAGGCGTATATACAAGCCGGGGGAAAAAAACCTCCTAAAGAGGGAAAAAAGTGCCCCGGTGGTCCTAGAGTGTTCACACACATCACTACCTAAATATATCAACAACTTTGTTTTTTGCAAACTTACAGTGTCATACAAAGAACAAGGTATAAGCTCTTGTTAAAATATTTAGTCTTTTAGTATTTAAAAAATAAAGAAAAATATTTTTATTTGTTTAAGATTTTGAGTTAAAAACCATCATGATTGTTTGAATTAACCTTGATTCTTACTTTACAATAGTATATGTATGTGTGTGTATGATTGTGAGTAAAAATGTATCGTGATTGTTTGAATCAATATTGATTCTTAGTTCATAATAGTATGTGTATGTGTATGTGTGTGTATGTCATATGATTATGAGTGAAAATCTAATCTGATTGTGTATGTGCATGTGTATGTGTGTGTATTATTATGAATAAAGGATTATCATATGTGTTGGAAAAGGTTTTATCTTATTTATGATAATTCAAGGGTTGCAAAGGTGTTTATGAGTGAACTAGAACTTTCTAAGTCTCTAGATTTCTTTCTCTTGTAGACTTATTAACACCTTCTCATATCCTTGAATTGTAAAGGAATCTAAAAAATTTTCATCCAATAGTATGTGTGTGTGTATATGAGTGTAAAATTGTGAATGAAAATATATTGTGATTGCGTGACTCAACATTGATTCTTACTTCACAATAGTATGCACAAGTGTATGTGCATATAATTTAGAATTTAAAATGTATTGTGATTATCTAACTCAATATTGGTTCTTACTTCACAATGTTATGTGTAAATGTATGTGTGTGTATGATTGAGAATTAAAATCTACTATGATTGTTTGACTCAAAATTGATTCTTACCTCACAATAGTATGTGTAATTATATGTAATTTTATGATTGGGAATTAAAATCTATTGTGAATTTTTGACTCAACAATGATTCTTACTTCACAGCACTATATGTACGTGTATGTGTCAATATGATTGACAACTAAAAACTACTAAAAATGTTTGACTCAACATGGATTCATGCTTCACAATAGTATGTATAATTGTATGTGTGTATGATTGAAAATTCAAATCTATTGTGATTTTTGGAGTCAACATTGATTCTTACTTCAAAATACTATGTGGAATTGTAAATGTGTGTATGAATGAGAATTAAAATCTATTGTGATTGTTTGACTCAACATTGATTCTTACTTCACAATAGTATGTGTAAGTGTATGTGTGCATATGATTGAGAATTAAAATCTATTGTAATTGTATGACTCAACATTGATTACTACTTCACAGAAGTATGTGTAATTGTACGTGTGTGTATGATCGATAACTAAAGTCTATTGTGATTTTCTAACTTTCTGGTGAAAAAGAATCCAAGCCTATATACTTGGATAACTAGCATGTATCTCATATGGTCACATATGATCACTCCCTTGTAAAAGTCAATTAAGTTTTATCCTTGTAAAAGTGCACATGAAAATTGCACTAACCCTACATGGAGTTAGGAGGAATCAAATCTCACGTTACTTGGTAGATGATTGATAAGAGAAGAAATCCTATAATTTACGACTTACTTTATGGTGAGATTTTGAATTTGAATTCAAAGCTTGGCTCCAACTTCAACTATAAAAGAGGATAAAAATGGTTTGCATATATGAGCACAAATATGAGATCATTTTGAGAGGAATACTTTGTGATTAGTAAGCTTAATACATAGAATGTTCACTACCCTCACATTGTGCAATTGAACATTGCCAGTTTCAATGAATTTCTATGTGATCTAATACGTATACATTTATTACTCCTCTACTAAACTTCTCTCCTATGAACATCTCAAAACAGTGAAGTTCTCAGAGCTGGTTCTCAACGCATGTTTAATCATTTGATGTGATTTAATATGCTATAGAACCATCATACTTTCTATTTCATAGTTACAAAGTTTCATTTGTTATTGCTTTTTCCAATCGTGTGATATCTTCATATGTTTGCTCTCTGGTATGCACACTGAAGCACCACAAAAATGTCCGATAAGTCATGTAACTTGCTAAGTATTATTCTCAGTGTGTACTCCATCCTTTTTATTGAGATGGCTCATAGTTGGTAGCTATCTAAGTTAGCTCGATACTCCCAAAAGGAATTTAGTCAATTGCAGGCAAGTTGAGAGCAATGATCACTTTACTGAACATATGCAGAGACCAAAATAACAAGTCTATGATCTTGGTTCACCTTTCTACTTATCATTTTTGATCCATTGATTAGAGGATCATGCTCCATAGCACATATGTGATTATTTGTGATCAATAGGAAGCTCAAGGAATCTACTACACTCTCCTTGACTTGTTCTTGGCTGGTGTCAAGTAGGGTTTTGCAACACCACTTCATCTCTAGAATCTATCTACCATCTCTCTAAGAGGGGTATAAAAGGAACATCAAACCAAGATTGGAGAAGGATTTCCATCATTCATTGACAAATTGGACAGGAGCGACTATCAACATGGTCACTAAGGATGCAAGCCTACCTCGAAGGATGAATCTTATATGGATATATCTCGGGAGATGAAGAAATGTCAACATTCGGGAGCAAACATCAACCTACAAGGGAAGAGCAAGAAAGGCTAACTACATGGCGTGCAAAGGATGCTCTTGCTAGGTCTTATATACTTAACTCAATATCTAATTTCTTATTACCACACATTAGGAATTGCAAAACCTCCCAAGCGACTTGGGAAGTAATTTCTTCATACTTCTCATCAAATACAAGGGCTAGGAAGAACCAAGTACGGATGGAGTTTATCTGGGAATGATGGATGGACACTCCAAGAGAATGAGTAGGTATTGCCAAATCTTGCTTTGTACCAGCCCTTTGATGCTTCAGAGTTGATAAGTGGACCTACTTAGCTTTCCAATGACACCATAAAATGGCCTATGTACTTTGGAAATGATGTATGTAAAGATTGAATCAAAACAGATAACTTTGGACTTCAAGATCTCAAGAAAAACTTCTATTTTTGACTGGACACCTGCTGTATCTTTTGCTCAGTATGACGAGCACAATAGAGAAAGGAAAAATTCCTTTTACAGGTATCTAATTAGCTTAACAAGCTAAATATTCCAAGTGGTATCACTTAAAAAGACTAACTATGCTCAGATAAATCAATTTAGCAAGTAAACCTTAACCCTCGATTTTTTAGGACTCTTGCAGACTTTGACGAGTGATCACCTCGATGAGCATTTCTCTGAAATGGCTAAATAGAATCTCTTCAAATTTTTAAACCATGTAGAAAACTTTGAGCTGGTTCCAACAAGCTTTAGATCTTTCAATTTGGTGGAGAAGTGAGTGAGATATGCTCTCCACAAGTTGACAGACTTTCAAGTACTATGACAGAGAACTCAGAAATGAACAATGTAGATATATGTATTAATGAACACTTGTATACAATGCCATTGGCATGAAGATCATTGCCTAATGGTGTAGATAGGTGTGGTCTAGATTTTAGGCCTCACACACACTCAGAATTGACAAGGATGACCTTGGGAATGATGAGTCTTACCCGTGACTTTTTCATGATCATTTTTATAGTAGTTGAGTTAAAGTTTGAATTTGAATTCAAACTTTTGGCTCCCTATAATCATGCTTCTATATCTTAGGAGATATTCCATCAATCAAAGATAACGTTTTCTACGAGTTCCTTTTGGTAGGTGTTTACAAAGATTCCAAGTCAAAAATGACTTTTACAAAGAAGTAAAGTGGTAATTAATCACTAGCATTTGTTACTATGCTTCTCCATATGTGTATGGACTTCAAGGTATCCTTCAAGCCAAATGTGTAGGCTTGTGAATTGCACCAACAGATCCCCCTGAAGCCAAACATTTTGGCTTGGTCTTCATCTTCAGTCTTCATGTATATCGTGCAATCCAATCATTGCTTTGATCCTACAAAGTTTGGTTCCATCCAAAGCTTTAGATGACAAATCTACACACTGCATGTTGGTTGATACATAGGTTAGTTGAATGTCCTTGCTTAATAAATTCTCTCTCACATAATGGTAATGGAACTCTATATTTTTGGTCCTAGCATGATAGATAGGATTAGCTGCAAGGTGAAGTGAGCTTGTATTATCTCCAAATGTCAAAGGTGAGCCAGTATATAAACCCAATTCTGTATACAATAGCTTGATCCATATGGCTTCTTGGGTGGCATTAGCCAATCCTCTATACTCTGCCTTTGTAGAAGATAAAGCAACAATAGGTTGCTTCTTTGAAGACCATGCTATTGGTTTATCTCCTGCAAATGAAATGTATCCTGAAGTGCTCCTCCTATCATCCTTGTATCCAGCCCAATGTGCATCTGAATAGATCTTGATATCTAAGTCTGAAGTATAAGGGAAATACAAACCATGATGTTGTGTACCCTTGAGATACTTTAATATTCTTTTGACAACCTCTAAGTGAGGTACCCTTAGGTGAAAGAACACAAAAGAAAATATGCACAGATCAGAGTGTGCTTGGCCTTCCAAATGTGTCCAAGCAACACATGATTTATAAATGTGGAGGATGCCAATTTGGCAAATCTCACAGTCAACCATTCAACAAAAAAGAGTATATGTATGAAGACTACTTGGAGCTTGTGCACATTGATGTGTGGGGTCCTAGAAGAGAGCCATCAATCTCAAGATCAAGGTACTATGTTTCATTCATAGATGATTATAGTACATGGGCAATCCTTTACTTCATGAAGCATAAAGATGAAGTCTTTACTTGTTTCAAAATGTATTTGGCATTGGTTGAGAACGAAAGAGGTCAAATCTTGAAGAGGATCAAATCTGATGGAGGTGATGAGTATTTCTCACGTGAATTTGACTCATTCTTACATGACATAGGTATAAAGAGAGAGGTCACAACAAGATACACTCCTGAACTAAATGCAGTTGAAAAGAGGAGGAGTAGACTGATGGTAGAGGCTGCAAGATCAATGTTGAATGAGAAGAAACTACCAAATTACTTATGTGTTGAGGTTGTTTCCAATGATACATACTTGATTAATAGGCTCGCACCAAACTCCTTGGATGGAAAGACACCTTACAAGGCATGGAATGGTAGGCGACCCTCATTGGAACATTGTCAAATTTTTGTGTGCATTGTTAATGCACACATAGCCTCAAAGATTAGAGGGGAGCTTGATCCAAAAGGTGAAAAGTGTATATTCATTGGCTTTGACCAAAACCAAAACGGATATAGGTTGTACAATCCCACTAAGAAAGGGTTTACAGTTAGTAGAGATGTGGTGTTTGATGAAAATAATTCATGGTTTGAAGATGATTGCAGGAAGATCAGGTTACCTTATGACTTGGAAAGTGATTTTCCAACTCTGACTCAAGAAGTTCAACACATACTAAAATATGTCAATTCAGAGGATGAAGAGCGGATTGACTTGAAGGCTCAAAAGTCAAACGTCAAGACCAAGTTCAAGCAATTGGAAGACATTCGAGAGTCTTCCAATCAAGCACTTAGAAGATCTCTAAGGCAGAGTAAAAAAGCCATAAGGTAAGGTTATGACACATCATTAGTCACCAACAATTTTGTGTACATGACTAAAGACTCTATGTCAGAAGAACCTTGTTCATTTGAAGAGGTGAATAAGAAGAAAGAATGGAGAGAATTCATGTACAAAGAAATGTAAGCACTTCAGGAAAACAACACTTGGGATTTGATTCCCAAGAAACCAAGCATGAAAGTAATCGGATCTAAGGGGTTTGCACAAACCCATGGAGTGGATTATGAGGAGACTTTTTCAACTGTGGCTAAGATACCAACTATCAGGGTTTTGGTAAGTGTTGTTGCTTCAAAGAATTGGAACCTATATCAATTAGATGTTAAGAATGCATTCCTAAATGGATAGATCTCAATAGAAGTTTAGATGGCTCAACTACGAGGGTATGAAGATAAGGACAAACCAGGTTATGTATGCAAGCTAAGGAAAGCACTCTATGGTTTAAAGCAAGCTCCTAGAGCTTGGAACCATATGCTTATCAAATATTTGGAGGATCAAGGATTTGTTTTTAGCAAGGCAGACTCCTCTTTGTTCATAAACAAGACTAACTTAAAAGTTATTTACTTATGTGTTTATGTGGATGACATTATCATTACAGGAAATGATGCCAATGGAATTAAACAAATCAAATCTCAGATGATGGAAGAGTTTAAGATCAGTGACCTTGGTTTGTTAACACACTTTCTTGGATTAGAACTTCTATATATAGATACTGCTGCCTTTATTACTCAAGGAAATACATTCATGATATGCTCGTAAAATTCAAGATGTAGAACACCAAAATTGCAGGTACAACCATGGAATCCAATCAAAAACTTAATTCTTATGAGGGAGAACTTCTTGAAGATATTATGGGCTACCAAAAGCTTGTTGGGAGTCTCAATTATGCAACCCTAACAAGAGTGGACCTATGTTATGGAGTAAGTACATTAAGCAACTTTATGCATACATCGAGAAAACCTCACTTAGAAGCTGCGAGGAAGATCCTAAAATATTTGATGGATACCATAAATGAAGAGGTATTTTATCCATTCACTTTTGATTTGGATATCAAGATGTACTCTGATGCAGATTGGGTTGGATCCAAGGATGATAGAAGGAGCACTTTTGGCTACTTATCTTTTGTAGATTCAAAGCTAATATCATCATCATCAAAGAAGCAACCAATTGTGGCATTGTCATCTAAAGAGGCAAAATACACAGGCTTCACAAATGCAACACAAGAGGCTATGTGGCTCAAACTACTCTACATAGATTTGGGGTTACATTCTTATACTCCAATGATTTTTGGAGACAACACAAGTTCACTTCATTTGGCTAGTAATCATGTATATCATGCAAGGATTAAGCATATTGAAGTGCACTATCATTATGTAAAAGGGAAATTACTTAGCAAGGACATCAAATTGTCCTATGTATCAACTCATTTCCAATGTGTAGATATGCTCACAAAATATTTGGATGGAACTAAGATGAACAGGTTCAAGATGATGATTGGTTTATAGGAGATCAATGAGGAATGAAGTCCAAGCATGTTTGACTTGAGGGGGAGCTATTGGTGCAAAAGAATCCAAGCCTACATACTTAGATAAGTAGCATGTATCTTATATGGTCACATATGATCACTCCCTTGTAAAAGTCAATTACCTTTTATCCTTGTAAAAGTGCACATGAAAATTGAACGAACCCCACATGGAGTTAGGAGGATTCAAATCTTGGGTTACTTGGTAGATGATTCATGAGAGAATAAATCCTATAGTTTAGGACTCACTTTATGGTCAGAATTTGAATTTTAATACAAATCTTGGCTCCAACTTCAACTATAAAAGAGGATAAAAAAGGTTCGTGTGTATCCGCCCAACTATGAGATCATTTTGAGAGGGATACTCCATGATTATTGAGGTTAATCCATAGCTCCTTCACTACTCTCACATTGTGAAATTGAACATTGCCAATGTCATTGTATTTCTATGTGATCTAATACATATACATTGATTACTCCTCTACTTCACTTCTCTGCTATGACGATCTCATAATAGTGAACTTCTTAGAGCTTGCTATCAGTGCATGGTTAATCATTTGATGTGATTTAAAGTGTTGTAGAATTGCCATAATGTCTACATAATAGCTAAAAAGTTTCATTGTTATTTCTTTTTCCAATTGTGAGATATTTTCATATCTTTTCTCTCTAGTCTGCACATTGAAGCACCCCGAAAATGTCGGACAAGTCCTCTAACTTGCTAAGTATCATTCTCAGTATGTAGTCCACCTTTTTTATTGAAATAACTCATGATTTCTAGCTATCTAAGCTAATTAGATACTCCCAAAAGGAACTCAACTAATTGTTGGCAAGTTGAGAGCACTGATCACTTCATGGAATATATGCAAAGACCAAAATAGCAAGTCTATGATCTTGTTTAACTTTCTACTTATCTGTTTTGATCCATTGATTAGAGGATCATGCTCCATAGCACATATGTGATTATTCGTGATCAATAGGAAGCTTAAGGGCCCTCCTACACTCTCCAGAACTTGTTCTTGGCTTGTGTGAAGCAGGGTTTTGCAACACCACTTCATCTCTAGAATCTATCCACCATCTCTCCAACATGACGCAACATTGATTGTTACTTCACAATAGTATGTGTTAGTGTATGCATGTGTATGTTTGAGAACTTTAATGGATAGGAAATGTAAATATATAGAATAATAGGTTTGAAAAATTTAAAGAGAGAGCCAAAGTGGTTTGCATATATATTAAGATATACCACTACAACATACAAGGGGCATACCAATGCTATCCATACCGAAAGTCCATGCCCAATGTCGGTATGATTGGTGGAAATGATTAGAAGGATCACGTTACGCATATTTATGATCACTAGACTGTCTGTATAATCGTTTGAAATTGACATACATTTTTGTCACTGGTATAGGCACTGGTATAATCACCGATATAGGTGTCGGTATGAGTGCCTGTATGACTGTCGGTAATTTCTTGGAAATTACTAGTGCTCATACTAATGCTCATATCAACACCTATATTGGTTTTCGACATACCGAGATGTGAGATCAAAAAATCGACTTTTTACATGTGTTTTGAACACAATAGTGCTTCTGTCAAACTTGCGCATGTGAACTAAATTGTGACTTGCATTGTCTTGTGCACACACACACACACATAGATCTCTCCCCCTCTCTCTCTCTCTACACAAACACACTCTTTCTCTCTAGATCTTGCATCTTGGTAAGTGATATGCATGATCTTTCACCCTTTTTCTTTCTCCATGTTTTTTGTTGTCTAATTTCTCTTCTCATTGGTTTCCCGGGAGTTTTTTGGCATTGATTCTTTGGAATTTGACAAGAGATGAAGTTCATTAGGCTTTGATGATAGTGATCCAAAAGATTACATCGATGTAAGTGATTGTTTTGTTCTCTATTGATAGAGATTGAGACATAGGGGAGAGAAAGAGAGAGAGAGAGAGAGAGAGAGAGAGAGAGAGAGAGAGAGAGAGATAGAGAGAGATGAAAGAGAGAGAATGAGAAAGAAAGAGATCTAGA
The DNA here is from genome assembly GCA_020310875.1 of Ceratopteris richardii. NCBI lineage: Eukaryota > Viridiplantae > Streptophyta > Polypodiopsida > Polypodiales > Pteridaceae > Ceratopteris > Ceratopteris richardii. The sequence continues at coordinate 76,827,089 of CM035418.1, read as the reverse complement.
GAGAGAGAGAGATGAAAGAGAGAGAGAGAGAGATGAAAGAGAGAGAGAGAGATATTAAAGAGAGAGAGAAAGAGTGAGAGAGAGAGAGATTAAAGAGAGAGAAAGAGAGAGAGAGAGGGATATGAAAGAGAGAGAGAGAGAGAGAGAGAGAGAGAGAGAGAGAAAGAGAGAGAGATAAAGAGAGAGAGAGAGAGAGATAGAGATACATACACATACATACTCATGTATATACATGCATACATACCCACACATATACACGCATGCATACATACACACACATATGCACATGCATACATGTACATATGCATACATACATTCGCACATATACATACACATATACATACACAAACATATGCATACATACATTCACACACATACGTACACATAGATACATACAAAAACATATGCCTACATACATTCACACACATACATACACACACATACATACACACATATACATGCACACACATATGTACACACATTCACACACATTCACACACATACACACACATTCACACACATATGTATGCACACATACACACACATTCACACATACATACACAGATATACATACACATATACATACACATACAATAATACATACACACATGCATATACTACATAAAAACATGCATATATTATATACACACATGCATAATACATACTCACATACATATTACATACACAGATGCATATTCATGCATATGCATGCATGCATACAAACATATACATAGACACTCACATACATACACACACACACACACACACTCATATATATACATACACACTCACACCTATACACACACAATCACATACATATTACATACACACATGCATATACATACACACACATATGCATACACACATGCATATGCATTCTCACATGCATATCCATACATACATACACACACATATGCATATACAAACATATGCATACATGCATGCACACACATACATACACACACATACATACACATATACATACACACATGCATATATTACAAACATACATACATATTACATACTCACATACATATTACATACACAAATGCATATTCATGCATATGCATGCATGCATACACACATATACATACACACTTACATACATACACACACACATATATACATTCACACTTATGCCTATACACACACACACATTCACATACATATACACACACTCAAATATATACATACACACTCACACATATATACACACACACACTCACATTCATGCAAACACACATATACATGTTTTAGGACTAGGCCTTTACAATTAGGCTTTAAGGTTGGTTACATACATACAATAAAATTAAATATGTATAATTGTTTGAGTTTGAGGTCTGCGGAAGCACGCAAACATCACAAGCAAAAAGAAGAAGCTTGGAGAACAACACACAATACTGAATGTATTACCACTAGAATGTACAAAGATAAGTAACCCGTTAAGGCGAGGCATATATACAAGCCAGAGGGAAAAACCCCTCCTAAAGAGGGAAAAAGTGCCCCAGTGGTCCTAGTGTGTTGACACACATCACTACAAAAATATATCGAGAAATCCCCCCCCAGGAGTGATGTCGTGAGCAAGGAGTTGGCACTCATGTATGAGGAAGTGCCAAGCTATGTGGAATCAATCCACAAAAGGAAGTAAGCCCAAAGCTTTGCGGAAAGCTTCAAACTTCTCCCTAGGGAGACCCATCATGAAAAGGTCTTCAATGTTCTCTTGGATGGGCACATATGCCAAGTTGATCTCTCCAACACAGAACCTCTCCTTGACATAATGATAATGCACCTCAATGTGCTTAGTGTGTGCATGGAACATAGGGCTCTTTGCAACTACTAATGCGCTCTATCTATTATTGAAGATGGTGGTGGTAGAAGTCTGACCAACACCCAAATGACCCATAAGGCGTTTTAGCCACACACACTCAACAATTGCTATGAAGGTTGCCCTATACACAGCTTCACAAGTAGAAGTGGCCACAATAGGCAGCTTCTTGCTCAACCAAGATTTACATGAGCTACTAGGCATGAAGCAAAAGCCACTAATGGACACATGAGTGTTATAGCAACCAGCCCACTAAGAGTCAAAAAAAGCATGTAAATCTGGTGCTAGTGATCCCCTTGGGATAAAACATTCCAAGTAATCGGGTACCACTCAAGTAGCGAAAGATGCGCTTAACGCCCTACCAATGCTTGACACCTGGGCAATGCATAAACTTGCTCATCTGTGAGACATCAAAGTAGATATCTAGCTCCATAATGCATAAGTAAATCAAGCATCCAATAGCCTCTTGATAGAGAACAAAATGAAATGCATCTCTAGTAGCATGAAGACTCAATCATAAACTATCTCCGTAGGAGGGGCAATAGGTTTGTAGTCTTCAAGGCCAAAATGATGCAATAATGTATCAATATATTTCATTTGACACAAAGCTATTCTGCCATCAACTTGCATAAACTAAATGCCCAAATAATGATGCAAATTCCCCAATTCAGACATCTCAAATGAGGCATGCAGATCTGCCTTAAAATCAGCAATATGCTTCTAATGAGTACCAATGAGTAGCATGTCATCAGCATACACAATACTGATTAGAAGAACATCATTAGCATGCTTAACATATAAGGTGCTCTTAATTGGACTGTTCTCAAAACCATTTGCAATTAGCTAGGCATGTATCTTTTTATACCAAGCATCTGGTGCTTGTTTCAAGCCATATAATGCCTTCTCCAACCTGCACACTTGGTTTTCATGCCCGTTCTACACAAAGCCACAGAAAACATACACTTCTTCATCCAAGTCACAATTCAGAAATGCAGTCTTAATGTCCAACTAATGTGCATTCCAACCATGATGAGCAAAGGCCTCATCAAAATCAATGCCTCTTTCCTATGCATAACCCTTTGAAATAAGCCTATCCTTATACTTGTCAACTGTTCCAACGGCCTTCTTTTGAGGAGGCAAGTCACATAAAGATGAGGTACCATTCTTTATTATAACATCATATTCTGATTGCATAACAACCATCCATTTTTCTGAATTTTGTGCTTCATCAAATGAAACAGGCTCATTCTCATCATAGAGACTAGACGCAGCCATAGTATAGAAATTTGATACAAAAGAGGCACTATGAGAGCGTAAAGGAGTACGATATGATAGAGATGCATCTAATTTGTTGTCACACAAAGTCTGTGCAAGCCATTTCGGCATAGTCTTTTCCTCCTGAATATCACGTCTCTCATCAACAAGTGCATCATGTAAATCTGCATAAGAAGTGAATGATCTGCATCATCACATGAAACCTATAAAGGCTTAAAAGTTGACTCATTCGGACTAGCACTAGACTATCCACTTGTAAAAAGAGGCAACAAAGTATCATATCTATCTTTGGAGTTAATAGATGTCTCCTTAGTACTAGAAACTATGTGGTAAAGTTTGGCTCTTGTCCATACACCTCGTCATCTCCATGAGTGAACTATTCTTGCATTCAAAAAATCCATTCTATTGAAGTATATATGGCACTATACACGGATGTTTTATCCCATGTTTAGCTAGAAATGCATTAATATCAGAAGATATATATCCCCCCCCTGATCATAATGGAGGGTCGCCATTTTACATGATGAATTCTTTTTTTGCAAAGACCAAAAGCTTTCTGAAGCACATACACACTTTGGACTTTTATTTCAATGGATATACCCATGCATGCTTGGAAAAATCATCAACGAAAGTCATGAAGTAAGAATAGTTTTCAAAAGAGGATGTCTTCATAGGACCATAGACATCATAGTGAACAAGCTGTAATTTCTGAATAGCTCAAAGTGAACAATCTTTTGAAAATGGGAAACACTACATTTTACCCAAAGTACAACCTTCATAGACATTTTTACCGAGTACCTCAAGTTTGGGCAAAGAGAACACCATTTCAGATTTCTTTAGGCATAGAAAACTAGCAAAATTCAGATGACCAAAGCGTGCATGCCAAAGATTTGCATCTGACATAGCTTGAGAATCATGTACTGCACACATGCCAAATCATTCACAAATTTTTCATAGCCTATGAGCTTATAGAGCCCAGGACATAAAATGCTAGAAGCAATAATCATGTCGCATTTTGATAGATCATGAATTGCCCATCTCTCATCAAAAACTTTCACAACCAAGCCAATCTTGGCTAAAGCGGAAACTGATAAGAGATTCTTCTTGATCCTTGGGACAAATAAAGCATCCGACAATGTAAAAGAACTACTATCAATAGTAGTGAGAATGATCTTACCAACTCCCATGATAGGATAAGAGTAGTTGTTCACACATGTGATAGTATTCCCTTTAGGAGTACGCTCAAATGAAGTGAAGAAAATGCATTCTGAGGTAATATGTTTGGTTCCCCACTATCAAAGTACCAAACATCTAAGTCTACTACGGACATACACTATTTAGGAGAAGATGGGTAACAATTGCAAATCGTAGTAAATGCCCTTTCTTCATTCTGCACTTGATTAGGAGACTCTGTTTTCAATCTAGCGGCCTCTACAACAACCATTGCAGCCTCTTTTTTCTTTTCCTCTTTAGCAGCCAATTTTGGTCGACTCTTTATGAAATGATCATTTGCTTTACAATATTTGCAAAAAAAAATTCTGCTTTTCTATTTTCTTCTCATCTCTCTCATCCCTCTTTGATTGTGCAGAATTAGCAGATTTTTTCTTACTAGTAGAAGAGCTCCATTTACCTTTGCCCTTCTAACTAGTCACCAAAGCTTGATCTCCAACATGGATAATGGACTTATTTTGCCTAGAATAATGTTCCTATAGTAGAACAAAGAATAACTCCTCAAATGTTAAGGCATTTGGATTTCCTTTCATCATGAAATGAAGAGTGGAAGCAAGACTATGATATGAATTAGGAAGACCATTTAGAACACTATGCATAACTGAACCGTCACATAAGACTTCATCAATAAAAATCAAAAGTTCATTCAAATCTTTGATCTTTGTTAGAAATATGTCCATGGAATCGCCTTCATTCATGTGCTTGTTCTCCAACTATTTTCAAAGGTAAGCAACATGAGCCTCATTCCTTGCCTCGTATAAAGTGGTAAGTGTATCCCAAGCATCCTTAGCTATTCTGTAAGAGAAAATGTGAGGAATAATGGCATGTTTAATAGACAAATCTACCAAAGCATGTGCCTAAGCATCTCTGGCATCCCAATAAATTTTCTCTACAGTAGGTGCAGCAAGAACCGTAGCATGAACACAAACATGAAGAATATCATCATCTTCAATGCCATCTACATCACCTTTAGCAACTGTGTTTGCATGATTAATAGGATGTTTTTTGACACCCTACAGAATATTCCACCGTCCTTTTGCAACCAATACATGATGCATCATATAAGCCCATAATGGGTAATTGGCATCGTCCAACTTATCCTCAACAACCAGTATATCAATTACATCACAACTTTCAGCCATGACCACTCATTAAAATTACTTGATGCTGAAATTCACTATATCTCAAAAAGTTGAACAGATTTACCTTGTCGAGTTTTGCTAAACCTATAGCAGACTTTAAGAGGCTTATACTAGTGAACCAAAACTTCTATATATCTTTGGCACAAAAAGATGAAATAGCTAGCACAAGTGGTGTGATAGTGCATTTGGAGGCCGAAATGAGCTTACATCATGATTTTGACATGACAAAAGGAAGCTGTTTTGATTTCTAATCAGCTTGAGTATGCTCATCAAATTTTGTGCAATTTTGAGACTATGATCGGAGGGTTGTCGACGACGCCCTAGATAAAGTAGTGACCTACTCTAATACTATTTTTTGGAGTTATACATTTGCGAAAGCATGCGAACAGCATAAGGAAGAAAAATAAGATTGGAGCACAACACACAATACTGAATGCATTACCACTAGAATGTACAAAGATAAGTAACCCATTTGTAGCAAAATCCTACATCACACCTACTACAAGTGATTGTTCGAGAGTGTTGTGGACCTCTTTAGCTAGCTAATAAGCATAAATAATCACATATGTTTCTTGGAAGATGACCCACTAGCTGTAGGATCAAAACAGATATGATAGAAGATAGTGCAAGATCAAAAACTTGTTATTTTGGTTGATACACCTATTCACTGTTTTGAACCATTCTCTAAGTACAATAGCAATTGACTAAATTCCCTTTGGGGAACTCTAACTAGTTTAACAAGCTACCAATCATGAGTGATATCATAAAAAATGATGGATTATATGCAGAGAAATTTATCAAATCAACCAAGCATCCCCACACTTAGGGGCCTTGACAGTTAACAAACCAGTAAGCAAAGATGGATTAATTTCTGATGATCCCGAGAAGCATTAATACTGAAACTTTGTAGGATTAAAGTAGAAAATATGCTGGATCTATCATGGTTTAAATCATAGGAAATGATCAACTATAGAGAGAGAACAAGCTCAAACAAGATCATTGTTCTTATGGAGTAATGCCAAGGAAATGAGAATGAGAAGTAATGATCATATATGTATAAAATCAAGTAAAAGTACAATGTCATTGGCACTGAATCATTGCTCAATGAGTGAGAAGTGAGAGAGATATGAGGTGAGCTCCTTCTCAATGAAATTACATCAAAGTGATCTCTGAACCTCGAGATAGACGCAGGTCTTTCAGATCCTCTTTTTATAGTCATTGTTGGAGCCAAAGGATTTGAATTCAAATTCAAATCTGTATCGAAAAGTGAAGGCTAAAGTATAGGGCTGAGTCTCTCTTGATTCAATTATGAAGTGATAGGAGATTTTGCGATTCCTAACTCCTTGTGGGTATATTTCACCTTTATAAAAGTAATTGTGAAGTAGAATTACAAGAGGTTGAACATGTGAAGCCTTTGAAAGGTTATGCCATTAAGTTAAGAATAAGTGAGATGATCAAGTATGTAGGCTTTAGGTTAATTGCACAAATAGCTCCCCCGCAAGCCTAACATGCTTGGTCTTCATTGCTCCTTGGTTTCCTGCAAACCAATCATCAATTTGAACCTATTCATCTTTCTTCCATCAAATGCTTTGGTGAGTATATCTACACAATGTAAATGAGTTGATACATAGGATAATTTAATATCCTTGCTAAGAAAATTCTCCATTACATAATGATAGTTCATTTCAATGTGCTTAGTCTTTCCATGGTATATAGGATTATCAACCCAATGAAGTGAGCTACTATTATCTCCAAAGATAATTGGAGTGTAGGAATGTATCTCCAAATCTACATATAATTGCTTGAGCCACATAGCTTCTTGAGTTGCGTTTTCCAAACCTCTATATTTTGCTTCTATGGAAGATAAGGCCATAGTTGGTTGCTTCTTGGATGACCAACATATGAGCTTTGAACCTACAAAAGATAGGTACCCTAAAATGCTCCTCATTTCATCCTTGGAGCCAACCCAATCTGCATCAGAATACATCTTTATATCTATGTTAGAAGTGAAGGGATAGAACAACCCTTGATTCATTGTACCCTTTAGATAGTTGAGCACCCTCTTTGCAGCTTCCATATGAGGCTTCCTTGGTACATGCATAAACTGACTCAATGTACTTACTACATAGGCAATATCTACTCTTGTTAAAGCAGCATAATTAAGAGCACCCACAAGTTGTTGATAACTTGTAGCACCTTCAAATAGTTCACCTTCATGTGAGCTTACCTTATGGTTGAGCTCCATAGGGATACATGCAACTTTAGTGTTCTCCATTTAAACTTTACCAACATGTCATGTATGTACTTCCTTTGTTTGATGAATATACCTGAATCTGTATACACAAGTTCTAATCCAAGAAAGTAGGTTAATAACCCTAGATCACTAATTTTGAATTCCTTCATTATATTAGCCTTGACTTGCTTTATACCATCAGAATCATTCCCTATAATAATGATATCATCTACATAGATACATAAGTAAATGACTTCTGATTTGTTCTTCTTAACAAATAAGGAAGAGTGTACCTTGCTTGCCACAAAGTCTTGGTCCTGCAAATAGGTAACAAGTCTATGGTTCCAAGCTCTATGAGCTTCCTTAAGACCATAGAGTGCCTTGTTAAGCTTGCATACATAACTGCTTTTTCTTCATCTTCAAAACCTGTTGTTTGTGCTATATACACTTCTTCTAATATCCATCCATTTAGGAATGCATTCTTGACATATAGCTGGTATAAATGCCAATTTTAAGAAGTAGCAAGACTTACCAATACCCTGATTCTTAGCATCTTTTCCACAGGTGAAAATGTTTCTTCATAGTCTACTCCATGTGTTTGGGCAAATACCTTTGACACTAACCTTGATTTCTACCTATTTATAGAACCATGAGAGTTATTTTTTATTTTGGATATCCACCTTGAATCAATTACCTTCATATTTGCCTTCTTGGGAAATAGATCCCAAGTGTTATTTTCCTACAATGCTTCCAGTTCTTCCTGCATGGCTTTTGTCCATTATTTCTTCTTCCTAGCCTCTTCAAAAGAAGAAGGCTCTTCTACCATAGAGTCTTTAGTCATGTACAGAGAGTGTTTTGTGACTAAAGATGTATCATATCCATACCTTATGGGCTTCTTACTTTCTCTTTTTGTTCTCCTTAATGCTTGATTTGAAGACTCGGGTAGGTCTTATAATTGCTTGAGTTTGGACTTGCCTCTTGATTCCAAGCCTTAAGGTCAATCTGCTCTTCATCATGTGAGTTAATGTCTTCTGCTAAATGTTGATTTTCTTGAGTGAGGGTTGGAAATTAATCTCCAAATTATATGGTAACCTGACTTTCCTCCAATCATCTTCAAACCCCGAGTTATTTTCATCAAATACAACATCCTAAGTAAACATGAATGCCTTGTTAGTGGGTTTTTATAGTCTATAACCTTTTTTATTCTGGTCATACTCAATAAATATACATTTATGAGCCTTAGGATCAAGCTTTCCTCTGATTTGTGATGGGATATGTGCATAGACAATGCATCAATGAGGGTCTCCAACCATTCCATGCTTCATATGGTGTCATACAATCCAATGATTTGGATGGAAGCCTATTGACCAAGTAGGTGGGTGTGGAGACAACCTCTGCTCATCAATAATTAAGTAGCTTTTTCTCATTTAACATAGACCTAGCTGCTTCAACAATTAACCTATTCCTTCTCTCTGCCACTCCATTCAATTCCGGAGTATACATGGTTGTTACTTCCCTCTTTATGCTTCTATACTGTATAAATAGATCAAATAAATGTGAAAAATACTCACCACCTCCATCAGATCTTATTCTCTTCAACTCCTTCTTTTTTGGTTTTCAACTAGTGCCAAATACTTTTTAAAACATGTAAATACCTCATCCTTATGCTTCATGAAATAGAGGATTGTCCACCTACTATAATCATAAATAAATGACACATAGTACCTTGAACCTGAGATGGATGGATCTTTGCTAGGTTCCCACACATCAGTGTGTACAAGCTCCAAATGGTCTTCATGGATCTATCCTTTTCTATTGAATGGTTGCCTGCGAGCTTTGGCACATTGGCAAGCTCCACATTTGTATATCATATGTTTCTTGGTCACATTGGGAATGCCAAGCACATTTTGATCCGTGCCAATTTGCTTTAGAGTTCTTTCTCCTATGTGCCCTAAACAATCTACCTGACTTCTCACCTTTGGTGATCATTCTAAAGCCTTGTTGGGGCTCTTCCACATATGCTCCATGCTTAGTGAACTTGACATGTAGTCCTTTCTCTACAATCTACCCAACACTAATTAGGTTTTTCGTTATAGTAAGCACATATAGAAACTTTCTCAAAAGGTTGATACTACCATCAGATGTTTTGACATTTCGAATTTGCTTGACTGAGTTTTTAGTGTCATCACCTGTTTGTACTTCATGCTTCCCCTTGGGTTCTTCATGATCAGATAATAGGTCTACATTTCCTACCACATGATTGGAACAACCTGAATCAATGTAGAAGAGATGCTCATCATATTTACCTTGTTTGGATGTCATGTTCATGATGAGTAGAGAGTCTTGTTGATCTTTAGTATAGTTGTTGAGGTCCCTTCCTCCTCTAAATCCTCCTTGATCATTGCTATTGTTGTAGCCTTGATTGTAGTTATGGTTGTAGTTGCATCCACAATTGTTGTACCTACCTCTAGATTGTCCATAGCTTTTTCTATGGAAGCCTCTTCCCCTTTGGTTTCTTGTATTTTTGTAGCATTCTTTTGTAGTGTCGTTGTTAAGACCACAAATGTTGCATGGTGAGTGGTTGTAGAGTCTTCCCCTACCTTTCTTTCCTCCTCTACCCCTTCCTCTAGAACCACTTTGTCTTCGTGCATAATTAGCTTGAGAGGTACTAGCCTCTTCTTCTTGTTTCTTGCTTTTACCTTTATCCTTAGCTTTATTCTTATCTGTATAAAGGGTAGAATATTGGTTACCTCTTGACTTGTGACCATTTCTATTGAGCTTTGTCTCATGGGTTAAGAGTGCCCCCATCAAGGTGTTGAGATCATGCATTTTCATATCCATGTAGAGGTCCATTAATGTGGTGAAGAACTCCAACTTGTCATCAGCCTTAATTCCATTGATGATCTGCCTCATTACGTGCTCTTCCTATATCTCTTCTCCGATGCTTGCAAGCTGGTCAGCTACATCTTTCAGTTTCTTTAGGGTTGTGAACTCCATCCACAATTGATTCTTCCTAGCTCTTGTCTTTGAAGAGAAATATGATGAAAGAACTTCCCAAGTCTCTTGGGAGGTCTTGAAATTCCTAACATGTGGTAACAAGAAATCGTTAGATTGAGTTTAGTAGATATGACCTGACAAGACCATCCTTTGCACACCATGTGGTCAACCTTTCTTGCTCTTTCTTTGTTGTTTGATGCTTGCTCTTGAAGATTGACATGTCTTCATCTTCTTAGATGTATCCATATAGGCTTCTCCCTTGAAGATATGCTTGCATACTTAGTGACCATTTTGAGTAGTTCTTGCTGTCCAATTTGTCAATGAAGGATGGAAATCCATCTCCCATCTTGATTGTGCTTGCTCTGATACCACTATTGGAGGAGATGGTGGATAGTCACAAGAGATGAATTCATGTAGCTAAATCCTGCTTCACACCTCCTACAAGTGATGGCTCAAGAGTATTGTGGGCCTCTTTATCTAGCTAACAAGCATAAATAATCACATATGTTGCTTAGAAGATGATCCACTAACTGTAGGATCAAAACAGATATGATAGAAGATAGTGCAAGATCAAAAACTTTCTATTTTTGTTGATACACCTATTTAGTGTTTTGAACCATTCTCTGAGTACAACAATTCCTTTTGGGGAACTCTAACTAGTTTAAAAAGCTATCAATCGTGAGTGATAGCATAAAAAATGATGGACTATATGCAAAGAAATGAGTTTAGCAAATCAACCAAGCATCCTGAGATTTATGGGCCTTCATAGTTAACAAACTAGTAAGCAAAGATGGATTATTTCTGAGGATCAAGAAAAGCATTGCTAATAAAAATTTGTAGGACTAAAGTAGACAAGTGGACCGATCTAGTATGCTTTAAATCATAGGAAATGATCAACTATATATAGAGAACAAGCTCTAACAAGATCACTATTCTGATGGAGTTATGACAGAGAAATGAGAATGCCAAGTAATGATCATATATGTATTAGATCATGTAAAAGTACAATGTCATTGGCAATCAATCATTGCTAGATGAGTGAGAAGTGATTGAGCTATGAGGGGAGCTCTACTTTTGAATGAAATTACATCAAAGGGATCTCTGAACCTCGAGATAGACCCGCGTCTTTGCGATCCTCTTTTTATAGTTATTGTTGGAGCCAAAGGATTTGAATTCAAATTCAAATGTTTACCTAAAAGTGAATGCTAAAGTATAGGACTCATTCTCTCTAGACTCAACTACAAGTGAGACGAGATTTTGTGCTTCCTAACTCCTTGTGGGTATATTTCACTTTTACAAAAGTAGTTGTGAAGTAGAATTACAAGAGGTTGAACATATGAATCCTTTCAAATGTTATGCCATTAAGTTAAGCATAAGTGAAATGATCAAGTATGTAGGATTGGGCTTAATTGCACCAATAGTGATGCCCCCTCAATGTGCACGAGGGAGGTTGCAGACAGGCACTTGTTCTTCAAAAGCTAATCGCAATCCATTGAAAGGACATTTTTGCACGGAGGGCACACATTCTTTGTCTCAGCAAAAAAGGACCCTAGGGGGGGGGGGTCTGTCGAAAAGAAACTTCCACCATTGATGTAAAGAGAGGGGTAGTGTCCAGGAGTGAGCATACACATTAGTCTAGGGAGATAGGAGGGAGGAGGCACATCAGCCTTTTTTTTCGGGGGGGGGGGGGGGGGGGGGGTGGGGTATTCTTTCCTAGAAGTGGGGGACAAAGTTGGGGAGAGTTTTCTTTTGCCGAGACCTTTAAAGACTGAGGATGATTTAGCTTGTCTTTGGGGTGATAGCTATACAAATATGCTGGGAGGGAGCGCCGAGGGGAAGTATCAAGGGCTGCTTGCATTCTCTAAGGCGGTAGTCCATACTGGGGAGGAGGGGATTTTTGAGGAGAATCAGGGACTTTTGGGTGTGACTGATTGGGTGCTTGAAGAAGATACACGTTTTGGGAGATTTTTGTTTCGGCTCAGGCAAAAAATTCTCTTCCTAATCAACATAATCGGCCTATCTCAACCTAAGCTTGAAGATGAAATCCCTTTAGCCATCTTGTCTCATCGAACCAATGTTGAAGCCAACAAGAAAAACAAAGAAATAGATTTTCTAAGCTTTAGTTGCCCTGCAGCTACATGCCGTTGTGATCTTGGTAGGAGGTTTTCATTCATAATTTGAATGGGCACCTCAGCGTGTAGGGCTCTTCACGGTCAGGGACTTACGTATCTTCCTAAGAGCTCCATTTGATGAAAAGAGATATCTGAATAACGTGAATTTTATACGATATGGCCAATAGATTGGGTAGTTGTGACTCAAGAAATAAGGGGAATCCTCACTTTGATATAATCCAAGTGTGCAGAACGTTCGATAGTTCTTCACTTGCAAAAAGCGCTTGAACATTAGGGAAGTGTAAGGTTTCATATTGCTTAATGTGTCCTTGGCACAAATGCAACAAAGTATTGCCCATAGATTGTGGATCAACAGAGATGCTGTCCTTACTATCCTACTTATGAAGGTTTTGCTATGTTTGATTGCTTAGCGGTGGGTTGCAAGTAACTAGCATTGCCATCCTCCTCATTGTCATAGGCAACAGTTGTCGGTTAAAAGCATATTTATGTGTTGTACACATGGTGGATTCTCAGTATGAGGAAATGCCTTGTTTAATTCAAGTTGAGCAGTACTTTGCCAAGAGGGGTTTTGGGGCAACATTGGAGGGCAAAATTTAGGGAGGCCTATAGTATATGCGCAACTCACCCTTTCTTTTGTGCAATCCTCATTATTGAGGGTTGACACTTTGTTCTAGTGAGGAAGTGTGTTAAAGGGGTATATAAGAGTGAAGAGGATGGTGAGGAAATGTGGGAGTTCCCTTGAGTACATGAACAAGTGGTCTAAGTACGTATGGGTGTGTTTGACTATAGAAAGGAAGAACAAGAGTGTGAAGAGAGGGTGTAAGAGAATGCGAGGGTGCGTACAATAGTAATTGGCAATAAGAGAGAGTGAGTGTAGGCACAAGTGTGTGTGAGAAGGTAAGTGTGTGCGTGCACGTGAAAATGCATGTGTGGGTATATGAATGAATTGGTGTCCAATTTAGCAAATAAAGCTTGCAGGTTGAAGAAAGCTTTGTATGGACTTCAACAAGCACTACTTGACTCTGTGTCTTTGTGCAGGTGAGTTAGAACGAGGGAAAGTGAGCTAAGGGTGTGTTTGTGTGCGCCATAGGTGTGGGAATATATAGGTGTAAGAAGGTGTGTGTATACGAGTGTAAAGAAAAAAAAGGGGTGTGCTTGTATGCGTGTAAAGGTGAGAGAGAGAGAGACAAGTAAAGGAAAAGAGTGAAAGAGGAAGAAGAGCAAGTGAGTGTGAGAGAAAAGAAACCATACCATATGAGAGTGAAAACAACTGGGTATGTGTCTATGAAATTAGGTGTGCTGCTATTTGGATGTGTGTGAGTTAGTGTTTGAGGGAATAGGCATGCAAGGGATTGATCGTCTGCTTGCCTTCTAGTGAGTGCCCAGTCATTGGAGGGTGTGCATATGTAAGAGTGCATGGGTGTGAGTGTGGTGGTGTGTGATTACGTGTGTGTGTGTGGGAGGATAGGTGGGAGTGGGTGTGTGAATTTTTGTGTGCCAATGTGTGGAGTGCACATGTGAATGTGTGGGTGAATGTGCGTGTGTGCATTTGAATATAGCAGCTAGAGAGTGTGCAGGAGAGTGGGTATAGGTGAGGAGGATAGTAAGTGTAATTGAAGCGGTGCAAGGTAGTGGGAGAAAGGAGTGAAACAATCCATTAGCAATACAATTGTGGCTTCCAAGCAATGGAAGTTAACCAATTTCAAGAGCTTTTGGCAGAACATAAGTATGTTCCTGAATCTTTTCCTTGGGCATAGGAGCCTATGATTTTGGGGACCCTACTGGGAACTCCTTGGCACATATCTATAAGAGAGTGCCATAGTTTCACCTAGTGCCACACATTGGCCGAGCATGCGGACCTAGGTCCTAGTACATGAGAGAAGGGAGTTTGTCCTCAAGAGGAACTCGAGCACAAAGAAAAATGTGAGCCAACTGTAGAGCTAGGGCTAGAGAGAAGCTGAGACAAAGATCATATGAGGAGTTTCAAAACAATCATAGACAATCTGAGGAAAAGAAGTACTATGGAAGAAGAGTTGCTTCTAAAGTTTGGAGGCTCGAGGGAGTCGTGAATCCTAGGGCTTTGAATTTTTGGGAGCGAAGTGACATCGATATTTCCCGGCTATTTGAGATGGCTTATTGTATATAGGTTCATTTGGCAAATTTCCCTAAGTTCCCAAGCGTCTGGTATGAGGATCGAGATAGCTTTATTCAGATTTTTGAAGTTACTTGTGAGGCTAATGAAGTAGTTGACCAAGGTGAAAAGTTAAGAATCTTTTCGGCTACTCTCTATGATGAGGCAGCCAATGGGTATCAGAATTTGTCACCGCAAGAACAAGGAACCTATTAGATGCTTAAGGATGCCTTTTTGGCAAAGTTTAGAAGACAAGGTTTCTAGGATAGAGTTGCTCAATAAATGAACTCTCTACGGTAAGGAGTCAATGAAAGCATTGACAATTACATTTTGAGAATGCAAACTTTGGGAAAGAAAATGGGCGCAAATGCCCCAAATAATGAGACTTTGAAGAGGAGATTTATTGTCGGGCTTAAGCATCCCACATCCCAACAGCATATCAGTCTCACATGGCCCACCACTTTGATAACTGCCAAAGAAGAAGCTAGGTTATGGAAGGAAGTGTAGTTATGTCAATAGAGGAGGATAGAGCTCATGTGCAAGCCAATAGGAGGACTAGGAAGTACACCCACAAGAGATCCTTGCCAAAGAAGTCCTACATTGACAACGCTAGCTTGCGTAGCTGCCACTAGTACACAAGGTGAGGTGAAGTTATGTTGACTTATGAACGAAATCTAGAGTTACTAACGCAAGCCATAAAAGTTGCCACAATGACCCAAGAAGCATACATGATGCAGCAAGAGGTAGTCGTGAACCCCAATCAGGTGTTCAAGTCTAACACATGGTGTGGGAAGGGCCATGGCTACGGTCATATGACTACTGAATGCCCCACAGTATCAAGACTTGTTGCGGATACATCACCACCTAGGATGCTTTGCACCTTTTGCGGTAGGACAAATCACATAGTAGATCAATGTTATCATAAGATAGATTATGAAAGAAAAACCATGTCATCAAGAAATGGGGGAGAACGTACTTATAGAAGATTGCCTACTCAAAGTTTCCTATCCATGCCTTGTTGGGAAAGTAGATAGGCTTATTGGCATGGTGCTCAAGATCAAGAAGGTATCTATGGTTGAAGAGCAGCACATGACTAGAGGAGGGCTGCTCCAATCAAGTGTTGGAGATTCCATGGCTTTGGACATACTCAAGTTAGATGCCCAAATGAAAAGAAACCAGTTGACTATACTCCGTTGTGCAGGTACTGCACTGGAGAGGGCCACTTCGATAACGATTGTGCAAAAAGGAAAGCTGACACTAGCAAGGGAAAGGGACCGATGGAGTCCTCGAACTATGTGGAGACCCAGACACATCCCACTCCTAGTGCAGAAGAGCAAGTTCCTACAAATGGAGTGGCGTTTAGGACAACGAATCCGCACAAAGGATCTAGTTCATCCATGCACTTTGTGGATGCTCACAAGGGCAAGAGTGTACAAAAGGACCCTATTGTGCTAGTAGTCAAAAGGATGCATGAGTATTTGAAGAAGAATATAGAAGACAAAAGTGAAAATGCTCGCAAGGAAGAGATACTAGAGCATGGGGGAGTGGAAAACCAAGTGAAAGGACTTGTTGAACAACACAAATTTGAAGATGGAGATGATATCGAGATCCTTCCACCGATAACTAAGAGGTTTATGCCTGGCACAACTCCATTCCATGAGAGTTTGAAGGCTCCCAAATGTTGTAAGGAATGACAAAGCACAAAGGAAATTGAAATTGTGAAATTGCTAGCTGAAACTGAAGTAACTTTTGACATCTGTACATTGCTAAGACGTCCCCCTGCATACAGGAAGCATTTTTACAATTAATACATCAAAAAACTCCAAAAATCTCAAGAGAAGAAAAAAATGAGAGAAAGATATCCACAACATCATTCAAAGGATTACAATGCAAATCGATTCAAATGCTCTTGCTCAGACGGTTGAGGTAAAGGGATATGCAGTCCGGGGTGCTCAGTTGGATAGTGGGGTGGCTGTCAATCTAATGATTGAGTACATGATGAAGGCTCTCAACCTAATCCATATGGAGGAGACTCGAATGTCCCTTAAGATGGCAGACAAAACGCAAGTGAAGCCTACTAGTCTTCTAAAGAATGTAAGCACAGTTGTTGGTGGGCTAGAGTTTAGCATCAATTTTTTTATAGTCAAGCCAAAGACTTCGGAAGCCACATTATGTATTTTATTAGGGTGGCTATGGATAGTGCAAGCCAACTGTGTGCATGATTGGCATAGAAGATTTATAAAAATTGGGCCAAAGTCAAACCAATAACAAATCTAAGTGTCTCCAAATTCGACCAACAAGAAGTTGACCACAATTGATGAAATGGAGAGAAAAGCAAAGGAAAAGTAAGGCAAGAAATGGCATGAGTAAGGTTTGCCTTGCACACAGAGACTCACAAGGATATTCTATAGGATGGGTTCAATTTAAAGCTATCAAAATTTCAAAACATGAAGGTGGGAGAGTACAAGAATCCTTTAGAGAACAAGGATGACTCCGATCAAGCATTGTTAGGGTGATTAGCAGGTACGAGCTAGGTTGAGTGTAAAATGAGGCACATGAACCCAAAGGAAGCCAACTCTACAAATCATATGAAGGGAAGAATCCTAGGAAAGAAATCAAACCTTCAAATGGCCACCATAGTGGAAGTAGGACACATGAAGACAAAGGTCAAGGCTTTAGAAGTTGAGGTTGAAGGCATATGTCCAGGGATGGAGACAATGATGGAAAACAAACCAAATGTACATGGATTAGATGCGAGAGTTGAGTTGGAAAACTCCAAAGCATAAAGGCAAAGTTGTAGAAGCTTTGGTCAATGGTGCATGCTTATTATTAGGTCAAGAGGAAGCTAGGACAGACAAAGGAGAGATGGTAAGAGTAGGTGTTGCAAAGGAAGAGAAGGAAGTTAGTAAGCTGGTTGAACATTCCATAAGGAGAAAGAACTCCTCGGATGTTGAGAGCCATTCTTATGAAGCTCATGATCACGAATATCATACAAAGCTCATGAGGAGGCAAGATGTTCATCCAGCTTCTAGCACATGGGAAGTGAATTGATGCCGTGAGCAAAGACATGTGCAGGAAAGGCCACAAGGTTAAGGATAGATTGGGAAGAGAAAAGTGGCACATGGACAATGATGATTCTAAGAGGAGAAGAAAGGATCAAAAGAGAGAACTCTTGGAGAGTGGAAAGGCTTGTGAAGAGATGACCTCTAGATGCAAGGGATTAAAGAAAAGGCCTCATGTAGAGAGCATGAGTAAGAATGGTGGTGGCCTGAAGGAGTCAGGATTGGCTTGTGTCGAGCATCGGAGAGTTATCAGACCAAGGTCTGATGGGGATAGGTGTTAGGATTGGCTTGTGTTGAGCATCCCAAAGTTATCAGACCAAGGTCTTATGGAGATAGGTGTCAAGATTGGCTTGTGTCAAGCATCTCAAAGTTATCAGAGCAAGCTCTTATGGAGGTAGGTGTCAGGATTGGCTTGTATCGAGCATTCCAAGGTTATCAGACCAAGGTAGGTGTCAATATATCCATCATATCATACATAGGACAATTGGGGAGGATGCACAAAGAGGATTTCAAGTGAGCCATTGGAAGATGGGACTTTTTTGCATGATTTAGACGATCCTACAAGAGATATATGGTTCGATATGAGAACGAAGCAAGAGTGGCTTTCTCTATTTTATCACATAGTTTACCTTCTATTTGTAGAGATTGCAGAAGTTGATAGACCAATTGTGTTGCTACACAGGATCATTAGGAGTTAGGAGACCAATGGTTGACCAAGTATATGAGAATGCTCTCTTCGACCTAGTGATATATTTTGCAAATAAAGTACTAGTGATCATGGAGATACCCATCAAGAGTCTAGAGATGGAATACAATGTGGAGGAAGCACATTGGCTGGTGTGTTTCCTAAACCAAGACCTTGATATCAATTTTCCATTTTCGTAGTTCCAAGCATATTTGCTTTGTTGGGTCGGGTATGCAAAGGACTACTACTTTTACTACGACAACACTCAAGGGATACTTGATGAGGTAAATGGAATTTGTTAGGCTTGGGCTGATCAACTATTCATAGGTAATGATGATGAGGCTCCTGAGGTGGATTCTGACTCACCACCAGGAGAGCATTAATCACTTGTAGTGGGCGAGCCAAAGTCAGGATTTTTGAGATTTCGGTGCTACATTACAAATGAGGAAAGGACTTAGAGGTGAGATAGGGAAATCTGGTTTGATAGCTCTTGTTGTGATAGTCATATGTGCCATATATAATCGTTATGCTCGAGTAAATAAGGTGATGGAATGATCGATCTATTAGCTCTATGTATATGTTTTTTGTACTTTTTGTGTATGTTTTTGTATGCATCACGTATGGGTTGGGTAGGGAAGATGCTCCTTTATACCTCTCCCTAACTCTTAGGACATGGGAGATGGAAAAAATGAAAAAAGAAAAAAAAAAGAAAAAGAAAAAAATACAAGTAAAAGTGTGTGTATATATATGTGCGCCGGCGCGCTTTGACGGGTTGGTAGGTGGGTAGAGTCATCTTGGTCAGGTGGTTAGGACCACGATCCGATGCTAGATTTGTCTTAGGCATGGATAGTTGTGTGTCTATATTTTTTTGGTGCTTCGTGCCATAGCGGGTTGATAGGTAAGTGGGACCGTCTTGGCTCAATAGTCGAGACCAAAAGCCGCACCGAGTTTCACTATGGGCTAGCATGTATATGTGTGTATATCGTGTGTATATGTCATTGTGTGCTATGTTGTGTTTGTAGACAGGTGGAACCAACCTAGCCAGTTGGTTAGGGCTAGGAGTCGCATCCAATTGCAATAGAGGTCAACTCGTGAAGTAAAAAATAAATAAATAAAAAGAAAAAGAAAAGGAAAAGTTCCCACTCCTGAGGGGGAGAGATAGGGAGGAGGAGGGTGTAATCGACCGGATGGGTGTTTTTCTGCATGTATGTATTTGGGAGATTAAGACACTAGCTCCTAATAGATCGATCAACTCGAATCCGATGCTGATGATGGCATAGCTATTATATGTGCGAGCTATTATATGTGCGAGACTGATTAGTGGTAAGCGACTTTGTGTACGTGGCTTTTCCTATGTTACTTACAAGTCCATTATGAAGGTTTGAAATGTTGTGCATGCTCCTCAAAACTTCTTTATTGATGTCTTGTCTCATCGTGTGTGATTAGTTTTCTTGGGATGTGAGTGAGGCTATGTTTCAGGCAACCTTGGTCTTGCTTATATATACATGGCAAGTATAGGAGCTCTTGGATATAGATGCATGGTTATATATATGTTTGTTGATTCTCTATTGTTATGTTTTTGGATAGACCTTTGGTATGAATTTGTAGTGATAGGAATGCGATGATGAAGGATGATTTTGCTAGTTTAATGTATACAAATGATTTCAAATAATTAGCGACATGAATATTGATTGAATGCAGGTTTATATGGCATGCTTTGGGAACTCGTTCATGTTCATACTCTTGATGCTTTTTCAAAGTCATTAGTTTGTTGGGTGTATTGCATTGATGATTCAGATTGAGGGACACATGTGGAACATATGGTTTTTGTTGAGGTTTGTTGCAAGTTGGTCTTGTAAGGATCCTATTTGTGATGGAGCTTTTTGGGTTTTGAATTTATGATTGGTATTGTGTCAAAGATGTGGATGATATGTTTTTGCTGAGTTTTCTCACGGGAAAAAAGGAAATGGAAAAGAGTGATGTGAACATGTGTGAGTAGGTATGAGAGCATGTGAGCTATGGAGACGTGGAGGTGATTATGTATGTGTAGAGACACAGATTATGGTACTGTTGGTAGAGTATATCACATGTTTGACGAAAATTATGAGCATAAAGATTATGTACGAGAACAGATTTTGGGGCATGCTTGTGTGACTTGTCATGGCTGAAGGGGTAGGGATGAGTCGATTATGGTGTTTTATGTACCTCTATGAAAAAGATCTAAGTGGCTGGAGTGGTGAAGATGATCATTGAGGAAGACTTTGCAAGTAGAAGGGGGGAGTATGTTAACTAAACTTATTGCCGATTCTTTTGCACTAACATGTCTCCGTGTTGATTGCAAGTAGTTGGAGAGGAAAAGAAGTGTGTTACATGGAAAAGAGGAGCACTTACTATCTTGGAAACATGAGGGGGAATGTGGTATGCTAGAGTGTGCTGATCGCAAGATATGGTGAGTGTCGACGAGTCATGTAGTGATCCCAAAATACTTGAAAAATGCCAGAAAATATATGTTAGAATTGTGATTGATGGGCTTGAAGTGGGTTTCCTAGTTGCTAGCAGCATGGCTGGGTTATGTTTGAGAGACATTTTGAGAATGCAAGGGATTTGGAGGAAGAGGTGGATGATGAAGAAAGAAGAGCATTCAATGCTAGTGCCCAAGAAAAATCATGACTCGGCAGTCAAGCAAGTTTGATACATTGGAATCCTGTGGGAGTCATTGTTGATCTTGACAAAAGAGTGTCTTCTACAACAGTAAGAATCTTCGCAAGAGATTTGGTTGTATGGTAGGATAGAAATGGAAACACTTGGCAAGTTTGGAATGAAAGGTGCATTCATAGATTGGCCCCACTTTGAGAGGGTCGCATCAATGAAAAAGGAGAACTGCAATGCTCATATCATGGATGGTGTTTTGCTCTTGGTACTCATGATTGCACATTTATTCCACGAGCTCCTAAGGATGGAAATCCAGTTTCGAAGTCGAAGGAAGCATCTGCAATTGTATATCCAAGTGTTGCTAAAGAGGGCATACTCTGGTTTGGGCCTGATACAAGGTCACAATTCAAGAGCATAGCTAATACAAATCCACCTCCATCAGTACTAGCTCTTGCATTCAGAGATGAACTTTCTTCTCGAGATCTCAGTTATGGGTGTGAAAAACTACTAGAAAACTTCATGTATGTGCCATTTTTAGACCATAGCCTTCAAGTTGATAGGAAATTAGCTAGACCGCTAAATCTTAAAGTGGACAAGCTAGACAATTGTGGGTTCATAGGAACGCCTTGTTAAAACTCTACTGTTTTTGTTGCTTTTGGTGTCTTTACAATGGAGGCTCAACTATCAACAAAGGGAGGAGCTATAAAGAGATTTTTGATGATCTTTATCTGCATTCTAGTATCTCCTGACCAAAGTAAGTTGATATAGGCTTTTAGGAGAAAGTTTGCATGATGGATGCAGGTCTTTATACCTCGGATATGTATATTCAACATGCAGCCATAAGATTATAATAGAAATTATATATTTTAATATTTCTCCTAAAAAATTCTGGTTCTTTGAGGTTGAGCAATACCGCATTTTCGGAATGTAAATAAGTAGCAGCAGGGGGTTGGGTGGTAGTTAGCTTGCCCTCTATCAGGAAACTGTAGAGGGGTTATGCCCCCTCAATGCACACTAAGGAGGTTGAAGGCAAACACTCATTCTCCAAAAGCTGATCGCAATCCATTGAAAGGACATATTTTTCCACGAAGGGCATACATTCTTCATCTCAACAAAAAAGGACTCCAGGGGGGATCTTTCGAAGTTGGTTAGAACTCTAGATAGATCATCTCTATAATATAAATTTTACGATCTTTATCCATTTCAACATGATAGATTGTCGAAACTATATGAAGCAAAGCTTTTGTATGCACTGATGCATGGCCTTTCTGGCCGCATCCATCACTATAGCTCCATCATGTATACTATACACCTTGGAGTCATCATGGTCATGAGTACCCCAAGGTGTATGTGATGTATCAGGTGGCATACCTACATCTTAGGTAATAAATCTAGGAGTAGAAGTGGGCGACACAATGTCCATCACACTACCTCCTCTAGAGCCACCTATGGATCCACTCCTCGAACCTGCTCCTCAAGAGCATGACCTTGATAAAGGAGACAAACCAGCACTTGTATCGTGTTGAGGTGTCAAATTCATACATTGACTACTAGAGCCACTAGGAGGTGGTTGAGAAGGCGATCATGGTGGAGTCACAAAGCTAGGAGAAATAAAAGTGTACAAAACAACATAGCAAAAAAATAAACACAAATCAGTACATACAAATGTTTACTTTAGAGACCCTCTATTCTAGCATCCTCTTGGAGATCTGACGCACAAAAGATATCTATCTCTACATTGGTGACTTCTAGATCTCTTGGTATGCTAGCTCCTTCTTGATTAATGTTCTCATACAACATATTGTCTATTACTTCATTGTTTACCTTGTTTTCTTAAAAGACCTCTTGATCTTAGACAATGATCTCTTTCTCCTCGACTACTGAATGAATCTGAGAGTCCACTACAGATCGAATTTCTTCTACATCTATGTTGTCACAAATTTGTTTGCTATGTGGGGAGACTTGTCGAACCTATAGCCACTCTAGTTCTTTCAAATTTGGCATAAAAACAACTTGCTCATAGTGTTCGAGAAGTACAAATGTATCTCTTTCATTTGTCCATAGCTTTGTGGAGTCTACTTGAAGCAAACCACTCTTTTCATGCTTCCTATTGCGTTTCTTCTAGAGGTGACTACTTCGAACCATTTCCCATCAATAACAAAGTAATCAAAATTTTCGAGGGATAGCTTCAAGATATCTTGGATCACTCCACAAAAATCAAGCTTGCATTCTTGAGCATTATCGTCTCTACCACTAGCTTAACTTTTTTGGAAAATGTTCACCATCACGTCACTCTCAAAAGTAGACCTGTTTTCATTGATTCATATGATCCAAAAGTGTAGTCCATGAGACCATAGTGCACTATATTTAGAATACTCCCAATCACACCCGTTTGCAAGTTTCTCCTCTTCTTCTTCAGAGATATCTTCACCTCCTACCTTTACTTGTGAAAGCATTGTTTCTAGAAATCTACTCATTGGAAAGGGTGGAAAACCCTAAAACCCTAATCCTAAAGAGCTAGACCTAAAGCATATATATATATATATATATATATGTGTGTGTGTATATGTATGTGTATATACATGTGTATGGGTATATGTATTATGTGTATATGTATATAATCATGCAGACTTACCTAATAGTATGTATTCATTAGAATCTAAAACACAAAAAGAGGGGTTGTTGGTATACTTATGGTGAGCTTCAATACCACACTTTTTTAACTCTTTTGGAGAAATCCAAAAGATGCCTTCAATTTTTATCTTTCTCTTTTATTCCTTATTCTGATCCTTTAATGACTCTTCAATCTAGCGAGACATCATAATATCTCATCCTTGAATTTCTCACTCGACATCTCTTGGTGTCTCTTGTTTTGCGTTGGTATGAGGTGTTTTCATTTTTTCATGCGATCTTAGTTTTGCTAGACTCTTGATCCTTCTCACATTCTTTGTGTCATCTTTCTTCGATCAATGCATTGGAGGTGTCTCTTGAGGTTAGCTATTTTGCTAGTTCCACTTCTCTATTGTGGGCTAGCACCCTTATTCTCCACTACCCCATCTTATTCTTCCACCACTTTCTAGGATCTAGTCCATAGCCCTATTAGGGACATCTCTCATAGTTTCACCACATTGTTCATTGGTGGCCACATTGATGTCTTCCAAACTAGATGCAGCTCTATAAAAGTATGAAAAGTGTTATTTACCTAATTTTTCTTTTTAGTATCTTGCTTTGGGTAGCCCGTCATGTAGTGATCTCTTGACTTTGGACACTTGGAGCACGGAGGTGTGTTTTCTCGTAAGAGGTAATGAGCTTGTATGTGGCTGTATTCTTCACACCTATAACACACTATGGGATATGGAGGCCTAGTTTTGAGTGTTGTTGCTTGATCAATCATATTATTTTTCATGAAAGCATTAGCATGAGAAGAAAAAAAAAGTTGGAACTACAAGAATATCACCAAGCAAAATTCCTCGTATTGTTTCTATGGACTAATTCATAGGAACCATGGATAATGTTAGTGTAGCTATTTGTCCCTAGTATGTAGGTGTTTGCGAGTCCACAATTCCCTTCACATAATAAGATTTACGTGCCTCCTGTCCCCATGTACCACAAAATTGGCAGAGTACTTAATCTTCTATCGGAGGACTTGGTGCCAATGAATCCTAGAGCTTATGTCTCATGCTTAGTGGAAGTGACTTTTCTAACCATTTCTTTATTAGAAAATCTTCTGGGACTACTGGTAGTTTTGTTAATAATGCCTTAGTTATTTTCTTTAAGTCTCAAAAGGACTTGTCCTTACTTAGGCTTAGATTCTCAAGCTCATCGAGTATTTCTGAATAGAGTTTCTTAGTCAAAATGCAGTAGAAAACTTAGCCTTCATCTCTTGGCACATTGTAAAATGGTCTTCCTCGAATTGATTGAACCACTTCTCATCCAGCCTATATAAAATTGTTTGGAATAAGGCCATGAAAGCATCATTGTATCCTTCCAATCCTTGGATTTTACATAATACAAGAGAATGCCTTACATAGTCATCAAGTTCTTCCATTGAAGGTCCTGTAAAGATAAGTACATTAATGTGAATGCACAAAAGAAGTGACACTAGGCCACCTTGAGCTATCTATAGTTCTTTACAAATCTCTTCTTGTCTTTACACCTCTCATGAATGATAGTGCTACACTCTACGATAGAAGATGCAGGCGGTGAACAAGTTGTGGTGATCAATAGCTTAGCATCTCGGATGAACAAGTTACCAAGCCCTATGTCTCATCCATGAATGTGTTATTGAACCCTCGATCCCATGAATGAACAATAGATCCCACAAATGAATAAGTTATCAAACCTTATGTCCCACCATGTGTGTTGAGATTCTACAGCTTGGTTTGTAATTATAGAAAGATGATACTATTTATTGGTTCTTCTATAATCGGCCAAGATGTGACATGTTCATCATATAACACCATAGACTAGAACAAACGTATTGTAGGTGTATGCATTGTATGTACAGATACTATCATGGATGCTCTCTATAAAGAACTTATGTTAAATTTAAGAGACTACATAGATTGATATAAGAATGAAGTGAAGTGAACTCAAATGCATTGTATTAATTTTTTAATGGGTTACAAAAGCATCCTTAATTACTCGATAATGCTACAGATTCATAGAAATACTTTCCAACATAGAGCATACTAGAGGAACATAAATATCGAATCCTAACATAGATGTTATGTCACATATAAATGCCTTCTGCTAGCCTCACTGGCATTACAATTGCAAACTCACATGAAGCACTTGAACTCTCTACATGGGTTTAGAAGAATTTAGCGACCTTAAACACCAATCATTGGAGCATGGAGATGGGCTTCATGAGAAAGTATCAACAGGTTCTATTGTGGTTCAAGTGATGGCTAGAAAGGCCATAGTGATGGCAGTAGCTCTATGATTTAGATCATCGATCCGTCAATGATGAATATTTAGAGTACCCAATACATGTATATATGTTGGGACCTAGGGAAAGGTACTTAGACACAATCTTGGTAACTAGGAACACATTAGTTTGGAATAGAAAGGGATATCCACTATCACATGTTGACTAGAACCATAATAAACTAGTTTGAGGATATGGAATTCATTTGATTCCACGTACATATTCTCTTATATATATATATATATATATATATATATATATATATATATATATATATATATATATGAAATATACCTTCAAATTAGTATAGGTATGATACCTTCAAGTGGAAAAAGGATGCAGTAGTATGATACACCTGAAATGACTTTCATTTGAGTAGCCTTTTATGGCTAGGGAGAAACGGGCTCATCATACATGGGGACATGTCTCACAAGATCAATGGATAGCTCTTAGAAGATTTTTCCTTAGAATTTGGAGTTATCATTCATAGTTTATGGAAGATTTATTCTTCCAATACACTAGGAGATGGGTGATTTTATCTCCGTAGACATTAAAAACGTGTTACATAGTTTCAAGGAAGGATAATTGCACTAGTATAGATTGATCATACAGACTCACGCATAGAGAATGATTATCAGAGATAGTTGCTGTGGTCTCATGTCATATCATTGCTGAGTAGTTTTGTAGAGGTATTTGATCGGAATTCAATTTCTCCACTTTGCACCACATACACGTTCATTATTTATGGGAGATTTGTTCTCCACCTTCAGAAGAATGTATCCAAATGAGGTATTATGCATTAGTTTATGGAGGAGAGGAGCAATTAATTTCATAAATCGCTCTTTTCAAGGAAGGAGAAAGTGGAATTTAGCTTAGAGATCGACGTGATATCTCACTTACCTCACTTTAGCTCATGTTCTTTGAATGAAACAAAGTGAGTCACAAGAGAGTTGTAGTTGTGCCCTAGTGGAAGGTCGATGTGGCTAGCTCTCAAAATCCATCTATATTTTACTTATTTGCTCACTTGAGTCATGTAAAATCTTCATCCAAGTGTCTACCATGCGTTTAGATGTATGAGGAAGGTTTTGGATTAGTCTTCCATGATATAAGAAGAGAGGCAAAGCCATGATCTTGTGGGAAGTCCAAGAGAGTCATATGTGTATCTCTATGCTACTATAGTATTGTAGCCATAGATTGTAGAGCTTGTAGCTCCCTCATTATACATACATATTACATGTCTGATGTGTCATTTGAACACTCTTACTACCTACTTCCATACTATTAACTTTCATAATCATTAGATTTAGGAGTTGAGAGGAGTACTCTCTGCAAGTAATGTGTGTTCTTGGGTTCACCTCTACTAAAGGTCTCCATTAAACCTCAAAATTGCAAAGGTCATATATCCTTGCATATATCCAAATTGAGTGTTCTTTAGCTCAGTAGAAATTTTTATTCAATTTTCATACATATGTTACCTTGTTTGGATCCTCATAGCCAGGAGGTTGTGACATGTACACCTCTTCTAAAATCCAGCCATTTAGGAATGCATGTTTTACATCCAACTGATACATGTTCCAATTCTTGGATGCAACCACACTTACCAATACCCTGTTGGCATTTTGGCCACAAGTGAGAAGGTTTCCTCTAGTTAATGCCTTGGGTTTGTGCAAAACCTTTAGCCACAAGTCTGGCTTTGTACCTGCTTATTAACCCATCAGAATTTCTTTTTATCTTAGAGATCCATCTAGAACCAATTATCGTCATAGACTCCTTCTTTGCTACTAGTTCCCAAGTGTCACTTTCCTTGAGTGCTTCAATCTCCTCATCCATAGCTTCCTTCCATTCTGCCTTGGTCTTTCATATGATGCTGGTTCTTCAATTGATAAATCTTTTGCAAGATAAACAGAGTGCTTAGTAACAAGAGAGGTGTCATACCCATATCTGATTGGTTTCTTGCTCTCCCTTTCTGATCTTCTAATTGCTTGATTAGAGCATTTAGGTATATCCTCTAATTTCTTCATCTTGAGTTTACCCTTCCATTCCTTGAACTCTTCAAGGTTGATGATGTCTTCATCATCTGAATTGGTGTCTTCATTGCGAGTATGTTCCTCCTTGGTAAGGCTTGGAAACTCCTCTTCCAAGTCATAAGGTAGCTTTACCTTCTTGCATTCACTATCAAACCAAGAGTCATTTTCATCAAAGACGTCTCTACTGAACATGAATCCCTTGTTTGAAGGATTGTAGAACCTGTAACCTTTCTGATTTAGATCATATCCAATGAAGATGCACTTCTATACCTTAGGCTCTAGCTTACCTCTTATCTGAGAAGGGATATGCACATATGCTACACATCCAAAGATCCTGCAATGATCAAGTGAAGGTCTTCTACCATGCCATGCTTCATATGGGGTCATCCCATCAAGATATTTGGAAGGCAACCTATTTATCAAATACATCACTATAGATACACTCTCTACCCACAAATAGTTAGGTAATTTTTTCTCATTTAAGATTGACCTAGCTGTTTTAACAATCAATCTATTTCTTCTTTCTGCTACCCCATTGTGCTCTGGAGTATACCTTGTGGTAATTTCTCTCTTAATTCCTCTGTCGTGCAAGAATGCATCAAAATCATTTGAGAAATACTCACCTCCTCCATTTGACCTTAGCTTTTTTGGATTTCTCCCTGTTTGATTCTCAACAAGTGCAAGATACTTTTTAAAGCAATTGAATACTTCATCTTTGTGCTTCATAAAGTACAATAAAGTCCACCTACTATAATCATCAATGAAAGATACATAATACCTTGATCCAGATATTGAGGGATCCTTGTGTGGTCCCCATACATCTGTATGAACAAGTTCTTTGTAGGCCTCATGCATGTAGCCTTTCCTTGAGAAGGGTAACCTATGAGACTTTCCAAAATTGACAAGCACCACACTTATAAATCATGTGTTGCTTGGATACATTAGGTATCCCAACCACACACTGATCTCTTCATATTTGTTTCAATGTTCTTTCACGTACATGCCCTAATCGTTTGTGTCAAATTTGAAGCTCAGATAATGTTTTATATTTATAACTTTAAAGTGCAATGTTCCTTGTATCCTCAAGTTCAAAGGCAAAAAGTCTACCTGTCTTTTATCCTTTGGCTATTCTCTTGAACCCATGCTGGGGATCCTCCACAAATGCTCCATATTGGTTGAATCTAACCTGCAAACCCTTTTCCACAATTTGTCCAACACTCATCAAATTCTTGGTAATAGCTGGTACATATAGAACCCTACTCAACAAGTTTTTTGTTTCCATCAGAGGTCTTAACATTTCCAAATTTAATCACTGAGTGCTTGGTGTCATCACCTGTTTGTACGTGATGCTTACCCTTTGGTTCCTCAAGGTCAGAGAGAAGAGCTACATTGTCTACCACATGATTTGCGCATCCAGAGTCAATGTAGAAGAGATGGTCATCATTTATACCTAGTTTTGAAGTCATGTTCATGATTAGAAGAGAGTCTTCTTGCTTCTTTGTGTACTTGTTGTAGTCCTTCCTGGATTTGTATCCTCCTTGATAGTTGCTATTGTAGTTGTTATTGTAGTTGTTGTTGTTGTATCCTTGGTGGTGATTGAATCTACCTCTTGATTGTGTGTATCCACCTCTTTGATATCCTCTATCTCTCTGATTCTTGAAGTTCTTGAAACACTCATCTGTAGTATGATTTGATAAACCACAAATATTGCATGGTGAGGAGTTATAAGGTCTCCCCCTACCTTGCTTACCTCATCTGCTCCTTCCTCTTGATGATCTACCTCTCCTTGCATAGTTGGCTTGGGAGGTAGTTCCTTCATCTTCTATCTTCTTGTTCTTGCCTTTCTCCTTAGACTTATTCTTATCAATGTATAGGGCAGGAGAGCTATTACCTCTTGATGAATCTCTATTCTTGTTGAGCTTGGCTTCATGGGTGATTAGTTTCCCCATGAGTGTGGTAAGATCTGGAATCTGCATGTCCATGTACAAGTCCATGGCAATTGTGAAGCTTTCCCATTTGTCATCTGCTTTAATACCATTGATAACTTGCCTCACAATCTGCTCGTCTTCAATTTCTTCTCCTATGCTTGCTTGCCAACTGATCTGCCACATCTTTGACTTTGGTCACATACTCTGAGATAGCTTGCTTAGGTTGCTTTCTTTGAGTTGTGAATTCAATCCACGATTGATTCTTCCTGGCCCTTGTGTTCGATGAGAAATAAGAAGACATTGTTTCCCAAGTCTCTTGGGATGTCTTATAGTTCCTAATATGTGGAAGAAGAAAATCAGAGATTGAGTTGAGTAAGTAAGACCTTGCTAGTGAATCCTTGGCACACCATGTGTTAAGTCTTTCATGCTCTTCCCTTGGAGGTTGTCCTTTTCTTCTGAATATGGGCATCTCCTCATCTCCTGAGATGTATCCATAGAGGCTCCTTCCTTGTGAGTATGTCTTTATCCTTAGAGACCATGCTTGATAGTTGTTCCTGTCCAATTTATCAATGAAAGAAAGAAAACCATCTCCCATTTTACCTTAACTTTGCTCTGATACCACTCTGGGGACAGATGGATTGACACTTCAAGTGATGAGTTGGTACAGCCAAATCCTGCTTAGTACTAGCCCTTTGCTGCTTTAGAAGTGATGCATGGGGCCTCTTAGCTTTCCAATGACACCATAAAAATGCCTATGTACTTTGGAAATGATGTGTGTAAATATTGAATCAAAACAGACTACTTCTCAATAGAAGAATCCAAGAAAACTTTCTATTTTGGATCATACACCTGCTGCATGTAATGCTCAGTACAACCACTACAGTAGGAATTGAAAAAATTCCTTTTAGAGGTATCTAATTAGCTTAGTAAGCTACTGATTGCAAGTGGAATCACTTGAAATGATTAACTATGCACAAAGAAATCAATTTAGCGAATTATTCATTACCCTTGACTTTTTAGGACCTTTGTAGGTATTGACTAGTGAGTTTTTTGATGCCGATTTCTCTCAATTGGTTGAATAGAATTGCTTCAAACATTGTCAGCATGTAGATAACTTGGAGCTGATTCTAGAAAGCTATAGATTAATGAATTTGGTGGAGAAATGAGTGAGATATGAGCAGCACAAGTTGACAGTGAGAAATGACTATAGCAGAGATATCATAGATCAACAATGTAGATATAATGTATTAATGAACAATGTTGTACAAGATCATAGGCTTGGTAATCATAGCCTTATGATAGAAGTTAGTATAGGCTACAATTTAGACCTTACACATAAGCAAAATGGCAATGGAGAGCTCCGAATGAATAGCTTCTTTTTATTCAACTTTCTCAAGTCACCATTTATAAGTCTTCCATTCAAATTTGAATTTGAATTCACTTTTGGCTCTCTCTAAAAAAATGGTCCTTCAATATAGGAATTATTCTCTCAATGAAGTAGATGCTTTCCTAACTAACAATTCCACGACTTCTTGGTAGGTGATTACAAATATTGTTCCAACTCATATGAATGAGTTTTACAAATGTAAAAGATAAATTTCCACTAGCAATAGTTCTCATGCAACTTCATATGTGTATAAGCTACAAGCCAAATGTGTAGGCTTTTGATTTGCTCCAACAGCTCCCCCTCAAGCCAAACATTTTGGCTTGGTCTTTATCTTTAATCTTCATGAACATCTTGTAATCCAATCATTGATTTGAACCTACAAAGTTTTGTATCATCTAATGCTTTAGTAAGAAAATCCACACATTGCATGTTAGTTGATAGATAAGCTAGCTGAATATCCTTGCTTAATAACTTCTCTCTCACATAATGATAGTGGACCTCTATATGCTTGGTCCTAGCATGATAAATAGGATTAGTTGCAAGGTGTAATGAACTTCTCTCTCACATAATGATAGTGGACATCTATATGCTTGGTCCTAGCATGATAAATAGGATTAGCTGCAAGGTGTATTATCTCCAAAGATCATTGGAGATGTAGTATGCAAGCCCAGTTCTATATACAACAATCTGATCCATATGGCCTCTGGAGTAGCATTGGCCAATCCTCTATACTCTGCCTCTATAAAAGATAAAGCAACAGTAGTTTGCTTCTTTGAAGACCATGATATTGGCTTATCACGTGCAAATGAAAGGTACCCTGAGGTACTCCTCCTATCATCTTTGCATCCTACCCAATCTGCATCTGAAAAAATTTTAATGTCCAAGTCTCATGTATAAGGGAAATACAAATCATGATGTTGAGTACCCTTAAGGTATTTCAAGATCCTTTTGGCAGCCTCCAAGTGGGGTGCCCTATGCTTATGCATAAACTGACTTAGCACACTTACTTCATAAGCAATGTCTATCCTTGTCAAAGTAGCATAATTTAAGCTTCCCATTATGCTTTGATAACCTGTAATGTCATCAAGTACATCACGTTCATGAGCACTTAATTTTAGGTTTACCTCCATTGGAGTACTTGCAACTTTGGCATCTTGCAAATGAAACTTCTTCAACATATCTTGTATGTACCTTCTCTGAGTAATGTAAAAGCCAGAGTTAGTATAGACTAACTCAACTCCAAGGAAATATTTTAGTGATCCAAGGTCACTAATTTTGAACTCCATCATCTAATTCTTGATCAGTTTCATGCCATTAGCATCATTATCTGTATGTATGCTATCATCAACATATACACATAGGTATATTACCTCTTAATTACTTCTCTTGATGAATAGAGAAGTATCTGCTTTACTCATGACAAAACCTTCATCCTTAAGATATGTGGTCAACCTATGGTTCCATGCCCTGGGTGCGTGCTTCAATCCATAAAGAGCTTTATTTAATTTTCATACATCTGTTACCTTGTTTGGATCCTCATAGCTAGGAGGTTATGACATGTACACCTCTTCTGAAATCCAACCATTTAGGAATGCATTTTTTATATCCAATTGATACATGTTCCAATTCTTGGATGTAGCCACACTTACCAATATCCTAATGGTTGGTATTTTTGCCACAGGTGAGAAGGTTTCCTCATAGTCAATGCCTTGGGTTTGTGCAAAACCCTTATCCACAAGTCTGGCTTTGTACTTGCTTATTAACCCATCATAATTTCTTTCTATCTTATAGATCCATCTAGAACCAATTACCTTCATAGACTCCTTCTTTGGTACTAGTTTCCAAGTGTCACTTTCCTTGAGCGCTTCAATCTCCTCATCCATAGCTTCCTTCCATTCTACCTTGGTCTTAGCTTCTTCATATGATTTTGTTTCTTCAATTGATAAATCTTTTGCAAGATAAATAGAGTGCTTAGTAACAAGAGAGGTGTCATACCCATATCTAATTGGTTTCTTGCTCTCCCTTTGTGATCTTCTGATTGCTTGATTAGAGGATTCAGGTATATCCTCTAATTTCTTCATCTTGAGTTTACCTTTGGACTTCCATGCCTTGAAAGCTTCAAGGTTGATGATGTCTTCATCATCTGAATGGGTGTCTTCATTTTGAGTATGGTCCTCCTTTGTAAGGCTTGGAAACTCCTCTTCCAAGTCATAAGGTAGCTTTACCTTCTTGCATTCACTATCAGAGCAAGAGTCATTTTCATCAAAGAAAAAATCTCTATTGACCATGAATGCCTTGTTTGAAGGATTCTAGAACCTATAACCTTTTTTATTTAGATCATATCTAATGAAGATGCACTTCTCTGCCTTAGGCTCTAGCTTACCTCTTATCTAGGAAGGGATATGCACATATGCTACACATCCAAAGATCCTGTAATGATCAAGTGAAGGTCTTCTACCATGCCATGCTTCATATGGGGTCATCCCATCAAGAGATTTGGATGGCAACCTGTTTATCAAATAAGTGGCAGTAGATACACTCTCTGCCCACAAATAGTTAGGTAATTTTTTTCATCTAACATTGACCTAGCTGTTTTAACTATCAATATATTTCTTTGTTCCGCTACCCCATTGTGCTCTGGAATATTCCTTGTGGTAATTTCTCTCTTAATTCCTCTGTCCTGCAAGAATGCATCAAAATCATTTAAGAAGTACTCACCTCCTCGATCTAACCTTCGCCTTTTTAGATTTCTCCCTGATTGATTCTCAACAAGTACAAGATACTTTTTAAAGCAACTGAATACTTCATCTTTGTGCTTCATAAAGTACAATACAATCCACCTACTATAATCATCAATGAAAGATACATAATACCTTGATCTAGAGATTGAGGGTTCCTTGGTCCCCATACATCCGTATGAGCAAGTTCTAGGTAGTCCTCATGCATGTAACCTTTCCTTGAGAAGGGTAACCTCTGAGAGTTTCCAAACTGACAAGCACCACACTTATAAATCATGTGTTGCTTGGATACATTAGATATCCCAAGCACACACTGACCTCTGCATATTTGTTTCAAGGTTCTTTCACCTACATGCCCTAATCTTTTGTGCCAAATTTCAAGCTGACATAATGTTTGATTCAAATAAAGTAGAAGTACCTAAAGAAATGCTTGAGAAGATGGATGATGAACTTAGAAAAACTAAGCAACACATAAAAAAAAATCAGAAAGAAAAAAGAAAATGTACGATTTGAAGAGAAGACCACTTGAATATCAAATAGATGACATGGTATTTCTTAAAGTGAATCCTCGCCACTCTAACTTATCGGTAGGGAGGGATCAAAGAATTTCTCCATGATACCCAAGTCCTTTTAAAGTTTTGAAAAAGATTGGATCTCTTGGTTATTTGTTGGAGTTACGTGAAAATTTAAATGAGCATCTTGTATTTCATGTTAGGTTACTTAAAAAGTATGTACCTGATGTTGTTCATGTTTTGTAAGACAACTATAAGTTGAAAGATGATGGTTCTTTTGAGTTTTGACCTGAAATAGTATTAGATAGAATGGAAAGATTACTTAGAAATAGATCTATAGTAGAGATTTTGGCGACATAGCATGCATATCTGATTGAAGATTTGACTTGGGTGAACTTAGATGATTTTTTGGCACATTATCCTTCTTTCCAACTCTGAGGACATAGTTCTTAAAAAGGCGGAAGATTTGCAATAGGCCTTTTGATAGTGGAATAATTTATATTGAGCTCTCAAAATTATATTGTGGGGATAATGTTTAGAACAAATAATTAGGTCATTTTATGAATGTACAAAAAATTTAGGGATGAAAAGTTTATACTCTCTCTAAAACGTATCCACATCATGTTTATTGTTTGAAAAATGAACATGAAGGGGAAAGAATTAAGATAAATTTTGTATGAGAGAAAGGCTGAGCATGCATAAGAGAATGAAAATGTCGTTGTAAAATTTTTTTGACTCATGTTTTAAGTACCTTGTTTAAGGCTCTACATTTAGTTCACTATAAGAAAATGACTTGATTTTATTCTCTCTCTCTCTCTCTCTCTCTCGAATTTCTAAATTGGGAGGGCTCAAAAGTGACACTTGGAGGCGAATTTGGACCTAGATCATCTCTAACACTATTGTGCAGATCGAAGAGGAACATTTTCATGTTTTAGAAGCTTAATCTAATTCCACACTATTTCTAAGTTAAAGGGCTTGAAAAAGTACTATCTTTTAGGTACCTAAAAAAAGTGGGCTTCTATAATTCTATTTGAGCCCGTGTTTTTGAAGTATTTCAATGCCAATGCACCACAGTGCGCTCTCCTTCTCGAGAGCTCCAGGGTGATATGCTCAGAGTAGAAAATCAAGCTCCTGAGGCCGCACACAGTACTTCGCACAGATGCTACAGAATACACAAAAAAACACAGTACACAAGGAGCATGAAGACACACTTCTTAGATCTTACAAATGCGGTCGGACTTATAGTCTGTGACTGACCAGGCCACTATATGTTTTATTAAAGCACATATACAAAGAAGTGTCCAGTGGCCATTTGGCCTTTCACATGGACACTAACGGTAACAATCTCGCACTAAAGGCCAATATGGCCAAAGTAACTATGGGAGAAAACATAAAGAATGATAAAGAATACTTGAGTGTAAGTATACAAACTATACCTCCACCAGATGGGCATGTTACACAGTATACAAGTGATTGTGTAAGATCACAAATCAAGTAACCCCCATCAAGTGACAACAATGTCGAAAGCTATCCTGTGGTAGAGCTTTTGTCAAAGCATCTGCAGCATTATCTCGAGTGCGAACCTTCTCAAGAATAATGTGCTCGGTGGCTAAGCAATCTTGAATGAAGTGATACCTCACCTCAATGTGCTTGCTCTTTGCATGATAGACTAGATTCTTAGCCAAAGCAATGGCACTCTGACTATCACTGAGCAAACGAGGTACATGAATAGTTCTATTCATTTTCTCAGCTACACCAGTCTGTACTGCGGTATAAGGAGTTGTAAACTCTATATGAATCCCTCTAGATTGACAGAAAGGCTGAATTCATGTGAGGTATACTCACCCCCATTATATGAACGCAAAGCCTTAAGCTTAGTTCCTTTTTCAGTCTCAACTGAAGCAAGCCATTTTCTGAAAGTAGGGAATACCTCATCCTTCGATTTGATAGGATATACCCAAACTTTTCTAGTAGCATCATCTATGAAAGTGACAAAATAGAGAGAACCACCTAAGGACCTAGTGGGCATGGGACCACACACATTTGTATGAACGAGATCTAAAGGCTGAATTGAAGAGTCAATGTGCGTTCTATGCACATTTTAGGTTTGCTTTCCATATATAAAATGCTCACAACATGAAAAATGAGAGAAAGATAACATAGGTAAGTAGCCAAAATGAGAAAGATTTTCCATTCTATTATGAGATATATTGCCCAAACGACCATGCCAAATACAAGCCATAGGTTGTTCAGTAACAGCTAACAAGTGTTCTTTCTGTGATACAAATAAACAATAAAGTGAGCCAACTTTGCTTCCTTTTGCAATGACCATAATGCCCTTTGATATGCAAAAGGACTGAGCATAGAAGAACACCTTGTAACCAAGGTCATCAAGTTGACCAACTGACATTAAACTGCATGATAACTAAGGTACATGGCATACATTATGCATACTAAATTTTGAACCATTAATGAACTGCACAACCACATCTCCAATCCCCACAACATCACACTAGTAAGAGTCACCAAGTCTCACGGTACCAAGAGACTTTGCTGCATAATTAGAGAACCATTCTCTGTGTGGTGTCACATGGAAAGAAGCATTAGAATCTAGCAACCATGTGTGGTAAAGAGAATCAGCCATAAGCGCCTCAGATGGCATAGTACTATCAAGTGTCAACACATGAGCATCATCAAAAATAGCATTAATTTCTTCAATCTTCACAGTTGAAGTAGATGGTGCAAGTAACTGTTTAACATGCCCATCAATGGTTTTTTTTTTAATATAAAGGAAGTTCGGCATTACCCTACTCTCCTAGACTTGAATTAAATAAACAAAAGTACAAGAGAAGGGGACTAGTGCCCACGGGACCCCCCAAATCCCACAAAGTAGGGGAAGCTTTTACAGAGCTTAGATGACATTACAAAGAAGGTTAATCACCCTCTCATCACCCTCATGTGGGGCCCACTTGGGTTTAAGCTTGTTATTGATCAAAAGGAGTACTTGATGATGTCTGAAGGGGGGGGGGGATTTCTTATAGTTGACAATCCTTTTGCCAAGGAGGAACAACGATTTCTCAATTGACCACTCTTTGGGGGAGTCACCAAAGTTGAAAGCACATCTTTCCCACCAGATTTTCCATAGGACCTCCCCTCTGATGGTGTTCCAAAGAGTCGCGGAGCAGCCGATCACTTCTCCCAACAGGGCTTGCTGCCAACTGAGACGTTTTTGAAGTCTAATTCTCTTTCCAACCATCTACTAGAGTCTGTTGGAGTTGGGGCAGGTAAAGAAGATGTGTGAAACATCTTCGATAGACCGGTAGCAGCGTTTGCACCAGGGAGGGATCCCACAAATTTTGCTAGCCTTAAGGTTGGTCTAGATACCATGATGAAGAATTGCCATAAGAGGATAGACTTTTTGATTTCTATGAGGGGGTGCCAGATAGCCATCACTTCATGTCCCACTGAAGCTACGTCCATGAGAGGCACCACTTCTTGTTGAGGTTAACCTGATAGTCGATCATTTCTTTGATGTTCGGGATTTTTGATAGGCTATTCCCATTGTGCCATTTGAGACCAAGCGAGCTCGACATGTCGTGTCCCATGAGAAGGCGAACTTTGTGTCGGTCCTAGGCGAGACATCTGCTTTGCAAAGTGTTCCATTCTTCATGCAAAATGTTGATGCAAGGGTCAATATCCTCGAAGTTGATCCAGTAGTTGGTGTCTTGTTTCTAGAGATGTTTCCATTTTTTGAAGCCTTTGTTCCATAACTTCTTGGCATTTTGAATGTTCCAAGATTCCACACTCCGGATGCCATGGATCGGAAACCAGATAGAGTCGTTTTGTCTGATACCGTCAGCCCACTTCCAGTCTTCACTTATTCTTGTGAAGCTTTTGACTTTATTCCAACTCTTCCATAGGGAGCACACGATATTAGAGCCTTTCGGGAAGACGGGGATCGGGGAAAACAGCAAGGTCAAGATGTCAAGATTCTTCCAATTTGGGAAACCCATGAGCGCCAGCTCATTCTTGTTTCTGAAGATCAACTTGGCCCACGAGGCCTCCCCATTGCACCAAGCCTTAATCATCCATTTGGCCGACAGTTTGTTAGCCATGCACCCAATGTCCAACATACCAAGTCCCCCACTATCTCTATGGCTGGTGTAGATGGACCATTTGATTTTAGGCACCCCCCTCCTATTGTGGTCACCCGTCCAAAGGAAGTTTCTACAAATACTATCTGGTTTGGACAGATCTTGCTCTTTTGGTCTCCAACAAGAAAGGAAATAAATGGTAGATGATAAGAGGAACGTGTTGATAACCATAGCACGACCAACAAGATTCATTTGCATACCTCTCCAATAGTTAAGCTTGTTTTCGAGTTTGGCTAGCACCCAGTTCCACCGCTGTTCCATAGAGATGCCAAACCCCAAGGGAATCCCAAGAAGCCGAAAAATTTGGCCCTGCGGAATGATTTGACAGCCATGATCAATGAGAAGGTCGGGCTGTGGCCCACCAATAGCTCTAAAGGCGGTCTTAGAGTGGTTAATTATGGATCCAGAGGCTTCACAAAAAGTAGCAAGACACTTCCAAAATGTTTCCAGGCTGGTACTATCATTGTGAACAAACGCATTCATATCATCGACAAAAAGTCTCATGGTGATCTGACTGTGGTCATGCGGCAAACGAAGGCCTTTAATGTTACGAGCTTCCACCTGATGCTCCACCAGCCTGCTAAGCCCTTCTGTGGCAATGGCAAAGAGAAGGGGAGCCAATGGGCACCCTTGTCTGATAGATCTTCTAAGTTTGATCACCTTTGAAAGTTTTCCATTAATGTTAATTTGGGTCGATGCGTTTCCGAGAAGGGTCGCGATCATCTTGGTGAATTTCTGACTACATCCAAGATCTTGGAGCGACTGTAGAATATAGTCCCATTCTAGCCTGTCGTAGGCTTTATCAAAGTCGATCTTGAGGAAGACCACATCTTTTTTAGACTCATTTGCAAATTCAAGACCTTCCCAGATATCTATAATGGTTTCCAAAATTGACCTGCCCTTGATGAAACCTTTTTGGTCCTCACTTAACCACGCTCTAAAGTGGCAAGAGATTCTGTTGGCAATGACTTTGGCAATGATCTTGTATCTTGTTTGGAGCATTGTGATAGGACTCCAGTTCTCTATTCTGTTCTTTTCCCCTTTTTTGTGTATTAACTTGATAATGCCATTGTTGAGACAAGAAGGAAGCACGCCAAACTTGAGTGCCTCTTGCCAAACCAAACGAAGAGGGGTGGCAACCACCAACTTGAAGGATTTAAAGAACTCATTAGTGAGCCCGTCGGGTCCCGGGCTTTTACTTGAAGGGAGGGCATCAATGACCTCAATGATTTCGGCTTCAGAGATAGAGGCATGAAGCAGGGAGTGAGGGTTGAGTGGTATCCTGTGGGGGGAAACCCTAGATATGGCTGCCATACAGTCCCTTCTATGGTGGGAGAGGGGGTTCGAGGTCCCCAGGAGTCTCGTGAAGTGCCCTTCAATGATCCCAAAATTATCTTCTTTTGTATTGCATACATTGCCATTTGCGTCTAGCAATAAGGGGATCGATTCTCTGTTGTGTTTCCTTTTGAGGATACGGCACATCTCTTTGGTGGGTTTTTCGACTTTGCCAGCCCACCACTCCTTGAAGAAAATTTGCAAATTTTTCCTTTGTATCTCTTCCTCGTATCTCAGCAGCGCTCTGATTTTTCGAAGTCCTTTCTAGGCTTGAGATTTTCCTTTGTTCAGCTCCTCCTCGAGCCGCCAGAGTCTATGATATAGAGCTTCTCTACGAGCCCGCCGCACAGTCTTGAGCATCTTCTTGGATCTAATCATGATCTGTCGTGACTTATCGACCGCACTTCACCAGCACTTGGCTGGGGACAAGCTAGAGGCGAATGCCTCCTTCCACACAAGAAATTTCTTGATGGACGGAGGGGAGAGAGAAGGAGGGCACACTGGCATGGAACCAAGGAGCCTTACGGATCTTGGTGGGGGGTTGGAAAGTGATGACGATCGGGTAGTGATCAGAGATGGTGAGGTCGGTGCGTTGCGAGAGAGAAGGGTGGCCCCATTGATGAGTAAAACTCTGAGAAATGTAGCATCTATCAAGTCTAGCTTTCCTCAGGTCCTCAACCGCTTGGAGATTTGACCAGGAAAAGCCATTCGAGTCTTTGAATTCGACCAAATCCAAGTGTGGTTTGGTTTTATCCCACGTTTCTTTCTCCCGACTATCGATGACCCTACCCTTGCCCATCCATTTGTCCATAGGGTCCTCCACCATGTTGAAGTCACCACAAATAAGCACGTTGTGGGGGAGCGAGTCCAAGGAGGCCCAAGTGTTAAGTCTCTCTAACTCCCCATTAGGGGCGTACAAAGAAACTAAAGTAAAACAAAAGGGAGCATCGAAAGAAATAGCAATCCATCGATGGCATTCATCTTCAATGGAATTCTCAAGCTTTTCAAACCAGAATTGATTAATACCGATTACCGTTCCACCGGACCCCCGCTGATGCGCAGTTGAAATCCAAACATGGGTCGAGGAGACATGTCCATCAATGTTCTTTCCTTTACCTTTAGCATTCTTTAATGCATAACAGTCTTTCTTCATATGTCCTTTCTTATGACAATAATGGCATTCGATATACCTCTTCCTTGATTTACTTCTACTTTTATTTCATTTACCATTCTTTTCCTTGTTCTTGCTCCTGCCACATTGCTGATTCTTTCCTTGGTAAGAATCACGAACATTATATGCATCTCCACTCTGAGTGCCAACCATAGATTTAAGTCTTCCACTTGCATCATTGAAGAGACCCCAA
This sequence comes from Ceratopteris richardii, assembly GCA_020310875.1. Lineage (NCBI taxonomy): Eukaryota > Viridiplantae > Streptophyta > Polypodiopsida > Polypodiales > Pteridaceae > Ceratopteris > Ceratopteris richardii. The sequence goes on along the minus strand of CM035418.1, from coordinate 76,785,350 downwards.
CATCTGGTGTCTCCCAGTTAAGAAAACCTCACATGACCCTCTTTATCAAATGTAAAAGGCTTTATACAAAGAAGGTAACCACTATATCAATGAACACATGGATGTACATAAGCGGTATCCACAGAAGCGTACATGATGTGTATGTGCTCAATATATGTAGTAAAATGATGCTAAAAGGCTGAATGCACAGCCCAAAACTAGCCAATAACTTTGGCAAGTGTCTGTCAACTCTGATCTTTTTGGCTCAAAAACGTGCATAAATTTGCAATGGTTGCTCCTACCAAAACTGAAAACCTTTCCAGAAACCTGTACTTTTGCGAGTGTGGCTGAAAAAAACAACCCCAAAGGTTGATATTTATTGTCGGAGAAGTACAAAGAACACTCTTCTTGATCTCCACAGTCCTGTGTGAAGAGAACTATGTGCAAAAGTACTCCAAAATGGCTCCAAAAGACACCCAAAAATGCTTAAAAAATAGGCTTTGAAAGCAAAGAATGAAGCTTTGAGGGACCAAAACATGTCCAAGGTAATGTCAACCTTAGTCTTTCCCCTTCTTCAAACACCAGAAGAGTGTATCTTAGTGGTAAGATATTGTCACAGTTAAGCGAGCTCTAGGGGGAATAGTATTGCGATGGGTGACCTCCCGGGAAGTACCAGGAAACTCTATCTTCCTTCATCAATGAGGTCCTCCCTCGCGTGTAGCCAACAATGCCAATGGTGACTTCGGTAACTCGGATGACAAGGTATGCCAAGGTCTATGCCTTGGTGGCCGCCTTAGTTGTAAGTCGTAAGCCTTGGATAAGGGTGCTCGCTTCGCTCACACAAAAGGAATAAAGCTTTTTGCATCGAACTGCTCTGATACCAGTGAAGTATTTTGATGTCGATGCACCACAATGCGCTCTCCTTCTCGAGAGCTCCACAATGATATGCTCGAAGTAGAAAACTGAGCTCCTAAGGCTGCACATAGTACTTCGCACAAATGCTGCAGAATACACAAAAAAACACAGTACACAAGGAGCATGAAGACAGACTTCTTAGGTCTTACGAATGCGGTCGAACCTACAGTCTGTGACTGACCAGGACACTATATGTTTTATTAAAGAACATATACAAAGAAGTGTCTAGTGGCCATTTGGCCTTTCACATGGACACTAACGGTAACACTTTTGAAGCATGCGTGTTGACATGCACACCTACGGATGTCTTTGGATATGTCGTTTTGCTACTTTTCATCCCTTTTTGGATAGGTACCACTATAGGTATCATTATACATGTATAGTCTTTGTTTCATGAATTATGCCTCTAGGATCATGAGGATTCTATGGGGGAAACTCTTTGTGTCTGGTCCTTTTAAGTTGTTGCCCATCTAGGCAAATATGTATCTATATTCTTGTAATAGAGCTATCATATCTTCCTCTTCATCAAGGGTTAAATACTTATCTATGTATGCGCATCTTTCCTCCTAGACTTTAATAACTACTGTCATTTTTTTTTTTGTTCTCTCTTTGTTACGGTAATCTCATTCTATCAAAGCTTCTCTCATAGGCATTCTCCGTAGAGACTTCCTATCATGAGTCTCATATTCTTAAAGGTATCGCATACCTCAAGTAGGGATTCTTTCTCTTTTGAGGTACTTTTTTTATTGTCCTTCTTGTTCCTTTCACTTCTTGTTTCATGGGCTCCCCTTTTCCCCTTCATGTTAGTATATTTGATTGGATCCTTTGCTCCTACTGTGTACAAGACTTTCTCTTTAAATTCACTAAAGGTTTCTATAATAAATGGTTCTTCCTTGTTAACTTCATCCTTTGTAGGTTCACATATCAACAAAGATATTTCAAACCATCGTCATGAAAATGAGGGGCCCAATGTTCCCCATGGACAACTATATGCATGTTGGTCAATTATTTTTTCCCTACCATGAGGCTCCAATTCCTAATTGGAAAATATTATGGGGAAATATCATTGGTGCATAGGTTGGTTCTCTTATGGGTTTAGTAGTCATATATGGTCTTGGTTCGTAGGCTTCTAGGAAGATACGTATTACATTCTTCACCTTCACTCATGTCTCCTAATTTATATATGGCTATCTCTAGTACCTTTTCTTTATATCGTACCTTTCATGGATTGGATTAAACTTTTGAAACTTGATTTTCAACACGTTTTCAATAGCTATAATTTCACCTTTAACAGATCTTCTAAAAACAAAGATGAATTGCACTTTAGTCTTTGTGAAAGTAGTTGTGTTTCTAGGTATGGATAAATATTCCTTTCTTACCAACACTCTAGGTGATCTCATTTTCAATCACCTATAGTCCCATGGCCCAATGAATTAAGGCAACTCCTATAAGGAATTAGAATTGAATTCTTAACCTTCTTCTTATCAATGTTATATTTCATCTCCACATAGAGAAGGAATGCCTTGGGAAATTTTTTCATGTAGGTCAAATACCTATTGCATACGTGGGGAGTTTTCTTGCTCTTTGGCCCATTTTTTCTCCTCAATTTCATGCAAAAACTCCTGATGGTACTTGGTGACGGAGGGAGGTATCCCATGCTCATTCGATTTGGGAACATAATCTTCTGTTGGATCAAAACTTCCTCTCTTGCTATGACTGGACGAAGCCTTCTATGACTTAACGTTGATAAGAGAAGATTGTATGCTTCTTAAAGTTTTTTTTTTTTTTTACTTTGGGGTAGTACAAATGCTGAAGGATTCGAAGTAGCTCAAGGCTGATGAAGCTCTCCATGAATTCTTCCACTCCTGTCAGCTCTTGGTTCGCGTTTTGATTGCAGTTAAGATTTCAGCTCGTTGTTATGATTTGTACTCATTGGATATGCAGACCTCGTTACCTGCACGATACTGACGTCCTCAAACGAATCGTCCATAGGTAGTCATATGTGTGCGATCCGAATGCCTTTGCCTTTGTTCGAGATGGCCTCTGCAGTTCCATTCCGCCAATATCTCATCCACTCATGAAACCATGAAAGCCTCCGACATCACTTTGTGGCTGCCTTCGAACACTGCCATCTAACTCATCCGACACGTCATGCTTTGACCACAATATTCGTTAAATTCTGTGAACAGCTGATTCCGCATTTTTAGTTGAAGCAGGTACTTTTTGAGAAACCATGTGTTATTATGCCAGTAATATCAGTTGCTCTAAGTCAAATCAACATAGTAAATCGAGTCCCAGGCAGTTAACGCAGGTGGTTGGGCCTCTCACCTCTTGAAGCAGGGGCGAGGGTTCAATCCCTGCCGGTCACATGTAAGGGACATGTATAATTTGGAATGATGAAGTATATGGCTGATGTGCCATCATTTGACTAGCCCTTCAGTAGTTATGACCGTTGTTCAACCCAGTCTTGTAAACCCCTATTAAGGGGGGTTCCATGGGTATTATGCCCTTCCTTGTACTGTTGTAATTTCAAAGTTAAAGCCCGGGGGAGTAGGCTTCAGCCGAACCTCCATTTAAAAAAAAAAACATTGTAAATCGAACTATGATGCTTATAAGGTAAATCCTTGATGCTTATAGGTTCACCGCTGAAATAAATCCATGATACTACAAATGAAAACAATGCATGAAAAATGTGAAGTTCATTGAACTATTTATGAAAATCACTGAGTTAACTCGAATTTTCTTTCCGATAAAGTGAAATTTTCTCACGACTTAGAACTATGAACGCTCATACTCTTCTTCAAGAAGTTCAGGATTCTTTAATTTAGACAAGAATTTTTAATTTCAAATATATCCTGTTTATGGTTTTACATGATAAAAGACTATACGAATTCTTATGTTTAAACTGAGGCCAAAATTATTCCATTCACCCTTATGCAACCGGATTTGGCTATCCTCTTACCACAACTAGTTGGTACAAATAAAGATTTTATCTCTAATTTTTGTCTTTCAAGCGCTAGATTTTTACCTGCCAAGAGAAAACGCGACTTTCTCGACGTTGCTTGAAGCACTCTGCGTGCATTGACATTCGGGAACTAGTAGTTGAAGTTGATATACTCAACTGTGCACCTTCGGGACACCAAACATAACCTATGCTAGTTCCACCATCATGACATAGTTTGGTCCTTTCAATCTCTAAATCTGCTGATGGGTAACTCTTTGCTAGGCTACCTACATTTCGACCTTCTTGAAGATACACTTGATAAGCCTTGAACATCATGTCCAAGTTTCCTAAGATGGGTTCTACTAGTAGTGATCCTACGGAAGGAACAGAGGATGAGGTTTGGAGCGATGGAATAGGTGATGGGTTCTCATTTGAGGGATCTTGAGATGAGATTTCTAAGATTTTTTTCTTATTTTCTTTAATGCCAACTTCTAGCTCTATTAGCTTCTTGATCCGCTTTCTCTTTATCGTATCTCTAGTATATTTCAAAGCTTTCACTTTCTTTTTACTAGGTTCATCTAACTCACTAGAGTCTACTTCCTTTTCTTCTTTTATGATCTTGGGTTGCTTTAGGGTTGTGCCTGCGTATTGCCCTATACTCGAAAAAACTCTCTGAAGCTTCTATTGACTCTCTACACTATGCTTACCACATTAAGAGGTGCAAGTTTTGATGTGTTGGTACGGTTATTAGGACGATCTCAGACGAGGGTATGGACTCATGTCTCGGGTTAATGCCAAGGTTCCCTCCTTTTGAATCCTCATAAGCATGATATGAAAAATCATCCATATACTCCCTAGATAATTCTATCAATTGTTGTTGATCTTCTTTAGATACATCCTGGCCTATGAAAATGTATCTTTCTTCATCTTATTTTCTTTTCACTAACACTATGGTGGTTTGTTCCATATTATCATAAGCTACCTTGTCTATGGCCTCTCTTTGCCATTTGAGTAGTTGTCTTCCATTCTTCTACTTCATATAACTTTAAAGTTTATTGACCTTCAAAATAATGTTTTGTATGCTCTTCCTACTCCATCTTTTCTAGTTTAAGAGAGGATTCCTTGGGAAGCTCTTCCATAATGAATACATTTGACTCCATATTTCTTTGAATTATAGTCAATACTCTTACTACATCAAGGTATGCTTTGTTTGATTCTAATTCAGGTTCCATGATAATGCTCGCTCGTTTGTGATCTAGGTAAGCTTTTTATTGATCAGATTGTTTTTCTAAGATCATGATCATGAAGAAATTTATGTCAAATCAATCCTCACCTATGCATTTTGTCATGGTCATCACCTATTCATTTACATATCGAAGGTGTCCAAAATCTCCATCCACCCATAAGGCTCAAAGGTATCATTCAATTAAATTAATGGCATAATATGAGGTTCTTATATTATCCTCTCTTCTCTATTCATTGGCACCAAAATTCAAAATCGAATCTGCTATCTCTTTCTTGCCTTGCAAGTTCATAGATGTGCAGCTTGATGCATCCAAGATTGATCATTTAAATCTACATTATGAAGAGAAACTTCATCAATTTCTTTATGTATTAGATTCCAATGGAGAGGAAAAATATCTCTATCAGAGAATTTGTGTACATTAATATTTTTTTTTTTGTTCTTCTTTGATGTTGTAGATTTAGGAATCTCTTCCATAATCTTGCATCACCTTTAATTGGTACATGAAGGGTCTTTCTAGGATCATTTTGTAATTTTCTACCTTTCCACTTTGAAATATGGCAGTTGTATGCTCAAATTCTATTGCACATGTGGTCTATTTGATATGTTCCACTACTCTCAATGGGCATTCCACATGACCATGGATCTATTGCACTTTCACTTGGGCTGGTCTTAGGGGATGCTTTCAACACTTTTCCCATATTTCCATGGTGGCTATGTGCCTCTAGGACAATGGTGAGTAGCAACATCAAGGAGATCCACCTTATAATTAGCATCTGCAAAGACATGAGGAGCCGATGATGATGGTGAATGAAGTTGAAGATGAGAGGCATGGAAGATGAACGCACACATACACACACACATACATAGACACAAGGAAGAGGCAAAGACTAAGAACAATTGAATGTAGATTATGTAAATTACAAGAAATCTCTATGAACATACAAGATTTCTTTCCCAAAATGACTATCTTAAAAAATGAGCTCTCTAGTCTATTTACAGTTGCTAGTTTTAAGTGATTTTAGACACAATGTCTAGCCTAGTTATGCATTATTCCTAAATCTAATTCAAGGGCTCAAAAAAACTCTAAAAAAAGTGAAATTTGGTACATGACTTTTAACTAAGCTCCTCAAGCTTGAAGACTCCTTGATTTGCACAAAAAGGAGCACTTGTTTGTTGATGTGTGAAACATCAACAAGTAATGAATTAATGTGACACTCGACAACCTCTATGGTCACCATTAACTCATTGCCACTCCAAACTTTGAGAAATGATAGCCACAACCAAGAACTTTACTTCTTCAAAACTTTCTAGTCACTCAAATGACATATCTTCAGTATTTTGCTAATTTCTCTTAGCACAAATATTATTTCTCCACGATCTTTTGGTGGATGAAAGTAGAAGACAAGAGCTTTCGAACAAGCTATTAATTGCAAGAAACGAATCTCTACAACTCACGATATAGCCTTCACAAGATGACCCTGTATGACTTTCAAAACTCGAAATTGTGCCTATTTTAGGAAATCTGAGTGTCTAAAATTGAAAATTCGATTCCTAGCTTCGACTTCAACCAAAAATCAATGCCAGACATCGACTTTGAGCTTTTTTAGCCAACTTTTCAGTGCCTGAAATGACCACTTAAACACAAGATATGAATAAAGCACTTTTATGCTAGAAGTCGATGCCAGACATCGACTTTATGCTGAAACTCAATGTGAGGCATCGATTTGCTCTACAAACTTCATGTTTTTAGAAGATTCAACAATAGGTAACACTCACAGAACGAAAACAATGACTTATCAGCACAAAGTCGATGACAGGCATCGAGTTGCTTGGAAAACTTGAACTTTTGAACTCATCACACAGTAGACAAACATGGAGATGATGGAGAGAGTCTCATACACAAAACTTTACTTAGTTCTTCTCATAGCTATGAAAAACTCATAAACTTTACAGATGCTTTCTCACTCAGAGAAGCCCGACTATACTCACTCATACAAAATGAACTTCTTCTCACATTCTATCACTCTCTTTCACTTCTTCTTTTTTTTTCTTCACGTCAGTTGATACAAACTAACTTATATATATTTTCTCATTTTCGTGATTTTAAAAAACTTCTAGAACTAAAGTGAACTAACTTTACAAATATAATACACTTGTGAATTTGTACCTTCACATAGGCATGTGATTTTCTTCTAAAGCTTTGACCTTCAAATATATGTCCAATTAGTGAGTGTTTCTCCAACAGCTCCCCCTCAATCATTAATTGACATTCTCTGTTTCTTCATATCATCTTCTTTCTTTTACTCCTGCCATGCTTTTGAATCTACTTGTCTTCACACCATCCAAGCTCTTTGTCATTATGTCTGCTATCTGATCTTTTGTAGAAATGTACTCCATTTCAATTTCTTTCTTCATTACCTTTTCTCTGAGGAAATGATAATGTATCTCTATATGTTTTGTTCTTGCATGAAATACTGGATTTGCTGCAAGATAAAGTGAACTCATATTATCTCCATGTATTGTAGGTATACGTTGATCAATTCCAAAGCTTTTGAATAGTGTTTGCATCCATATGACCTCCTTAGCTGCTTCCACAAGTCCTTTGTACTCAGCTTCAGTTGATGATAATGCTACTGTATGTTGTTTCTTTGAACACCAACTTACAAGGTTATCACCAATGTATATCATGTAACCATGAGTTGATCTTCTGTCATCTTGATTACCTACCCAGTCTGAATCACTATAGGCTCTCAACTTCAAATCTAAAGTAAAAGGATAATATAATCCTTCCTTTATGGTTCCTTTGATATATCTAAGAACTCTTTGACCTGCAATCCAAGGTGTGTCCTTTGGACAATGCATGAATTGTGACAAGATTCTCACTGCATAACTAAGATCACGTCTTCTTAGTGTAGCATAAATCAAACTACCCAGAAGAGATTGATAATTCCTCATATCTTTATATTCTGCACCATCATATTTACTGAGCTTGTGATTGACTTCCAATGGAGTTGAAGCCTCTCTACACTTTTCCATATCAAACTTCTTCAATAGATTTAGAAGATACCTTTCTTGTGATACATATAAGCCATGATCTGTATAAGTACCTTCCATCCCAAGAAAGTATGATAACTTTCCTAGATCATTGATCTTGAATTCTTTTTCAAGTAATCGCTTTATCTCCTTGATTCCTTCATCTGAAGTACATGTGATTATAATGTCATCTACATAAATACAAATGTAGATTGTACCTTCCTCTCTTCTTTTGATGAGTAGACTTGGATCTGCTTTTGAACTTTGATATCCAAGGTCATTGAGATACTTCACCAGTCTATAGTTCCATGCTCTTGGAGCTTGCTTCAATCCATAGAGTGCTCTTCTCAACCTGCAAACAAAATTTGGATATCTCCAATCTATAAACCCTTGAGGTTGTTCCATGTATACCTCAGCTGATATGTATCCATTCAAGAATGCATTCTTTATATCTAGTTGACTCAAAGTCCATCCTTTTGAAGCTGCAATAGCAATAATTTTCCTTACAGTTGACATCTTAGCTACAGGACTGAATGTCTCATCATAATCTATGCCATAGGTTTGGGCATAGCCTTTCACCACCATTCTAGCTTTGTATCTGGCTATACTTCCATCTGCAAAGCTTCTTCACTTTTATTTCCAATTACTTTCTTACCATTTGTGTTAGGAACAAGTTCCCATGTCTTGTTCTCCTCTACTACATTGAATTCTTCCTTCATCCTTCTTCCCATTGCTTCTTACCTTTAGCTTCATCATAGTTCTAAGGTTCTTCATCATCTTTGACCATATATGCTTAGTTCTTTTGAGTTATGTAAGAAGTATCATAAGAATACCTCTCTAGTTGCCTTCTTGTCCTACTTGACCTCCTTGGTTTACATTCTTCATATGTGTCTGGATACACCTCTTCATGAAATATAGGAGCTTCTTCATTTCTTCTTGTTAATCCACTTCTGGATGTACTTGCTTGCATGTAGTCTTCATCTCTATTCACCTGCACAATTGATTTTCCTTTCACACATCTTCTTACCTCTTCTTTAAATTCCTCAGTTGTATGACTTTGATCTGCATACCAACTTTTATGTTCATCAAATGTAACATTTCTAGAAACAATAAATTGTTTGGTGAGAGGATTTCACAATCTGTAACCCATCTGCTTTTCATAATAACCAATGAACACATATTTTTCTACCTTTGGTTCAAGTTTATGTCTAAGTTGTGATGGAACATAAGCATATGCAATTGATCCAAACACTTTACAAAGATCTGGTGTTGGTTTTTAACCCCACCAAGCTTCATATAGAGTCATACCATTGAGAGCTGCACATGGTAATCTATTCACAAGATATGTAGCTATATTTATAGCCTCAGCCCAAAGATAATTTGGACAATTCTTCTCCTTTAGTATAGCTCTAGTTAACTCAACCAAAGTCATGTTTCTTCTTTCTGCTACACCATTTTGTTGTGGTGTATACCTATAGGTTATTTCTCTCTTAATACCTGCATTCCAAAGATAATCATTGAACTCTTGGGAGAAGTATTCTCCCCCTCCATCAGACCTAAGCCTCTTAAGCTTTTGACCTGTGACTCTCTGTGCATATGCATGAAAATGCTTGAAAGCTCTAAACACTTATGATCTTTCCTTCAAGACATATAAAGTTATCCATCTTGTAGCATCATCAATGAAAAGAACATAATACCTTGAGCCACGGATAGATCCTTCTTTTGTTGGCCCCCATACATCTGTATGAATGAGCTTTAGTAATCCATCATGTTTGAATCCTTTCTTCTGAAATGGTAACCTGTGTGCTTTTCCAATTTGACATGCTTCAATTTATAAACCATATGTTCACTTTGCACATTTGGTATTCCTAGTACAGACAAATTAACAACCATAGCTTTAATTCCTCTTTCATTGAAGTGACCTAATCTCTTATGCCAGAGATCAAGTTCTGTAATCACTCCTTCACCATGTGTGAGCGAAGCTTGACCCATGTTTCCTTGAACTCTTAAAGTAAAGAGTCTACCTTCTTTCTTACCACAAACAATCTGATTATATCCATTCTCTGGATCTTCAACAAATACTCCTTCATTTGTAAACCTAACTTGGAAACCTTTTTCAACTATCTGTCGCACACTAATCACGTTTTTAGGTATTGTAGGAACATACAAAACATTGGTTAGCAAATCTGCTCCACTCTTGCATTTCACTTTTCCAACTGAATGTACACTATGTCTTGTATTGTCACCTGTTTGAAGTGTATGACATGAAATGCCTTTTTCCAATTCTGACATCAATTCTATGTTTCCTGAAAAATGATCAGAACATCAAGATTCAATGTAAAATACCTTTAGATCTTCTTTATCTGATGTGCTGATTGAATTCATCATCAATGATGTATGACTTTCATTCTGTGTGTCATTTGATTTTGTCTACCTCTTTGAAAATTACTTTGATGTCTTCCACCTCTGCCTCTGCTATTGTTATTTTGATTTTGATTTGATCCTTGTTGATTATGCCAACAATCATGAGCCAAATGATTACTCAATCCACAAATCAAGCAAGCCTTCTTATTTTTATTCTGATTTCCTCTTTCTCTTCCAAATCCTCTTGCTCTTCCTCTGCCATTGCCTTTACCTCTTGCATAATAAACTTGAGAAGTTGATTCCTCTTCATCCTTTGCTTTACGTTTATCTCCTTTCTTCTTGTTCTTCATGTACATTGCAGAACTTTGTCCTTTATCTCCATCTCCCTTCAAGTCTTGCTCATATGTGAGCATCAAACCAAGTAATTGGTTCAATTCTGGAACACAATGATTTAATGAAAGTTCTATTAATAAGACAAAAGGTTTCCACCTTTCATCTCCTGTCAAACCTGTAAGTAATTGAGCAATCAACCTGTGATCTTCAACATCTTCATCTATGGATCCAAGACTATTGCTACATCCTTCATCTTAGTGACATAATCACTAATACTTTGACTTGTCTTCTTCTTGAATGTTGTAAACTCTGACCATAGACTTTCTTTCCTTGCTTTAGTAGTGCTTTCGAAATGATACTCCAATGCATTCCATATATCTTCAGATTATTCAAGTCCTCTGATGTGTGGTAGCAAATGATCAGAGATTGTATTGTAGATGTAGGCTTCTGCACTTGCATCCTTCTTCTGCCAATGCTTTAAAGCATCAAGTTCTTCTTTCTTTGGTCGGATTTCATCTTCAAATACTGGCTTTATCCTTGCTCATAACTAAGGCTTCCATTCTCATTACGCATGCGGGGTAATTATCTCTGTCCAATTTGTCAATGGAGATATGATCTGCCATACTCCTTTCCTTCTTCTGCAACCTTTGAGCTTAAAGGATAAAGAATAATACCTTTTGGAGTTCTTTGTGTATGAGGATACTTTTGAAGTAACCTTTTGATGCCTTGTGTCTTCAAATGCTTCACCTTTCAACCTTTAATGAAAACCTTTTCAAAAACTTCTCGTACCTTTGCCCCCTTCTGCTCTTTAGGACCTTTCTGCTTTGATACCACTTGTTGATGTGTGAAACATCAACACGTAATGAATTAATGTGACACTAGACAACCTCTATGATCACTATTGACTCATTGCCACTCCAAACTTTGAGAAATGATAGCCACAACCAAGAACTTTACTTCTTCAGAACTTTCTAGTCACTCAAATGACATATCTTTAGTATTTTGCTAATTTCTCTTAGCACAACTATTATTTCTCCAAGATATTTTGGTGGATGAAAGTAGAGGAGAAGAGCTTTCCAATAAGCTATTATTGCTAAGAAACGGATCTCTACAACGCAAGATATAACCTTCACAAGATGACCCTATATGACTTCCAAAACTGGAAATTTTTCCTATTTTAGTAAATTTGAGTGTCTAAAAATGAGAATTTGATGCCTAACATCGACTTGCAAGAAAAAGTCAATGCCAGGCATTGACTTTGAGCTTTCTTAACCAACTTTTCAGCGCCTAAAATGACCGCTTAAACACAAGATATGAATAAAGCACTTTTATGCTAGAAGTCGATGCCAGGCATCGACTTTATGCTGAAACTCGATGCCAGGCATCGACTTCCTCTACAAACTTCATGTTTTTAGAAGATTCAACAACACGTAACTCTTAGAGAATGAAAAAAATGACTTATCAGCACAAACTTGATGCCAAGCATCAAGTTGCTTGGAAAACTTGAACTTTTGAGCTCATCACATAGTAGACAAACATGGAGATGATGGAGAGAGTCTCATACACAAAACTTTACTTAGTTCTTCTCATAGCTATGAAAAACTCATAAACTTTACAGATGCTTTCTCACTCAGAGAAGCCTGACTATACTTAGTCATACAAAATGAACTTCTTCTCACATTCTATCACTCTCTTTCACTTCTTCTTTTTTTTTCTTCGCGTCACTTGATACAAACTAACTTCATATTATATAGAGATTCTCATTCTCATGATCTTAAAAAACTTCTAGAAGTAAAGTGAACTAACTTTACAAATATAATACACTTGTGAATTCGTCCCTTCACATACGCATGTGATTTTCTTCTAAAGCTTTGACCTTCAAATATATGTCCAATTAGTGAGTGTTTCTCCAACATTGTTTACAGAAAAGAGTTTCATGTACAAAGGATTAGTGATAAAAATCATTGTTTTGTATTGAGTCATATGAAATCCATATTTTACTTCATGTTGAAATTTGGATTTGACTTGCAAAACTTGGTTTACAAATTTCCTCTTCTTCTATGTGTTCTCCCCCTTGTTCGGACTTGAGCTTGAGTCCCAATACTCCCCTTCCTCTTGCATCTATGATCCTCAATAGAACCTTGTGGTTGGGAGTGGTCAATGTCTTATTATAGAATGTCACTATCTAGGGAGTGTTCAGCTATGCGGATACCTTTTGCCAAGTCAGCTTCAAGCTTGGACCATTCAATGGCACTCGTGGCTTTAGGTTGGTATAGAAAATCATGAATTGAGTATTGGGAGGTCTCATATATAGTGCATAAGTAAATCAAGCATCCAACAACCTACTGATAGAGAATATCATCAAATTCATCTCTCGCATCATGAAGACTCAAATTGTAAACCTGTCTCCATAGGAGTGGTAATAGGTTTACAATCTTCAAGGCCAAAATGCTACAATAATGTGTTAGTATATTTTGTTTGAAACAAAGCTATTCTACCATGAACTTGCATAAATTGAATCTCCAAATAATGATGTAAATGCCCCAAATCTAACATCTCAAATGAGGCATGTAGATCAGCCTTAAAATCGACAATATGCTTCTTATGAGGAGTAGTGAGTAGCATGTCATCAACATACACAACAATGATCAAACACACATCATTTGCACACTTAACATGTAAGGTGCTCTCAATTGGACTATTCTCAAAATCGTGTGCAATCAGATAGCCATTATCTTTTCATACCAAGCATGTGGTGCTCGCTTTAAACCATCTAATGCCTTCTTCAACCTACACACTTTGTTTTCATGCCCTTTTTGCACAAAGCCATGAGGCTAAAAAAAACATACACTTCTTCATGCAAGTCACTATTCAGAAACGTAGTTTCAATTTCCAACTGATGTACATTCCAACCATGATGAGTTCCAACTGCACAGATGCTGCTAACAATAGTCATTCAACATGTAGGAGCAGAGGTCTCATCAAAATCAATGCCTCTTTCATGAGCATAACCCTTTGCAACAAGCCTAACTTTATACTTGTCAACTATTACATCTGGCTTATGCTTTAGCTTGTATACCCACTTAGTGCCAATGGCCTTTTGCCAAGAGGTAATTCACATAAAGAACATATATCATTCTTCATTATAGCATTATATTCAGATTACATAGTAGTCATCCAATTTTCTAAATTTTATGCTTCATCAAATGAAACAAGTTCATTCTCATCACAGAGACTAGAGGGAGCCATAACATAGAAATCTCATGCAAAAGAATCACTATGAGAGCCAAAACCAATACAATATGACGGAGATGCATCTAACTTGCTATCACACAAAGTCTGCACAAGCCACTTGTGCATAGTTTTGCCTCCTCAATATCATCTCTCCCATCAACAAGTGCATCATGTAAATTTGGAATGATTTGCATCATCACATGAAACCTATAAAGGCTAAGAAGTTGCCTCATTAGGACCAGCACTAGACTCTCCACGTATAAAAAGAGGCAGCAAAAGTATTACACATGTCTTTGGAGCTATCAAATGTCTCCTTAGTACATGAAATTAATGGTTGAATAGCATCTCCACAAAAACATCACAACTAACCAAAATGCATTTAGTCTATGGATGATACAGACAATACCCTTTGCTTTCAGACGTGTACCCAAAAAAACTATGTTTCATTGCTTTATCATCCAATTTCATACATTGTTGTTCGGGCACTAATGCATATGCCAGACAACCAAAAATAGATAGGTGAGCAACAGATGGCTTACAACCATGTCAAACCTCATATGGATTGATAGAATTCAATGCTTTAGTGGGACACCTATTAAATACATATGCTACAGACATAACAACCTCAAGCGAGAAACTATGTGGTAAATGCTAACTCTTGACGATATACCTCGCCTTCTTCATGAGTGACCTCTTCTTCCTTTGAGAAACTCCATTATGTTGAGGTGTATATGGAACTCTACATTGATGTTTTATCCCATGTTCAACCAAAAATGGTTTAAAGTCAGAAGACATATATTCCCTCGTCGATCAAAATGTAGGATTTTACATGCTTACAGATTTTTAGCAAAACCAAAAATTGTTTGAAGCACATAAACACTTTAGACTTTTCTTTTAGTGGATATACCCATGCATGCCTAGAAAAATCATCAATGAAAGTCAAGAAGTAAAGGTAGTTGCCAAAAGAAGGTGTCTATAGGACTAGAGACATCATTGTGAACAAGCTCCATTTTCTGAGTAGCTCAAACTGAACCACCTTTTTGGAGGGAGGAATGCTCCATTTTGCACAAACTATAGCCTTCATATACATGTTTACAAAGTGCCTCAACTTTGGGCAAAGAGGATACCATTTCAAATTTCTACAAGCATACCAAACTAGCAAAATTAAGATGACCAAAGCGTGCATGCCAAAGGTTTGCATTTGATGTAGCCTAAGAATCATGTATTGCACATGCTGAATCATTCATAGATTGAAGCAATAATGACATCCCCATTTGACATATCATGAATTCTACATTTGTCATCAACAAATTTCAAAACCAAAATCTTGACTAAACTTGAAACTGATAACAGATTCTTCTTGATCCTTAGAACAAATAAAGCATCTTACAATGTAAAATAACTTCCATCAGTAGGAGTCAAAATGATCTTAATAAATCCCATGATAGGATAAGAGGGTTTTTCTGCACATGTGACAGTATTCCCTATAGGGACAAGCTCAAGTGACGTGAAGAAACTACGCTGCAAGGTAAGATGTCTAGTTGCCCCACTATCAAAGTACCAAACATTTGAGTCTACTAAAGACATACAATATTCATGAGAACATGGGTCATAGCTGCAAAGAGTGGTAAATGCCCATTCTTCATTCTACACAAGATTACAGACTTTGTTTTAGGTCTAGAGGCCTCTACAACAAACAACCATTCCCACCTCTTTCTTCCTTGCCTCTTTAACATCTAGTTTTGGACAACTCTTTTTGACATGATCGTTTCCTTTATAGTATTTGCAAAAAAACTTCTGCTTTTTTGTTTTCTTCTCATCTCTGTCATCCTTCTTTGATTGTGCAGAATTTCTAGATTTCTGCGTAATAGTAGAAGAGCTCCATTTACCTTTTTCCTTTTGACTGACCATGAAAGCTTGATCTACAACGTGCAAATGGACTTATTCTACCTACAATGATTTTGCTGCAATAGATGGAAGTCTTAATGTGGTGGAAAAGTCAGGAAAGGCATCCAAAAGCTATAAAGAAGGTGAAGGTTCATCAAATGTATAGAAGTTTTGTAGGTCGTTCAAGACTAGGAGACACAAAGTGGGTTGGCTTCATTCTGCTCATAATCATAGAAAGGGCTCTAACAGTAAAGAGATTTTCTTCACAACCTCTCACCCCGAATACCTAACTACCTATACATGATTTTAGGACTTACATTGAGTAAAATGAGTCTCAAATATACAAGTTTATGATCTTGCTTAACTTTTATACATTTTGGTCTCATGCCCCTACTAGTCAAAATCATAACTTTTGAAACTTCTAGAACTATTCTAGATCTAAGTCCTAACTATATGTTACATGTGTGACTTGCTCCTTCACATAAGCATGGTTTTTCTTGTCCAAGCTTCATAGTCTTTTTGCTCTTGCTTTCTTTACTTATAACTTCATCGAATCTCTTCATATACTTCATGTCTTCATGCTCAACTAGTGAGTGAAGTTCGAACAGCTCCCTATCAATCACTAATTGACATTCTCTAAGTACTCATATGTTCTTCTTTTCATTTATACCTACCATTCCTTTAAATTTGCTCGTCTTCAACTAGCTAATCTTTTGGTAATGATGTCTATTATTTTAACCTTTTTAGGAGTATACACAACTTCAATTTCCTTTTCCAACACCTTTTCTCTCAAGAAATGGTATTGAATTTATATCTACTTTGTTCTTGAATGAAAGATTGGATTTGCTACAAGATAGAGTGATTGCATATTATCTCCATCAATTGTAGGTATACCTTGATGAATGCCCAAGATTTTGAGCAAGGTCTGCATCCATATGATCTCTTTAGCTGCGTCTACCAATTCTTTGTATTTTACTTCCATTGATGATAAATCTATCGTGTGTTGCTTCTTTGAACATCAACTTGCAAGTTTATCTCCTATGTACACCATGTATCCATGAGTTGACCTTGTATCATCTTCGCATCCTGGCCAATCTGAGTCACTATATGCTGTCAAATTTATGTATGAGGTAAAAGGATAATACAGCCCTTCTCTTAAGGTTCCTTTGGTATATCTAAGAGGCCGGTGACAATGTGCGTCTTTTTGACGATGCATAAATTGTGAAAGACGTCCCACTACATAGCTAAGATAACATCTTGTCAATGTAGCATAAACTAGGCTTTCCACAATAGATTGATATTTCCTTTATGTCTTCATATTTTGCATCATAATTTCTACTAAGTATATATAACCAATGATCTACATAAACAAATTTCATTCCAAGAAATTATGCTAAATTTCCTAGATCACTTATCTTAAATTCTTTTTCACGTAATCACTTTACTTCTCCACTTCCTTCGTTTAAGGTACCCATTATTATAATATCATTTATATATGCAAATGTAGATTGTCACTTCATAATTTCTTTTGATGAATAGACTTGCATTTTCTTTTGAACTTTGATATTCAAGACCAATGAGATACTACATAAGCCTATAGTTCCAAGAACTTGTTTTTTTTGCATTAATCCATAAAGTGCTCTTCTTAACCTCCATACATAATTTGGAGACTCTGCAAACCGTTGTGGTTGCTCCATATATACATCATCTAATATATAACTATTCAACAATGCATTGTTTAGTCCAATTGACTCAAGGTCCGTCCTTTTGATGTTGCAATAGAAATGATTGTCCTTACGGTTGACATTTTAGACACTAATGGAATGTCTCATCATCATCTATGCCATAATTTTTAGCATAGCCTTTCACCTCCAATATAGATTTGTATCTGTTTATTCTTCCATCTACAAGCTTCTTCACTTTAAATACCTAGTTATTTCCAATAACTATCTAACCACAAGATTTTCAAACAAGTTTCCATGCCTTGTTCTCTCAAGTGCATTGAAATCATCCTTCATTAATTCTTCCCATTGTATCTTACAATTTGCTTCATCATATTTATGAGGTTCATCACCATTTTTTTTACCATATAAGCATAGGTTTTCTGATTCATATAAGAATTATAATAAGAGTTACCTTTTTGGTTGTCTCATTATTCTGTTTGACATTCTTATTTCATCTACTACATGCATATTTGCATGAATTTTGTCATCAAACCTAAGTGCATCTTCATTTCTTCTTGGTGATGTAGCCTTAGATGTACTAGCCTCGACATGTTCTTCATCTTTTGAAACCAACACTTTTGATTTGCCTTTTGCACTTCTTACCTCATCTTCAAATGCTTCAATTGTTTGATGTTGTTCTGCATAGGAACTTTTTTATTCATGAAATGTTACTTCTATAGAAATAAGAAATTGTTTGGTTAAAGGAATCCACACCCTGCAACCAATTTGCTTTTCATCATATTCAATGAATACATACTTTTTTTGCATTTGGTTCTAGCTTATCTCTAAGTTGAGATGGTACATAAGCATAAGCAACCGATTCAAATACTTTACAATGATCCAAGGTTGGTTTCTTACTCAACCAAGCTTCTTAGGGCCTCATTCCATCAAGAGGTGTACATGGAAACCTATTTAGAAGGTCAGTAGTTGTAATCATAGCATCAAACCATGGACAATTTGGACATTTTTTCCTTTACCATGGCCCCCAAAAACTTAATGAGAGCCCTATTTCTTCTTTTGGCCACCCCATTTTATTGAGTTGTATATCTACAAGTCATTTCTCCCTTGATTCTTGCATTCCAAAGATAATCATTGAATTCTTGGGCCACACATTCTCCCCCTCCATCATGATGGAATTTAATCCCTCATATTTGCACACTAGAAGTGAAATGAACCTAATACCTAGGTCCCTTTATACACCTTTTCTGCTACCCTACAACAAAACTCCAATTCACCCTCTACACTGATCCAAATCACCTAAGCTTTTAGCCACACTTAGTATAGTTCATAACCTTTCCAATAAGCTATAGAAAACCTTTTTGGGAATGAGCACATAGATCTTCGACATATACTTCTAAGCTCTTTTGCAAGAACTCTTTGACAACATGACACATGAGCCTTTGGAATGTTGCAGGTGCATTGGTGAGTCCAAATGGCATCAAATGAAATGCAAAGATTCCCCATTCGTGGCAAAAGCAATTTTGTGTTGATCTTCTGGGGCAATGGCTACTTGGTTGTAACTTGAAAATCCATCAAAGAAGTTATAAACTTCCTTGCCTACAACTCGTTCCAAAAAATGTTCTGTGATTGGAAGCCGATAGCTATCTCTGATCGAAGTGGAATTAACTTTTTTAAGGTGAATACACACTCCTAATTCTATCAATTACTTCTTTTATTTTGGAGTGAGTTGTCATGGGTATCATATGAGAGCATATTTCTGGATCTACTCCCTCCGAGTCTCTATAGGTCCATGCAAACACATCCCTATATTCCCTTAATAAAGCTACAAGCTCCATTTCTTCTTCTTCACTTAGGTTTTCACCTATGTATGTACATCTCTCTTCGTCCTCTTCAATGGTCACAACAATCTTTTTGGTCTTTTCTTTATTATAATATGCTTCTCCTATGATGGCTTCTCTCTTCGGCATTTGTACCAAAATTTTTTGGTCTTCAACTTCATATTTCTTGAAATTCTCTAGTACTCCTAAGAATGATTCCTCCTCTTCTTGTTTCACTGCTTTTATTTTCTTTTTCTTTTGACTATCTCCACTTTCCTCCCTTGAATTTACAATTTTGATGCTTATGAGAGGTTCTTGTTCCTTTTGGGTAAATACTCCTATGTCTTCTAGATAGTGATCCTCTGACTCAAAGCAACTACCCATCACAATGGACTCTAGATCATCCTCATCCTCTTCTTCTTCTATGAAATCACTAGGGTCACATTCTTCTAGCAAGGGTTGACACATGAACAGAGAGATATCATAACCTTCCTCATCACAATGAGGTGTCCACTGTTCTTCATTAACAACAATGTCCATGATGGCTAAGATTTCTGCCCAACCATGAGGCTCAAAGTCTTCATCTGGAAAGATCATAGGTGTGTAGGGTGGATCTCTAACTGGTCTATCTCCTAGGGAAGTTCCTTCTTCTCTTGCCTTTAAGCGTCTTTATGCCTCCAAGAGATTGAATCTTCTTATGCCTTGTGGATAGGATTCCACTATAGGGGTGGTACATCTTTGAAGGTATAATCTTTTAGATTGACCTTGGTTGTCACTCCTAAGTGTTGCAAGTACAAGGAGTTGGTTCGCCAATCTTGAACTATTTGGAGTTGTCGTAGGAAGGGTCTTCCTAGGATCATTTCATATATGTTATTTTTGCCAAAGTCACATATAGCAAAGGTTTATTCAAACTCTACACCACAGGTGGTTAGAGTTATCCCTTCTAGCAATCCTAGAGGTCTTTCCGTATGGTCTTGAGCCATTTGAAGCTTCATTCTAGTTGGTCTTAATGCGGGCTTGCCTCATTGCAATCACAAAGAGGTAGTTGCAAAGGATAACTTTGGTTGTGTAACCTTGATAGGTGATTGGAAGATAAGTATTACCTTCTTCACCTTCACATGTCTCCTATTTTGTCTAGAGGTATCCATCGTACTTTCTACTTAGAGCCTACTTTTGACACTTTGGAACCAAGTTCTCGAACTTGATTTCTTACCTGTTTCCATAGCTCAGATTTTACTTCTAGCAGCTCTTCTAATGTGAGATGACACTGAACCTTAATGTCCTTACAACTTCAAAGTTTCTTGGTACCATTGAGTCTTCATTTCTTATCAGCATTGTGGGAGCTCTGATCTAAAGAGATTTAGATTCCCATGGGCATGTGAATTGTGGAAACTCTTGTAAACAATTAGATTCAAAGTCTAATCTTTCATCTCCTTGTTGCTCTACCTGGTGTCTGTGAATAGATGGAATGTCTTGGGGAAATTGATCATGAAGATCATCAATTTCCAGAATAGGAGGGGAATTATCCTTCTCCTTGGCCCATTTCTCATCTTATATTTCTTGCAAGAACTCTTGAGAGTGCTCTTGAATTGAAAGAGGTGTTCCAACATCCATGGAATTAGGAACGTAGCTCTAGGAATGCAAACCCGGTTTGATAGAATTTGTTTGGTCTCTAGCATAGCCTAAGCTAGTTCTACCATTTTCATACAAATTTTTGTCCGTTCAATATGTAAATCTGCTCTAGGGTAACTCTTGTCTAGGTTTTCAGCTATTGGCACTTCTTGGAGTAGAGCCTCGTAGGCATTGAACATCATATCCAAGCCTTCTAGGGTTGCATCTGCAAGAACGAATCCTTGTTGTGGTTGATTTACAATGGATGGTGGGATGGGATGAAGTGAAGTGGAAGGAGTTTCAATATGCAATGGGTTTTGAGATGCAATGTCTACTATTCTTGTTTCTGCATTTCTCAAGCTTTCTTGTAGTTGTGATACCTTTTTTGCCCACTTACGATTAGCTTTCTCTCAAGTATCCTTCCAAGTCCTTATTTTCCTTTTACTAGGCTCTCCTATTCACTTGAGTCTGATTCTTGAGTTGGTTTCTCTTGTCATAAGGCTTGTGCCCTAGTAACTGCATGTATAGGGGCCATGTTAACAGTACATGAACTTGAATCCACCACTAGGCCTACCACATTAATTGGTGTAACCTTGGGCATGCTAGAGGGGTTCCTTGGACAATCTCTTGGGAGATGTTTTTCGCCACACTCGGGACAAAAGCCTTGTACTGTGATGTTTTGTCCTTGTTCGGAATCTGGTGAGTGGGGACTTTCATGAACAAAGTGATCACCTTGACATCTAAAACATGGTCCTCTAGGGGCTTGTGGTCTCAATTGTCTTGATTGGGGCCTAGGGTTAGGATTTGGATACATAACATTGCAGAATTCCGGCTCCCAATTTTCTTCCATAGGTGGTGTCTCGTATTGATACGGATAAATCTCACCATGCTCAAGTGATTTTGTGTAGTAAGTTTGTGGACTATCTTCATGGGAGCAGTTAGAACTCTAAGCATGATGATCAGTTTCTCAGACCAAAGGGGTCACTAGCACGAATGCTCTATTAGGGTTCTCCTCTACCATTGCATATTTAACTAGAATTACATTGGCAAGAGGTGGGGGTTGGTTTCCTAAGATCTATTGTAGCCTATATGGTGCCTCATATTGTAGTTGATATAGAGGTTGATATTGTTGTTGTGGCCTATAATATGGTTGTTAGTATTGGTTCTAATACCTACCCTTTTGGTAAGGTTTTTGATAAGTTTGTGTGACAGCCTGCCTATTGTAGGGACAATATTGAGTCGTGTGGTTTGTGAATTTTCTCTCAATAGTGCGATATGGAGCATTCATTTCTCTCATATTCTAGTTTTGCAATGGGCATACATTAGCCATATGGTCTTCTCCACGAGTATAACATCGCTTCAATGAGGTAACTCCAGGTACTTGTCTATTTTGAACCACTAGCTTCGTTGCGACCTAATCAGCTCTCTCATCTATCTGAGTGGAGGGTCTAGAAGTACGACCAATAGAACTATCTAAATCCTTATAGAGTTTAGGCAATTCTAACTCCTCACCCAAATTGTCTTCTATGTCAATACATGTTTGCACACACTCTTCTATGGACCTAGGCTCTTTCAAGTACACATATGATCTTAACTTGGTGATTAGTCAATCATCTAAAAATCCGAAGGGTTGATCGGCATTTTTTATTTGGACCACTGATCGCCTCAAGCCATCCTCATAGATGCGAACACCTAATCCATCGATCTTGATATACTACAATTATGTCTTATATGAACCTTCTGGTATCTGTAAATAGGTAGTGCCGGAACTACTTGCAAGTCTCCCCATGCTATAAGACATTTTGAATCACTTGTGTCCGAACTTAGTACATAAGGATAACCACTTACTTGTTGTGCCCAAGACTTAGCTATATGGTTGACACTTGCCTCAGAAGATCTAATGCTTTGTATATCCTTGCCTAGGTGTATACCGGATGTCAAGTTCATAAGCTTTGTCTTCTAGCCCTGAAACTCCCTTTTGTATTGCTAAAAATCCTTTTGAGTCCCCTTAGTTTCCTAGTCCCACCTGAAGGTCAACTTCAAAATACTATATCTATAACTCCAAATGAGCTTTCCAATGAACCCAAAATCACCAGAAATGGATTTTGTATAAGAAATTTGTGTCCAATGAGGCTTTTAGGATTGATGGAGCATATATCAAACCTATATTACTAGAGGACCTAAATCAGCAACAATTGAGAGAGTTTAGACTTTGGGATGAAAGAGACAAGAGGGTCATAGTCATTTTATCATAGAATATTCAAGATTCAATGGTAGGACACATACACGATCTAGATACAAGTAGGGATGCTTGATTTGCATTGGAAAGGTTGTATGCTACAAGTACAAGAGCAAGGAAGATTCAACTAAAAAAATGCAGTGAAAAACATAAAGAAAGATACAAGGACATTGGTTAATGATTCCTTTTTGAAGGTTAAAGAGATTCAAGATCAAGCAGGATCAATTCAAGCTCATGTGGAGGACAAAGACTTGGTTGCACATAATCTCAGTGCACTCAAGGACGATTAGAGATGGAAACCATTCATTACTTTAGTTTATGTTAGAGGAGAATTACTAGACATTGATCAACTTGTTGCTCTCATGTTCATGGAGGAGATTAATCTAAATGGCTCTGCTTCAAATGAAAAAGGATCTCAAGGACAAGCTCTTTATGTAGGATCATCAAGAGGTAGAGACAGAGGTAGAAGAGGCTCAAGTAGAGGTCGAGAAAGAAGGAGTGATGATCAAGGGAGTTCAAGTGGCTCCTTCAAAAGAGGAAGAGGAAGATCAAGCACTAGAGGTACGATAGGCTACTACAACTACAATCAAAGACAAAGAAATGAGGATAACAAAAATTGCTACATATGTGGAAGATATGGACACTATGCCAAAGATTGCTATCAGAATAAGAATAATCAAGGTGGTAATGGAAGAGGAGGCTGTTTTAGAAGAGTTAAACAACAAGTAAATAATGTAGTAGAAGGTAAGAGTGATGACTATGATTGTCTGCTTATGATGAATGTAGAAACTAAGATGAATTGCAATAGTGATGTATGGTATGTGGATAACGGTTTCTCTAACCATATGTCACATGATGCTTTATGGTTTTCAAAGATGCATAATCCTTTATTTAAAGGTCATTTTGAAACAGGAGACATACAACACATAAGATTATGAAGGTTGGAGATGTTGTTATGTATAATAAGTGCAAGACAAATTGCTTAAAGGATGTACTTTATGTACAAATGATCACTAAGAATTTGATGTCGGTTGGTCAAATGGTAGAAAAAGGTTTGAAAAGAAGATTTAATCATGTAGGTTTCTTTAATGAGGATCCAAAGCAAAGGAGGTTAATTGCTAGAGGTAAAAAATGAAGCACATTGTTTACATTAAAACTAAGCCCAAATCATACAAATTATTTCTCTTATGGTATGCATAGAATATGAGATCTTGTTCTATGGCACAAAGGATTGGCCACATGAATGTACACAAGTTAAAGAAGCTATCAAAGAAGAGGATTTTTGAAGGATTACCTGATCTTATTAAGCAACATATGGTGCATCTTTGTGAAGCATGTCAAATGGGTAAGTAGAGTAGACAACATTTCAAGAATTCAAGCTATGTAAGCAGTGGTTTCCTAGATCTTATACACATGGATGTATGGGATCCTACTAAAGAGGCATCCTTGGCAGGTAATAATTTCTATGTATCATTCATTGATGATCATAGTAGAATAAAATTTTTGTTTTTCATTAAACATAAGATTGAACACCACAATAGATTGGCTGTATACCGAGGCTTTTATTGAGGAAATTGAACAGGCTCATTTTTGCCCCTACCTCGATCTAAGTGTCGGTATAGGCATAGGAATTAAACCATCGGTATATGCTTCGATATAAGCATCACTATGGGCATCCGTATAAGTGCCAAAAATATCGATGCTCATACCGACACCCATACGGATGCCCATACCAATGCCTATATCGGCACTCGCTGGGTGTACCGTAATGCATACCAACAACCATGCTAGGATTACCATCGCTTATACCGACAACCATATCTGCAAATTTTTTTTTGGGTAGAGTGTGTTGTCTTTTGCTATAGTAACATTATCATGATGTTGTTTAGCAAAAGACAATACACTCTGCCAAAAAAAAAAACCGAGAACATGTGATGTGTACTATAATGACAACAAAATATGATTTCATAAAGAAAACTACTATTAGAGACAAACGAGATAATCATAATGAACCATGAACCATGAACCATGTACAAAAAAAGTTATAAATTTCAAAAATGGAGCCTATACAAGAGTATGAAAAACCACTGTCATATATGAGGCTTTTACAAAATGTGGCAAAGCACTACCATATAAGAATCAAATACAAAATTCTCTTGCACCACCACCATATATGAGCCAAATACAAAATTTTGGCTTACCTCTGTCGTACACATGCACATAATGATCGAAACATCCATATCAATGGTCCTGCAACAAAGAACATTCATGAAATGAGATAAATTCATATGAGATTTACAAACAACAAGTAAAAACCAAGTTCATAAATTTGTGACCTCATCACAAATGCTCCCATGAAACTATCCAACTCCATCCCTCTAAGTCCTCCAATACTGCAATCAATCCATGATGATATCCATAAGCCTCCTCCGTTCGTGTTGGAGGAGGACCCATTGTCAGCTCCTGCAACAAATATACAAAACATTAGAGGAACATACATAAAAAGCTTAACACAAACAAATTCAATAAACCAAATGGTACTTACAAATTCGTGACGCATCGTGTCATACCGCCGCTGCCCAAATGTGACAGTCCAGTCATATCTAAACGTGTGGTTGCAACATCTTACTATTGACGATATCGGTTAGGAGTTTGTTGCTGCTCGTCCTGAATCATATCCCACTCCTCAGCATCTAACCATAGAGACTTTGGTAAGCCTGCTCTAAAAGCATTAGGAGCCTCAGACCATCGATGGGACATAACTTCACGTGAGGTGTGTAGAATCCACTTTGAACTGAGAAGAGGCTCTCCATGTGCTAGTCGGAACCCTTGATAAATCATCTCAGTGATATAATTTTTTTGATCTTTATCTGGTTAACTCCATTTCAACATGATAGAGTGTCCAAATTGTATGGAGCAAAGTTTTCGTATACGCTGATGCATGGCCTTTTTGACTACATCCATCGTCGGAGCTCCATCATGGATACTATACACTTTGGAATCATCATGGTCATGAGCACCGTAGGGTGTACGTGGTGTTCCATGTGGTGTACCACGTGGCATACCTACATCTGAGGTACTCACTCAAGGAATAGAAGTGGGCCACCCAACGTCCATCGCACTCCCTCCACAACAGTTGCATCCTCCAGATCCACTCTTAGAACCTCTTGATCAAGAGCGTGACCTTGACCTACGAGACGGGCCAGCACCTCTATCACAGTGAGGTGTCAAACGCACATGTCTACTTCTAGAGCTAGTAGGGGATGGTTGAAAAGATGGTCAGGGTGGAGTCATAAAGCTAGGACACATACCTCCGGTGGAGTGACATCGGCAAGAGTGAGGCCGGCAAGAGTGAGACCGGTAGGAGTGACGGCGAGGGGAGTGCTACTAGAAGTGATCAAGTATTGTGATGTAGAAGCCATATACATGGGAGGTACCTGAGATATGAACTCTAAGAACTACTCTTTTGTCATGGAATATGGAGTGACTAGAGGACTATGTCCCATCGTGCTGTATAACAGAAGAACTCAAGTAATTAGCATATGATAATAAAGGTAATATAGAGAAATGGTAGTGTACAATAGAACATAGAAAAAAAATAAACAAAAATTATTACATACAAGTGTTTGGTTCCAAAACTCATCTATTATAGCATCCTCTTAGAGATCCGATGTACAGAGAATATCTATCTCTATATTGGTGACTTCTAAATCACTTGGTATGCTAGCTTGTTCTTGATCGTCATCTATCCCTTCATCCTCTATCTTGTCTTTTCCAATGACGTCTTCTTCTCAAAGAGTGATCTCTGTCTCCTCGACTATCGAATGATTCTTAGAGTCCACTACAAATGGACTTTCTTCTACATCTATGTTCTCATAAATTTGTCTAATATGTGGGGCAACTTGTAAAACAAATAGCCACTCTAGTTCTTTCGAATCTAGTGTAAAAACAACTTGCTCACAGTGTTGAGGAAATAAAAATGTATCTCTTTCACCTGTCCATAATTTTGTGGAATCGACTTGAAGCAAACCACTTTTATCCCACCTCACTGTTGCGTTTCTTCCAGAGCTGACTACTTCAAACCAATTCACATCAAAAACAAAGTAATCAAACTTTATAAAGGATATTTTCAAGATATCTTGAGCCACTCCACAATAATCTACCTAGCCTTCTTGAGCATTATCATCTCTTGCACTCGCTTTAGATTTTTGCAAAAAGTTCATCATCACCCCACTATCAAAAGTAGAACTATTTTTATCGATTCGTGCCATCCGAAAGTGTCATCCATGACACCATAGTGCACCGTATTTATAATACTCCCAATGACATCCCTTTGTGAGTTCTTTTTCTTCTTTAGAGATATCTTCATCCACTACCTTTGCTTGTGAAACCATTGTATCTAGCCATCTGCTCTTTGGAAAGGGTGGAAGAGGTCGAAGACTTTCTGGAAGGGGCAAAAGTCGAGTGGAATGATTCCTTTGAAACTGAGCTCTTTCCTTTGCATTTGCCTCCTTCGCAAGCTCATACTTTTCTAACCACTTCTGCATAGGCTCAGAGTTAACTATGCAAAACTTCATTGCCTTCTCTCTGAAAGTTGCATCCATTTTTGTTTGCAACCCTTTACCTTGCGGTTCATCGCCTACAAGACGAACATCTTCATTATCGCTCCATAAGCGAGTTATTTCTAAATCCGACATATGTAGAAACTCAGTTATGAATACAAGAGACTCTTGTACGAGCTATCCCTCTACCATGCTACCCTCAGACGTGCTCTCTAACGAACATACCCATTTTAATGTCTTCATAAAATGCTCTAGGAAGAACATCCATCGACTATGGACAGTTCATGCTATTGCAAGTTCATCTACCACATGTACCACTAAATGAAGCTGAATAGTGAGAATACTTACAATAGAAACAGCCTCAACAACATTGAGTTTCCCACTCTCTATGCTTTCTCTATTTAACGCTTTAGAAGAGATCCACCGTACTAAGGAACTAATTTTCTAAATGGTTGTTCGCACATCCTCCGAAAGACAATCTTTTAAAGCTACAGAGAGCACAAACTATAAAAACTTATGCCAATCATGAGACTTGAGCCCTCCAAGATCGTTGTTTCATATGGTAGCAAAGGTTCTGTAGTCGATTTTTATCAAAGGATGCCACTAGCCATCTGATATGATATGGATATTTTAGAACATTTGATTTTTTTTTATTAAACATAAAAACCATAATCCTAAGGACTTAAACCTAATATATATATAGATTTAATTATATATTCTAATGTTTTTATTTTCTTTTTCTTATTCATACTAAAACCTAAAGACCTAAAACAACCTAAAACCCTCATGTGTATATGCATGTGTATATGTATGTGAGTGTGTGTATATATGTGAGTGTGTGTGTTTGTAATATGTTAAAATCATAAAATAATATTTTATATATATATATATTAAAAATCCTAAAGACCTATTTTCTATATATAAAAAAAAACCTAAAAACCCTAAAAACCTATATATATATATATATATATATATATATATATATATATATATATATATATATATATATATATATATATATATATATATATATATATATATATATATATATATATATATGTTATAAATGTGTATATACATGGCTGAAAAAACATAATCCTATTTTTTATATATATTTGATTATATAGTGTTTATATATGTTAATATTAATCTAAAACTCTATTTTTTTATAATTAAGTATATATATTTAATCTGATAAAAATCCTATTTTTATATATTAATTATATATATTTGATTTATTTATTTAAAACACTAGCTCTTTTAATATTTATTTATCTCATTAGGGTGAAAAACGACCAAAAAAGGGCCGTGTAAGGATTTCAATTAGTTGTGCTTAATCTAGATTAAAGTTGTCAACTCATTTCAAAAAAATCCGTGTAAGCACATTTAAAACGTATCTTGTGCAAATTTTGAAGAGAGAGAAACTCGTGTGATAATCATGAAAAGTATATGTATCTTATGCCTCAAAGTTTGTGCTCATCGGGCGTTCATGAAAATTTGAATTTTCCTCTTGTTCACGGACCTATATAATGTGTGCTTATGCCGTTTTGCACTTTTTTTACTCTACTTTCGATAGCAGGCTTGTTTCTCTCTTTCATATCATTTTAGACACTTTCGTGTCACTCTTCGTAGTAGATCATGGAGAACCTCAACCCAAACACTCTCACTCATCTTTCAACCAGCCAAAATCATTGTGATAAGTTCCATATCAACATTGCAGTTAGTCATGAGTATGCAACGACAAGAAAGGTATGCCAAAGGGCTCTTCAACATTCTAAAGTGGATGGATTGCAGAAAGAAGGCAAAAAATATATCAACATATGGGCAGATGGATTTGTTTATCCAATTGATCCACAAACTGGAAGGTATACCCCTTTTCGTAATCTTCATGATCTAATTAGACTTTTAGGAGAAACATGGGCATCCCTTCTTATGTAGAAGAAATATCACAGGTAGTGGAAGCTACATTTCGGCAAGCAACCATACTTTAGGATGGCGACTGACTTGCGTACACTGCTCCTACCACTTTTTTTTGGAGCCGTTATGTGGAGAGCTACACAAGCGATTGTTCTGTTTCATAACATCGGAATTGTCATGGGCTAGGACTCCATCAATCAGGTAATCACACTTCCTCTGCTTTGTCCACTCCCGTTGTCGGGATGAAATCCCGCAGGAAGTGTGCATTGTTTTTTTCAAAAGTTCATTGTTTTTGAGTTTTTGTGTGATGTTTTGATCTAAAGAGGGTACATTTCGTGCATGATTTGACTGATTTGATTGCATGTGTGATAAGAAACCATGTTAGAGATGTGTGTTAGAACCGTGTGTATAAATAACTGACATTAGACTAAAGAAACATTTATGTTTGACCCTTGAAACTGACTGGAAACACGAGTTTACCCCATGAAAACCAGACTTGAACCCTTGGAAACCCTTAGAGTTTTGGCCAAAATTTCAAATAAACCTTTGGATTGATGAGCCTGAGTTAATTATGAGCAAACCCCTAATTTTTCCGATCGAAAATCCTAGGTTAGACCCTTGGAGATTCTGCTTATCCTAGGTCAAACCCCTAGGTTAATTAAATTTGTATATACACAGTGTGAAACCAAAACTAAAAATAGAAAGAAGAAAATCAAAATAGAATTAAGAGATGGGATTTTCTAAGAATAGTAAGTGAACATGCATGGTCGTCTGAAATTGGAAAGTTGGTTAAGGAGGTTGGAAGTTTCTAAAGGAAAGTCCAAGGGTGGGGAGGCCTATAAATAGGTGCCTAAACTCATTTGTTCCTCCCAGTGGTCTTTCTTGTGGAACCTTCCTACAGGTATGCTCCTTGTCTATTCATCTTTAGTCATGTTTTTCATGTTCTTACTCACATGCTCCATTACCATGCTGAGAGAGGGAGAAACTATGGAGCCCTTATGCACATACGAGAGAGAGTGTCTCAATAAACCCCTTTCTATTCCTAGCTTCTGTGACTCAATTTCGTTGTAATACGTTCTGAAGACCATTAGAGTACGGACTAGATGCGCAAATGACTCTCGAGATGGCTGGGCACGATTCTATGCATGTATGAGAGAGAGAGATTTGCAGATCATGTGCACGCAGAGATGACGGACAAGTTAGAGAGAGAATTAGAAACAGGTTGTCGGTTACGTAGCTGCGCGTGGATGATAGAGATGGGCTTGATAGCGAGTAGCTACGTGTCTGACAGACAGTCGCCTGAGAGGTCTCACAGACAAATTTGTGCTATTGGGATAGGAGAGAGAGTACCCGCCACAGACATCGCTAGAGAGAGAATCAGAGATGAGCGCCGGGCAGTTCATGTGCGGACGATCTTGGCGCTGTGTGGAATTGAGAGAGAGATAGGTCGTACCTTAGGTGTCTGACCGACAGAGATGATGAGGAGAGAGATTGTTGGCGTGAACTTTCTGGCGGCGCAGAGATGGACTATAGAGGACCAATGGAGAGAGAGAGAGTCTAACAGTGGCTAGTGTCGTGCGATGACATAGTTGAGGGAGAGAGCTGTAGAGATAGCGCCGCAGAGGATTTCGGAGCCGAGAGAGGCAGAGAGAGAGATTGGGGATCGCTTGCACACTGGAGATGTGCACAGTTGGGATTGCGACGACCGCAGTTGGAGAGAGAAAATAGAGAGAGCGCAGCAGATCCGTGAAGAGATGACAGGAGAGAGAGAGAGAGCGAGAGAGAGGGAGGAGAGAGAGCGCTGGGCCACCGGAGAGAGGCGACGATCATGTAGAGAGAGAAGATTCGGCATGCTACTGTTGACCACTTCCACACGGAGAGAAAGCGTCGGCCGTGATCAGAGAGAGAGAGAGTGGCGGTGCAAACCAATGAGAGAGATGTGGTTAAAGGCGGCAGGCTGACATTTGAAGAGAGAGAGAGAGGCATCTGTCTCGCTACGCGCAAGAGAAGGCGTAGGACATTTCGGGAGAGAGAGAGAGAGAAAGAGAGAGGCTGTCAATGCAAGGCAGAGAGATAAGGCAGCAGCACGCAGAAACGTGCAGAAGAGAGAGGAAGATGTTATTCCAGAGAGTGGTATTCCATACCATACAGAGAATGGGTGTATGAGACTAGTATGGAATGATATGAGGTTCAATTCTACATACGTGGCCCTCGTGATGCGGATAAGATACATGTAAAGTGCAGGGATGCTTAGAGATAAAGGTGGGAGACGATAGAGGTTCATTTGCTTTATAGTGGATTTTTTATGTCCTTTACCCACTCTGAAAATTAATACTTCATGCATCTATTTTTGTTTCGAGAACAATTGAACGCAGAACAACGGACTTATATCAAGTGGAAGAAATGATTGTATTGATATGCCAATCACTTTAGTGGATGTATGATTCACGGTTGTTATTAAATTCTGATTTGAGGCCATCGAATAGAAAAGAATTCATTTAAATCATAGTATGTGCACTATTGGAATGGAATTGTTGTTATTGAAACCACTATAACATGCTAAGTATTAAAGCAACATAATGATTGAAGTATAGATTAAGAGTGCAATATATGTTTTCTATCAACATTCACTAGGCCAATAGTTTTTCATGAAAATCTTCTAATTTATCAAAAGTACTGATTCTTCCGAGTGGTCTTTCTTGTGGAACCTTCCTACAGTGGTCTTTCTTGTGGAACCTTCCTCCCAGTGGTCTTTCTTGTGGAACCTTCCTACAGTGGTCTTTCTTGTGGAACCTTCCTCCAGTGGTCTTTCTTGTGGAACCTTCCTACAGGTTTATGCAGTTTCTGATTATCTAAAGTAAAGAGAAGGAAGGCCATTGCGGAGGATACTTGAAGAAAAGAACGGAGCGAAGTAAAGTTGGAAGAAAAGCTTGGACTGCGAAGATCGAAGCAGAATCTCGAGGGCGGTTTCTCGCACTGTAGCGAGGGATCTATTTTATATACTAGCCGGCCCGCACTATAGCGGCGGCTTTCATATTGTATCATCGCACCGCACTGTAGCGGTTTTTATTGTACCATCGGCCCGCACTGTAGCGGCCTGTTCCTATCACTCATTTTTATTGGAGTACTTCAGTTTCATTTTTCGTTGTATCGTTGGCTTCATCTGCATTCCGTGTATCACTGAGGTATCCGATCGTCTCTTTCTGACGCCCATGGTCCCACGTCTCGACACTTCCGAGGGGCGAGGGTCCCTACGAGGATCGCGCACGCTCCGGAGAGCACAGGCGAGGTGCCCAGCGCACAGACGCCGCTCGCAGGACAGCGGGAACGGCGCACCAGAGCGGGGCCTGATCCAACCCCACGCGCCGGCTTCCCGCCACGACCTCCTTCTTCCCGACACTTGAACCCGACGTGAAGCGAGGTGGTTGCCCGGTGATCCTCATCGCATCACCCACTCCTTGAGGAAAGAGACAAGAACCTCGGCATCAGACAGAGACTCCAGGTATTAGCACTTCAAGTTATTTGAATTTTGCATTGTTTCACAGACACTTTGAAACAAAAAGATTGTCTTGCTGCTTGAGTTTGAGCATCCACACTTTGCATTAGTTTAGTCCATACGTGTGAGCACTTTTTTTTCTTGCCAAGACTAGGGATTTACTGATTTCATAGCTTAGACAGAACATTAGAAAACTTATCACAAAAAGAGGGAAAATACATTGAAATCTTGGGAATCGAAGAGGGGACAGTTCGACTAGACTTTGGCCTAGGCAAATCAGAGAGCTTAGACTGACCCTTACCTCCTGGCTCGTGACTCATCAAGCCTCTTCTTTGATCTCTACTCAGAGCTTAGAGAAATAGTTGAACCACTTACACTGGACCTTGTGCTACATTCTAGAACAGAGCAGAGAAGAGAGATGGAGGATATATTCAAGAAAATGGTAATAGAGAAACAGGGGGCTCGCGTAGTCTAAGCAGTATTGAAAGAAAAAGGAAAGTTTACAGGCTTGAACGTAACCGAGTACCTAGATGTTTTTGAGGAACACGCACGGATTTATGGTCTACCCGAGGATGTGTTTACACATTACTTCACACGGGTAGTATCAGGATCCATTTTAGCCCCTATTACTACACATATAGCAAAGCCTTGGGCCGAATTCAGAAAAGAATTGCATAAGTTGTTTTATTTGGAAGATTTTTCCCAACACAGTAGAGAAGGGTTCTTGCGGTGGATAAGCTCTCCAAAGCCCACTGCATCCCTCACTCAACTTTTGAATGAGTTCTTGAGAAGATATGAACAACTTCCACAGGCCGATTTAGATGCTTTAAAACCTGACCTAGTTATATCTTTCCTTAGGATCTTAAGTCTTGAAGACAGGACTGAGGTCGAAAGGAGGATTGAAGAGCCTGGGAAGAGATTTGGATTCACTGAAGATTGGGGTGTAGTGAGGAGAGAAGTAGAAGCGGTTGCCCAAATGAGGCAACGCCAGGCGGTGTTATACGATAGACCTGCAGTGGTAACACCACAACCGCCTAGGGAAGCTCCACTTCCGGCAATTCCGAATGTGCCTGCAACATTAGCTTTTGCTAATGTTGCATCCACTTCGCGATCGCCAATGGAGCTACATGTTGAGATTCTCAATCGAGAGATAGAGAATCTTATTACGATGCAAGCATCTATGTCAAAAGAAATGGCGAGTATTCACAATAAAGTTAATTCTATGGGATATCAGGACCCCACTCCTCCTCAAGCGAGTACGAGTTATGTAGATACATTACACAGAGGCACTATGCCCGTTCCAAATATGCCAGGCTATGTGATGCCACAGCCTGCACCTCTAGTGCAGCCTGTTGCCCAACAGATACCTACACCACCAGTGCAAACCACATTTCAAAGAAACACTGGACCTTTTGAGAGACGAGCGACTGGTGGGTTTGGAGGGGCTAAGAGATGCGTATGGTGTGATGCAGAAGAGCATTTTTCATATGCCTCTGAAGAGCTTAAGCTAGCAAAAGAGCATCAACTGGTGATAGATATCGATAAGAAGTTATGTGACTTCAGGACCCACCTTCCTCTACCTGTGAATTGGGGAAAGGGGGGAATGAAGAAGTTTTATGAAGATTTATCTGGCAATAATGCAAGTACATCAGCTGCACGATTAGAACTTGTTGAGGAGGAAGATGAAAAAGTGCCTAGACCTCGACCCCAAAGAAATTATTCCATTGAGGCTTTAGTGAGGGCTAGGGATGCGATCATGCAGAAGACTGCCTGGAAGTCTCCTATTGAAGAATCCTCGGTCTATTCCCATATAGCCAATGTGGAGGAAAAGAGGAAAAGGGATGAGAGTCAGGAAGAGACTGAGCCTGAAAGAAGAGTGACTAGAAAGCAAAGTCAAGAGGCCGAAGAAAAGGCTAAAGAGCCAAAAAGGAAAGTACAATTCAAAGAGCCTGTTGTTTCAAAGGAAGAGGCAAAGAAGAAAGAGATAAGAGAGGGAAAGAGGCCGGCTGGGCCAACTAAGATTCAAGAACTGACTAAAGAGAAAGAGAAAGAACCTGAACCGGTTCAAAAGAAAGATGAAATTCAAGAAAGTATTCAAGAGGCTGACAAAGAAAAGAAGAAGAAAAAGAAGAGAACTCCAAAGGCTGTATTAATTTCTGAGTTGGAAAGGAAAAATGATTCAAGAGAAATATTAAATGACATTTTACTAAAGAGCCAAGTGACCATGTCCTTGGAGCAGGTCTTCTCCATAGCGAAGCCTGAGTTCAAGGACAATTTTATAAAGCTAGTTAAGAGAAAGAGGTTTCCACTACCTAAAGATGTAGAGATGGAAGAAGCACCTGAAGATATTCAAGTGACAAATGAAGCAGTTACATTGAGTGATACATCTGATGATGATAATGATGAGGTTGCCAGGTGTCATAAAAATTCTCTAGGTCCTATCATACCTGATGATGAAATGAGGAAGACAGAAAGTGAGTTTAGCAGGACCTTTTGGGCGAGAGGAACACCTGAGATGAAGGTGAAGCTAGGGAGCAATGAGGAGTCATGTTTTGCTCTGGCCTTGATTGACTCAGGGTCAGAGATAAATGTGATTTCTAAGAAGCTCTATGATAAGTTTAGGTGGCCGATTGATAAAGATCATGGATGGAGGATGAGGACAGTGGATAATGGTTCAGGAGCACAACTTGGGGCATGCGCCTTTGTGCCTGTGACCATAGGTGGGATTTCTGAGGAATTCCACTTCTTTATCTAGGACCAATGTTCATATGAGGCTATCCTTGGGCAGCCCTTTATAGCTGAGGTAAGAATGGAGACTAAGGCCATGGATGATGGATCTGCCTATGCACGAATCCGTTCTAGATCTGGCCTTCATTCTTTGCAAGTGATGATTGTGTGTCCAAATCACTCCAGGAATAGAAAGAATATAAGAAAGAAACCTATTAATTCACATGATCATGATGAGTGTATGCCTGTTGGAGAGTATGGAGCTTCTGCTGATCAAAATTTCTGTTAGGATCCACTGTTGAGCGAGACAACAGTGGGAGTTGGTTTGATGTCTCGCATAAATTTGTACATACTATTGAAAGCTTTTCCGTTTATTCATCTGCATTCAAATTGCTATGCTTACAGAAAGAAAATGTTTCAAATAAATTCAGAAAAGTTCATGAGAGACACTATAACTATTTAGGAATGATGTTACTTGATGAGAAGATTGAAGATGTGATCCAATTGGAGAGAAGTTCGACTACTCTGGAAGAGCTTGAGAAGGCATTTGAGAGAAATGAGAAATCAGAAATCATTATGCTCAGCTCTATCCAAGAGTATGAGATGATTAAGGAGTTTATGAGAGAGCATGAGGTAAATGTAAACACAAAGTATAAGACTGTGGATAAGAAAGTGAAGCCTATAGCTCAGCCATTGCCAGAAGATAGTCATGAAAAGTATCTACGAGTGTCAGATGACCCTATGTTGAGATGAAGAGAGCTCATAGGGCATCATTTTACTGATGAGACTATTAAAGAGATCAAGTTTGGAGAGAAATTGTTTCTGAGAGAAGAAGAGAAAAGGAAATTTATTGAAGTTATTAAGAAACATGAAAAAGCATTTTCACTTTTTCCACATGAGATAGGTTGCGCGGACCCGAAACAAGTACCTCCCATGATTATCTTTACAGTGCCACATATACCATGGAATATCCGGCCTATACCAGTCCCAAAGGCTCACTTACCAGAGCTGATGAGATTGCTAAAGGAAAAGATTTCCATGCGGATATTGGAACCCTCCTCGGCTCCATATTCGAATAGGTGGTTTACTGTGCCTAAGAAAAATGGGAAGCTTCGTTTCATTCAGGATCTGCAACCTGTGAATAAAGTCACAATTAGAAACTAGGGGACAGGACCCATAGTGGATGAGTTTGCTGAAGCGTTTGCTGGGCATTCCATCTACTCTATGGGTGATCTGTATTCAGGTTATGACCAGTTTCAGTTGGCTATGGAGAGT
Organism: Ceratopteris richardii; assembly: GCA_020310875.1. Lineage (NCBI taxonomy): Eukaryota > Viridiplantae > Streptophyta > Polypodiopsida > Polypodiales > Pteridaceae > Ceratopteris > Ceratopteris richardii. The sequence continues at coordinate 76,748,086 of CM035418.1, read as the reverse complement.
AGAGACATTACAACCATGAGGACTCCACTGGGCCTTGTATGCATGTGTACTTTGCCGCAGGGAGCGACGAATTCTGTGGCTCACATGATGAATGCCATGAATCTGGTTTTACGAGACTTTATACCATCTGTGACTAAGCCATTCATTGATGATGTTCCGATAAAGGGATGTGAGGAAAGAGTGAAAGATGTGCGTTTAGATGCTTCAGGATGTAGAAAGTTTGTGAGAGATCATATTGCTGATTGTGAGAAGATCTTTGAGAGGTTTGAAGATGTGGGGCTAACACTTTCTTTAGAGAAATAGGTTTTTGGCATTGATGAGGTCCTCATTGTAGGACATCTGTGTGGACATTATGGCCGCAAGCCATACCCACAGAAAGTTGAGGCCATTAGCAGGATCTCTGAAGTGTGTCGTAATGTCAGTGAGGTGAGAAGGTTTCTAGGAGCCTGTGTATTCTATGTGATATGGATTCCTCACTTTGCTCACGTTGCGAACCCCTTATATGATCTGCTGAGAAAGAGAAAGAAGTTTGTATGGACAGAGAAACAGTCGAGAGCTATGCGTAAACTAAAGCAATTGCTAATTGAAGCTCCGATTCTGAAGCGTGTTGACTATTCAGGTCAGAGACCTATCATTTTGACCATTGATACCAGTCCTATTGGCATAGGCTGGGTCATAGGGCAAGATGATGATGAGGGGCAGAGATATGCAGTGCGCTTTGGTGCTAAGATCCTACATGATACCCAAAGAAAATATCCACAGATTAAGAGAGAGTTATGGGGATTAGTGACTGCTTTAAAGAGCGATAAAGAGTATTTCATTGGGGCGAATGTGATAGTTGAGACTGACTGTCTTCCACTGATTGGCATGATTGCAAATTGTTCATCTCCGGATATTGCTATGCTTAGATGGATCTCTTATATAAAGTTTATAAATCTTGCATTTGTACGCATAGCTGGGAAGTCGAATACAGTGGCTGATATGCTTTCAAGAGCGAAATTTGATGATGAGTCTGATGACGATGATGAGGTAGAAAATGATATAGATATGATAAGATACGATCCATTGGTGTATGCATATGAGCAGTTCCGAGAGAATGAGTATGATGGTGAGTGGAGAGATATTGGAAGATATCTGAGTACTCTGAAACCTTCCCCCGGTTGGTCCACAAATAAGTATAGATCCATCAGGAAAAAGTCTTACAACTTTTTCTTGAAGGATGGGATTATTTGGCGACACGCTAAAGGCAAGGTGAAGTGTCCACAGAGAGTATTGAGTTCGAGGAGTCTTCAGAGAAAAGTTATGAGAGAGATGCATGAGACCTTATGGGCAGGTCACAAAGGATTCTATGCAACATATGAGAAGATTAGGGAAGCCTACTGGTGGCCAGGGATTTATGTCAGTGTGAGAGATTCTGTAGAGACTTGTGCTACATGCCAAGTGCATTCATGAGTTAGGCACAGAGACCCGTTACATCCGACTTACCCTCCTTGTATCCATTACAAGTGGGTGGTCGACCTTGTAACCATGCCCAAAGGGATAGATAAGATGAGATACATTGTACTTGCCAGAGAGGACTTGACCAACCATGTGGAAGGTCGAGCTCTTCGTACGAAGACTACTTATAATGTATGCAAATTCCTTTTAGAAGAAGTGATCTCAAGATTCGGATATGTTGAGAAAGTGGTTGCGGACAGGGGAGAGTTGGATGCGAGAGAGGCAAAAGAGTTCTTTGATCGTCATGGAATTCGATTGTCTCTCACCACTGCCTATAATCCAGAGGCAAATGGGAAAATCAAGAGAGGTCACCCTTCCATTGTGAAGGCAATCTCTAAGGCTTGCAGCGATGACATCAAGCAGTGGCCTAGGTTTCTTCCATTCGCGTTATGGGCTGATAGGATGACTTACACTCGGTCCACAGGTTTTATGCCTGCTGAATTGATGTACTGTCAAAAGCCAATCTTCCCCATCCAGACTCAGATAGTGACATGGTTGACGCTCCCATGGAATGATGGTATGACGAGAGAAGAGTTATTATCATTGAGAATGAAGCAGTTAGAACAAGGAAATGAAAAGTTGAAAGAAGCAGTCCAAAAATTAAAGGAGTCAAGATTAAAGAATAAGATCTATTTTGACAAAACCCATCGACTCAGACCACGTAGGATTGAGGTAGATGATTGGGTGTTGGTATACGATAGTACATTCGATACTCAGTATGATGCTAAGAAGAAATTAACCAAACGATGGTTTGGGCCGTATGTGGTTACGTCTGTGTTTGAAAATGCTACGTATGCACTTCGCGAGTTAGACAGTACTCCTTTGAGATCTTTGATTGCAGGAAAGAGGATAAAATTATTCAAGAAAAGAAATGAAGCGGATTATGAGATTGAGCAAGAATTACTGGAGGGAACTGATGACACTGAGGCTGATGCTTATGAAGAATGATAGACCATGAAGATAAAGAAAAGCTGGATCAAAATGAAGAGAAATGACTAGGTGAAACGTTTCTGATTTGAGATCTGTTTTCTTTCTGATAGAGCATATGCATTGCATTGATGTGTGTGATAAAGATATGTATGAGTTTATGAAAATCATGTAGAATGAAGATAACAAAGATCTATTATGGGTTTGCATGAAGCATGAATGACTAGGAAATTATATGAGTGAGATCAGTTGGCAGACTAGAGACTTTTGGGAGTGAAAGCTTGGGAATGTGATGGCATGCTTAGACCGAGTGCGTGTATATGCTGATTGATTTGAACACTTAGTGATTGGGAAACTTTGGATCCTAGTATCTATTTCTTGCGAGATCTTACCTCCATATATATCATGATTTATAAAGAAACATTCATACTCATGCCAGCTTATATGTGCGTGTATGTTGTTGGTGCGCTATGATGGGCTAGTAGGCGGGTGGAACCACCTTGGTCGGGCGATCAAGGCCACGAGCCGTAGCTAGTTTCGTCGTAGGCCTGACCTATTTGTTGTCATGCGCCTATATGGGTCGGTAGGCGGGTGGAGTCACTCTGATCGGGTGGTCAGAGCCATGAGCTGACGTCGATTTCATGCAGGGCTGACGTTGTGTATGTCATGCGCTATGTCGGGTCGGCAGACAGGTGGAACAAACTTGGCCGGGTGGACAAGTCCATGATTCGCACCCGATTTCGACATAGGCCGATTTGTGAAAAATAAAAGATAAAAGAAATGCTGAGCTGAGATGAAGAGGAAAAGAAAAAGGAAAAGAAAAATGAAAAAGAAAAAGAAAAAGAAAGAAAGATCTAATGGAGAGCTGGACAAGTAGGAGATAAATAGTAGGAATCGAGGTATATTCTACAAACTGAGTTAGTAGAAACATATGTATATGCTAGTGCTTAGAATGAGCAGTTGGATCTGAACCAGTTGAACGAACCAAAGATCTTAAAGCCGATAATTTATTCATGTGATTACTTGTCAGATTGCAGACGCAAAAACATAATATGATGTTTGTGAAGCATGAATCTACCTAATTTTCTAAAATTCATACCAATCTTTATAAAATCTGCATGACTGCATGAGATCATGATTTGAGTTTTGAAAAGAAAAAGATAAAAAGTGTAACGAGATTTTAAAAGAACCCTGATACGCTTTTGTTGGATCTTGCAGGTTGGCCCATCGGGACGATGTGCAGGTTTAGCGGGGGCGAATGTCGGGATGAAATCCCGCAGGGAGTGTGCATTGTTTTTTTTCAAAAGTTCATTGTTTTTGAGTTTTTGTGTGATGTTTTGATCTAAAGAGGGTACATTTCGTGCATGATTTGACTGATTTGATTGCATGTGTGATAAGAAACCATGTTAGAGATGTGCGTTAGAACCGTGTGTATAAATAACTGACATTAGACTAAAGAAACATTTAGGTTTGACCCTTGAAACTGACTGGAAACACGAGTTTACCCCATGAAAACCAGACTTGAACCCTTGGAAACCCTTAGAGTTTTGGCCAAAATTTCAAATAAACCTTTGGATTGATGAGCCTGAGTTAATTATGAGCAAACCCCGAATTTTTCCAATCGAAAATCCTAGGTTAGACCCTTGGAGATTGTGCTTATCCTAGGTCAAACCCCTAGGTTAATTAAATTTGTATATACACAGTGTGAAACCAAAACTAAAAATAAAAAGAAGAAAATCAAAATAGAATTAAGAGATGGGATTTTCTAAGAATAGTAAGTGAACATGCATGGTCGTCTGAAATTGGAAAGTTGGTTAAGGAGGTTGGAAGTTTCTAGAGGAAAGTCCAAGGGTGGGGAGGCCTATAAATAGGTGCCTAAACTCATTTGTTCCTCCCAGTGGTCTTTCTTGTGGAACCTTCCTATAGGTATGCTCCTTCTCTATTCATCTTTAGTCATGTTTTTCATGTTCTTACTCACATGCTCCATTACCATGCTGAGAGAGGGAGAAACTATGGAGCCCTTAGGCACATACGAGAGAGAGTGTCTCAATAAACCCCTTTCTATTCCTAGCTTCTGTGACTCAATTTCGTTGTAATATGTTCTAAAGACCATTAGAGTACGGACTAGATGCGCAGATGACTCTCGAGATGGCTGGGCAGGATTCTATGCACGTATGAGAGAGAGAGATTTGCAGATCATGTGCGCGCAAAGATGACGGACAAGTTAGAGAGAGAATTAGAAACAGGTTGTCGGTTACGTAGCTGCGCGTGGATGATAGAGATGGGCTTGATAGCGAGTAGCTACGTGTCTGACAGACAGTCGCCTGAGAGGTCTCAGAGACGAATTTGTGCTATTGGGATAGGAGAGAGAGTACCCGCCACAGACATCGCTAGAGAGAGAATCAGAGATGAGCGCCGGGCAGTTCATGTGCGGACGATCTTGGCGCTGTGTGGAATTGAGAGAGAGATAGGTCGTACCTTAGGTGTCTGACCGACAGAGATGATGAGGAGAGAGATTGTTGGCGTGAACTTTCTGGCGGCGCAGAGATGGACTATAGAGGACCAATGGAGAGAGAGAGAGTCTAATAGTGGCTAGTGTCGTGCGATGACATAGTTGAGAGAGAGAGCTGTAGAGATAGCGCCGCAGAGGATTTCGGAGCCGAGAGAGGCAGAGACAGAGATTGGGGATCGCTTGCACACTGGAGATGTGCACAGTTGGGATTGCGACGACCGCAGTTGGAGAGAGAAAATAGAGAGAGCGCAGCAGATCCGTGAAGAGATGACGGGAGAGAGAGAGAGAGAGCGAGAGAGAGGGAGGAGAGAGAGCGCTGGGCCACCGGAGAGAGGCGACGATCATGTAGAGAGAGAAGATTCGGCATGCTACTGTTGACCACTTCCACACGGAGAGAAAGCGTCGGCCATGATCAGAGAGAGAGAGTGGCGGTGCAAACCAATGAGAGAGATGTGGTTAAAGGCGGCAGGCTGACATTTGAAGATAGAGAGAGAGGCATCTGTCTCGCTACGCGCAAGAGAAGGCGTAGGACATTTCGGGAGAGAGAGAGAGAGAAAGAGAGAGGCTGTCAATGCAAGGCAGAGAGATAAGGCAGCAGCACGCAGAAACGTGCAGAAGAGAGAGGAAGATGTTATTCCAGAGAGTGGTATTCCATACCATACAGAGAATGGGTGTATGAGACTAGTATGGAATGATATGAGGTTCAATTCTACATACGTGGCCCTCGTGATGCGGATAAGATACATGTAAAGTGCAGAGATGCTTAGAGATAAAGGTGGGAGACGATAGAGGTTCATTTGCTTTATAGTGGATTTTTTATGTCCTTTACCCACTCTGAAAATTAATACTTCATGCATCTATTTTTGTTTCGAGAACAATTGAACGCAGAACAACGGACTTATATCAAGTGGAAGAAATGATTGTATTGATATGCCAATCACTTTAGTGGATGTATGATTCACGGTTGTTATTAAATTCTGATTTGAGGCCATCGAATAGAAAAGAATTCATTTAAATCATAGTATGTGCACTATTGGAATGGAATTGTTGTTATTGAAACCACTATAACATGCTAAGTATTAAAGCAACATAATGATTGAAGTATAGATTAAGAGTGCAATATATGTTTTCTATCAACATTCACTAGGCCAATAGTTTTTCATGAAAATCTTCTAATTTATCAAAAGTACTGATTCTTCGAAGTGGTCTTTCTTGTGGAACCTTCCTACAGTGGTCTTTCTTGTGGAACCTTCCTCCCAGTGGTCTTTCTTGTGGAACCTTCCTACAGTGGTCTTTCTTGTGGAACCTTCCTCCAGTGGTCTTTCTTGTGGAACCTTCCTACAGGTTTATGCGGTTTCTGATTATCTAAAGTAAAGAGAAGGAAGGCCATTGCGGAGGATACTTGAAGAAAAGAATGGACTGAAGTAAAGTTGGAAGAAAAGCTTGGACTACGAAGATCGAAGCAGAATCTTGAGGGTAGTTTCTCGCACTATAGCGAGGGATCTATTTTATATACTAGCCGGCCCGCACTGTAGCGGCGGCTTTCATATTGTATCATCGCACCACACTGTAGCGGTTTTTATTGTACCATCGGCCCGCACTGTAGCGGCCTGTTCGTATCACTCATTTTTATTGGAGTACTTCAGTTTCATTTTTCGTTGTATCGTTGGCTTCATCTGCATTCCGTGTATCACTGCGGTATCCGATCGTCTCTTTCCGACGCCCACGGTCCCACATCTCGACACTTTCGAGGGGCGAGGGTCCCTACGAGGATCGCGCACGCTCCGGAGAGCACAGGCGAGGCGCCCAGCGCGCAGACGCCGCTCGCAGGACAGCGGGAACGGTGCACCAAAGCGGGGCCTGATCCAACCCCACACGCCGGCTTCCCGCCACGACCTCCTTCTTCCCGACACCGTGATGATGATAGCGACATCCGTTGAAGTAGTGCCCATCTATCTATGTATGTGCAGGAGCACTACAGCACCGTGCCGGAAGTGATCAATGTCATCTACAAGGGTAGCACTGCAATCAAGTGCACGCAAGTCTACGTTCACAAGGCTATCGTTCACCTTTTCATTAAAAAATGTGAATCTCTACTTTCAGAAATGGGATTTCTTGGTGGTGATGTTCATCTAAGAAAAGATCCAAAGCTTCTACAAAATATAGGTAATGTACAAAAGAGCTTGGACTTTGGATAGCTTGGACTCAGAGGAGAGCTATCTAGAAGTACTGATTCATCTGGATTTTCAATCTAGGAAAATAACTGTCACAACAAATTGGAAATTTAGAAATGTAAGGGAGCTCCTAGAATATCTTAATGAGGCATCATCATAGTTCATATTCTCAATTGATGATGCAATAGTTAACATTGGATCAGAGAAAACATTATCTTGCATAACTTGCCTACCACCCAGGGTGATCAAGTTCCAACCCTTTAGATTGTAACAAGTCTCCTTCCTTAAGAAGATTTTTTTTCAAACTTCCATTGATTTCTCTTTGCAAGATGGTGACTAAGAATGTGACTGATTACATCACTTCAATTATGTCTTTTTATGGACTATATTCATCTTGGCATTTTTTTGTTTAATTTCAAGATCGTGAGGAGGTTTCAATGGTGCAATGATTATACAGGAACTTGCATATGACAAAATGGATGGTATGACAAAATGGAAAAGATTGGATGACACGACTGATACAAGCGATATGGACCATCGGAAATTATCTGATTGCCCGTATCGCTTGCATCGGTCGTGTCATAAAAACTTCTCTATCCTCTTCACATTTAACTTTTCTGTAGGATGGTGACTAAGAATGTGACTGATTACATCACTTCAATTATGTCTTTTTATGGACTACATTCATATTGGCATTTTTTTGTTTAATTTCAAGATTCTAATAAGGTTTCTATTGTGCAATGGTTATAAAGGAACTTGCATGAGTAAATTCTAGGTGATTCAAGAATATAAACCAAGAAATTCTTACATAATATATCTCCCCTTTTAGAACCTTTTTCCATACTTCCATTGATTTTGCTTTGGCAGGATTGTAACTAAGAATGTGACTCATTACATCACTTCAATTATGGCTTTTTATGGACTATATTCATATTGGCAATTTTTTTTTTATTTCAACATTTGGACGAGGTTTCAATGGTGCAATGATTATACAGGAACTTGCATATGACAAAATGGATGGTATGAAAAAATGGAAAAGATTGGATGACATGACCGATACAAGCGATATGAGCCATCCGAAATTCTTTGATTACCCAAATCGCTTGCATCGGTCGTGTCATAAAAACTTCTCTATCCTCTTCACATTTAACTTTTCAACATGAATAAAGCAAAAAGCACCCAAAATAGAAATTTTGATGATAGACAATTCAATTTTTCTGGAACCATGCAATGAAGTCACTTTTACTTAGTTCTCAAGAGGATCAATTCAACATTACATTACTCAAGGCATATAAATATAGTTACAATGACCATCTTCCAGATGAAGACTGGCATAATTACATACAATTTGTACATCAATAAATCTTCCAACATATTTTGGTTACACATTAGATTACAATCTTACATTCCAAATATAATGTTTAACCCTTCTTTTTTGTCGTTTTTGGATCCCTCACCTCTACTCTTATTCTTTGATCCATGCTTCAATGGGGAGTGAATAGGAAACCCTTTCTTCTTTTCTTTGGACTTCTTTTTATGTGGTGTGGTGGTGAAGGTGAGTTTGGATCATAAGGGCATATTGTTAGTATATGGTCAATGTCTACCCCTCATGATTGTATGCACATTTTGTAAGGCCCCCTTTATGAGGAGAAGCCAAGCGTGCATTACCCAATTGATGGGAATCCCAACTTGAATGTTGGATGAAGGTCATATTGGACCATGTAAGATATTATAAGGAAAGGGAGTTACCAGGGTCCCCAATTGTGGGGTCCGGGGCAGCGGTGAGCAGCCCCGGCTGGGGGGGTCCAAGGGGGCCAGCGGGAATATTCCATGGAATATTCCCTATCAGAGTCAGAAATCATTTATATTTATTAGGTCGGTTCAACCAGTCTAAGCCGTGTATGGCAATTATGCGGGCGGTGGCCGCCCACGCTCTACCGCCCATGTATAGCCGTCCATGGTAGGCCACCCATGATCCTATATATACATGACTTCTACACTACGTAAGACACCGAGTTGAGCGAGCATACCTCTACATTGTATCTCCCTATCTAGAGTTGTCTAGATCACCATTTAAGCTCTACCTTGAGAGCGCACGGGTGGACAACGCCATCATCTTTGTACTTGCTACTAGTAGAAAATTGTTGAGATTCTCCTATATCTGTTATCTTCTGTGCTATTGCTCCTGTGTTATAATGCGTAACTATTGTCTTACATGGTATCAGAGCTGTAAGGTTTGAATAGCTTGAGAAGTATCATTATTTTAGCATACTAGCAGACTAGAATATCAGTAGATTATTCGAGTGATTACATGATGGCTTCATCGTCGAACAATAGTCTTGGTGCTTCAGCTAATGTTAATGCTGCACCTATTCGAATTCGTCCACCTGCATTCACTGAAGGGAAGTTGGATGGAACCAACTATACACTCTGGAAGATCAAAATTTCTGCAATTTTGGACTCCTATGAATTACTTGACACTATCATGGGACCGATGGGATTGGATCGAGAGCCTATACCAGTTGAAGATCCAGCAAATTCAAGATTGATGATTCAGCCAGATCCAGATCTTCTACGAGCTTGGAAGAGGCGGAATGTTGATGCATTATGTGCAATTGTCACTAGTGTAAGTGATTCTGTGCTTACTTTAATTCAACATACTACTAAAGCACATGAGGCTTGGGGCATATTGGCTCGACAATATGAGACCAAGAACCACACTAGGATACAGAATTTAGAAAATCAGTTGGCAAATGAAAAGCATTCTGATTCTGAAAAGGCTGAAGATTTTATCAAACGGATAAAGCATCTTCAAGATCAATTGGCTGCAGTTGGTGTTGTTATAACACCAGAAGAGCTGGCTCGAAGATCTATACGTGTTCTTCCAGCAAAGTATGATGGATTAGTAACAGCCCTTAACACTCAGGTAAGGCCAACTCCTCTTACATTTGAAGAGTTTTGTGCCACGCTTTTAGAAGAAGAGATGCGGCTGAAGAATCGGCAAAGTACAATTGATGCTGCATTCTCAACAAATGCAAAAGGTAAAGGCTCTTCAGAGGGATCAAAGAAGAAGCCAAAGAAGAAAAAGTTCACTGGAAGTTGCTTCTATTGTGAAAAGAAAGGCCATGCCATCAAGGATTGCAGAAAGAAGCAAGCTGATGAACGAAATGGGACTGTAAAATCATCATGGAAGAACAAAGAGTCTGCAAACAACACAGAGTTGGAACTTTGGGTAGCTATTGAAGAGGTATGTTCATCTGCTCAAGCTCGTGTTGATGAGCCATGGATTTTAGATAGTGGAGCTTCTCGCCATATGACTAGTAAAAAGGATTGGTATAGTTCCCTAGTGCCTCTGCGGGAATCCATCAATGTAGTGGTGGGAAATGACTCCAAGTGTCCAGCTGAAGGAACTGGAACCATCTCTTTTATCACTTCTCCAGGTGTTGAGAAAAAGTTGTCCGATGTTCTCTATGTACCTACACTCAAAAGAAATTTGTTGTCAGTTTCTGCAATAACAGATCGTGGACTCGAAGTTCACTTCAATAAGAGTGGTGCGGAAATCATGGATTCATGAGGTAATGTTGTAGGTAAAGGCAAACGACGGGATAACTTGTATGAGTTAAGTGCTTTAACTGCTACAGAAGATAAAGATGTAAGCAGGTTATGGCACCGACGATTTGGGCATCTCGGATTTGCAGTTTTGAAGGAGATGCAACGAACAGGGATGGTTGCTCATATGCCTGCATTTTCAGAGTTGCAGAACCTTGTGAAGCTTGTATGATGGGCAAGCAACAACGAAAGGCATTACTGTTAGTCGACGATTATAGTAGAAAGATGTGGGTTTATTTCATTCGAGAGAAGGCTGATGCTTTTGAAAAATTTAAAACGTCGCATAAGTATGTAGAAAATGAATCAGGAAGGAAACTGAAGAAATTTAGAACAGATAGAGGAGGTGAATTCTTGTCAACAGAATTCAACAATTACTGTAGGGAGCATGGTGTGAAAAGGCAACTTACCACAGCTCATACACCCCAACAAAATGGCGTTGTTGAGCGCAGGAACAGGACAGTAGTTGAAATGGCTAGTTGTATGTTGAAGGCTCAAGACATGCCTGATTCATTCTGGGAAGAAGCAGTCAATACAGCAGTCTACATCCTCAATCGAAGCTACACAAAAGCACTGAAGGGGATGACTCCTCAAGAAGCATATTCTGGTAAAAAGCCTTCAGTTTTGCATTTCAGAATTTTTGGTTGTTTCTGTTATGCACATATTCCTGATTCAACAAGATCAAAGTTGGATTCAAAAAGCAAAAAGTGTGTCTTCCTAGGATATAGTGAAGAGTCTAAAGCATACAGGTTATGGGATCCTGAGGAAAGGACGATTTTTGTCAGCCGAGATGTGGTGTTTGATGAACGACCACACTTAGTAGAAGATAAAGGTAAATCTACTATCTCATCAAGCGGAGAAATATCTCACCTTGTGCCTATCAAAAGACAGGTTAAAGTTGAGGAGGAGGACGATGGAGAAATTTCCTCAATAAAAAGCCAACCAGTTGTAGCTGCACAGCGTAAGCCACTACCGAAGTGGGCACAACAGCTCTTTGATGATCACAATCCACATGTAGATGTACCAGAATCATCATTGGATGGATTACGAAGATCAAAGAGAATAGAGGAGCAAAGAAGAGCCTGAGAACACATTGTTAACATGGCTCTAATGGTAGATATCATGGGTTCGATAAAGGAACCTACCACCATTGAAGAAGCCATTGATGATCCAGATTGGAGAGCGGCAATGCAGTCTGAGTATGATAGTATACTCAAAAATGATACATGGGATCTAGTCGACTTGCCACCAAAGAAGAAGGTAATAGGTACTAAATGGATTTGGAAAGCTAAGTATAAAGCTGATGGAACATTAGAAAATTATAAGGCACTATTAGTTGCATAGGGTTTTTCACAGATTGAAGGATTTGATGTTCAAGAAACTTTTGCACCAACAGCACGCATGACAACTATTCGGACGGTACTTGCAGTAGCTGCACAAAAGTCTTGGCCTATTTTCCAGATGGATGTCAAATTTGCATTTTTGAATGGTCACCTCAAGGAGGAGGTATATGTATCTCAACCACCAGATTTTGAGGTGCCCAATTCAGAAAATAAAGTTTGCAGGTTGAACAAAGCTTTGTATGGACTTAAGCAAGCTCCATGGGCTTGGTACCAACGAATAGATCATTTTTTCAAAAATATGGGTTTTGAAAGAAGTACTTCTGATGCTAACTTGTATGTAACGAAAAGGGATAGCAAGCTAGTTGTTGTCATTGTATATGTAGATGATTTGATCATTACAGGTGATCATCAAGAACTCATCAATCAAACTCGGATCAGCTTGGGAACTGAGTTTGAAATGACAGACTTAGGTCTACTCCATTTTTGTCTGGGAATTGAAGTATGGCAAAGGAAGGATGGCATTTTCATCTCACAACAAAAATATTCCAAAGAAATTCTCAAGGCATTTGGAATGATGGACTGCAAACCAACTAGCACACCTATGGAGGTAAATCATAAGCTATCTATGGATGATAACATGCTTGATGTAGATGCTAAGAAGTATAGGAAGCTCGTTGGAAGTCTTATTTTTCTGTGCAACACTAGACCAGACATTTGCTATGCTGTTGGAGTGTTAAGCAGGTTTTCCAACAAACCTAAGGAGAGTCACTAGAATGCTGGAATGCGAATTCTAAGGTACATTGCAGGAACCTTGGATTTTGGTATTTTGTATACCACAGGTGATACACTCCAAGGATATTGTGATTCAGATTGGGCTGGAGATTGTGATTCTAGAAAATCAGTTTCTGGATATTGTTTCTCACTTGGTTCAGGAATATTTTCTTGGGTAAGTTGGAAGCAACCAACTCTCGCACTCTCCTCACTGAAGCAGAGTACAAAGCAGCTTGTTTTGCTTCTTGTGAGGCAGTCTGGTTAAGGAGAATTCTTGCAGATCTAGGATTTCCATCAAATATGCCAACTGTACTCAAGTGTGATAATCAAAGTTGTATGGCTATTGCAAAGAACCCAATATTTCATGCTCGCACCAAGCACATAGAAGTACAGTACCATTACATTCGTGAGCTAATTGAAGATGAAATTGTGGAGCTAGAATATTGCCCAACAGAGGCAAATTGTGCTGACATATTCACTAAAGCACTTGGAAGAGAGCAGCTCAACAAGCATCTTCAACAGATGGGCATAGGACCGAGACCTACTTGATTTATCATCGGTAAACATTGAGGGGGGGTGTTAGTATATGATCAATGTCTACCCCTCATGATTGTATGCACATTTTGTAAGGCCCCCTTTATGAGGAGAAGCCAAGCGTGCATTACCCAATTGATGGGAATCCCAACTTGAATGTTGGATGAAGGTCATATTGGACCATGTAAGATATTATAAGGAAAGGGAGTTACCAGGGTCCCCAATTGTGGGGTCCGGGGCAGCGGTGAGCAGCCCCGGCTGGGGGGTCCAAGGGGGCCAGCGGGCCCCCTGGCTGGGGGGTCCCAGGGGGCCAGCGGGCCCCCTGGTGGGGGTTTGGGGGCAGCGCCCCCGGCGCGACGGTAAAGGGAATATTCCATGGAATATTCCCTATCGGAGTCAAAAATCATTTACATTTGTTAGGTCGGTTCAACCAGTCTAAGCCGTGTATGGCAATTACGCGGGCGGTGGCCGCCCACGCTCTACCGCCCATGTATAGCCATCCATGGTAGGCCACCCATAATCCTATATATACATGACTTCTACACTACCTAAGACACCGAGTTGAGCCAGCATACCTCTACCTTGTATCTCCCTATCTAGAGTTGTCTAGATCACCATTTAAGCTCTACCTTGAGAGCGCACGGGTGGACAACGCCATCATCTTTGTACTTGCTGCTAGTAGAAAATTGTTGAGATTCTCCTATATCTGTTATCTTCTGTGCTATTGCTCCTGTGTTATATTGTGTAACTATTGTCTTACACATATTGCATGTTCCATAATGGCATTTATTGCTCTCTCCTTGATCAAGATGACCCAAGCATATGGATAGTCTGACAAGTTTAACTCAGGGTTGTAAAACCTGCTTTCCAAGAACCTTACTACATTTGCAATCACTCTCCAGTCACATGAGGTGTCGTATTTCTGTAATGGCACATGTATTTGAATGTATCCAAACCTTTTTTCTTCTTTCAATGAAGGAATTCTTGGAATGTTTTGATCAATATGCATTTTGAGAAGCTTAGGAGCACTGCAAGGTAAACTTAAATTTAGAATGGATGGCAAGGTTTTAAAATAGAACACAACAAAACATATGGTGAGGCTTACACTTTGGAGTTTCCATGTTGTGATTGGAGAGAATTCCTTGCTGTCTTCTTTGTCCTAGCCATAACCTACAAAAAAAAGATTATTATCATCAGATAAATAGGACTTTTACTAGAGAAAAACAAATCATGGATCAATAAGGATTAATATTAGTACATGGATCAATTACACAAAAAAAGATTACATCCTTCATATTTGCAATGTCTTGTATCCCTTTGGACAATAAATATGTGTATCTATGTACATTTCATGAGTAATAAGCTTTGAAAAAGAAATATATTTAATAGAAATAATTGGAAACACAAGCAGAAATAAAGCATGAGACACGACCAATCCAAGAAATTAGGGTCATCAAAGAATATCGGATGGGTCTAATCGCTTGCATTGGTCCTAATTGCTTAAATTGGTCATGTCCAAAGGAGGTCATCTTGAAGCTTAGTGCATGTGAACTTTTGTATCTTATTATTGGTTAAGAATTTGAAGAAAATAATGCAACCATTGCGTACGGAACGTGCCAAAACCCTAAGATTGACTGTCTATTTGCATGATTTTGATACCCGAAGGTCTTGATAAGCCTTTTTGTATTGATTTCCAGACATGACCGATGCAAGCGATTAGGCCCATCCAACATTTTCAGATGAGCCTAATCGCTTGCATTGGTCGTGTCGATTCATGCACAAATAGGCTCATCAAGACCTCTCGATATCAGAATCATGCA
The DNA here is from genome assembly GCA_020310875.1 of Ceratopteris richardii. Taxonomy (NCBI): domain Eukaryota; kingdom Viridiplantae; phylum Streptophyta; class Polypodiopsida; order Polypodiales; family Pteridaceae; genus Ceratopteris; species Ceratopteris richardii. The sequence goes on along the minus strand of CM035418.1, from coordinate 76,732,902 downwards.
AATAGACAGTCAATCTTAGGGTTTTGGCACGTTTCAGATGCAATGGTATCATGAGTTTCTTGAAATTCTGAGCCAATAGTAAGATAGGGAAGTTCATGACCGATGCAAGCGAAATAAGCTAACTTGCACAAAAAAGAGTTTAAAAGCTTGGAACAAATTTTAAAAGCAGAAAAACTAATTAAAAGCTTTCACAAAGCACTCAAGAAACATGACCGATATAAGCGACTAGGGTCATCAGGAAATCCTCGAATGTCCTTAATCGCTTGTATCGGTCGTGTTGTAAAATAATTGATCATGATGACCCTAAAGCCTCACACAAAATGTGGTCTATGGAAAGTTTTGAAAAGCATGTAAAAATGCGAAGACAATGGCAAGTTGATGGTAGCAAGGAGTTCACAAAAAAATGAAAAAAGTGAATAGAGGAGCTTAAATAGGTCTCTGGGATGATTTGATCGTTGGTGACACGTGGCAATGTGTGATTGGTCCGTGTTATCTAGCCGTTGCGAATCCCAACGTTACAATGTCAGGTGGCATCATTTGAGTGGGCCACGTCATCTAGCCATTGTGATTCCCAACGTTCTTTTGCCACATGGCACTCACTTATTGGTCCACCTCATGTGACCGTTACCCGGTCCTTCTCGACTATAAATACGAGTCCCATTCACCATTTCACATTTTCAACCTTCATAGAATTTCTCTCTTCATCACCCATGCATACTTGTACTACATACCCGATACGACTGATACAAGCGATTACACGTGTTTGATCCACCTTTGACTAGCTTATTTCACTTGCATCGGTCATGAACTTCCCTATCTTACTATTGGCTCGAAATCAAGAACCTAATGCTACCATTGCATCTGGAGGAACATGCCAAAACCCTAAGATTGACTGTCTATTTGTATGATTCTGATATGGAAAGGTCTTGATGAGCCTATTTGTGCATGAATGCAGGACATGACCAATGCAAGTGATTAGGCTCATCTGGAAATGTTGGATGGGCCTAATCGCTTGCATCGATCGTGTCTGGAAATCAATACAAAAAGGCTTATCAAGACCTCTGGGTATCGAAATCATGCAAATAGATAGTCAATCTTAGGGTTTTGAAACGTTCCAGACGCAATGGTAGCATTATTTTTTCTAAATTCTTAACCAATAATAAGATACAAAAGTTCACATGCAATCTAAGTTTCAAGATGACCTCCTTTGGAGATGACCTATTCAAGCGATTAGGACCATCCAAGCTTCCTTGATGGGCCTAGTCGCTTGAATTGGTTGTGTCGAATCAAGTATCATATTTATAGCTATATGAATGAATGCTCCATATAGAACAACTAAATGTGTTTATAAATATTATTTTCAACATTAATTATATGTTTCTATAAAGTTAAGGATGATAAATCGAACATGACTGATGCAAGCGATTATGCCCATCAGATATTCTCTAATGACCCTAATCGCTTGGATCGATCGTATCTCATGCTTTGTTTCTGCTTCTGTTTCCAATTATTTCTATGACTTTAAAAGTCCTTGGACTTTTTCTAACCTAGATTTTCAATTTTTTCCACAGATATCTATATTCGATGAAGACAACTACATTGGGAGGGGGAAGGGAACAAGGAAAACCATAGAGAAGAAAGGAAAGGCAAAGATGGATATTCATTCAGTGATCCACTATCTTCCAAAACTGAATCCAAAATTATTTTGTGTTATTCATAAGCAGTATAGTGAAGAGGCAGATTTTTCACTATTCTCCTTGAGGACTCTTTCAAGATACATGGGTTTTACTTCAATACCCTTTAATGCATACAGAGTTTTTCTACTTGAAAGAATAGGTGCATTAAGAATGTTTGGATATGCCCCAGGATTCAATGCTTCAAGGGCAGGCTACTTCCTTTGTTACTCAAGCTATGCAATGGCTGTAGGGGTGTCATATGTTCAAAGTATTGTTGGCTACAGGAGAAAAGAGTACCTCAGATATAGAGGAGATTTGCTAGAGCCAAGTTCATTCAAAAGGCTCAAGAAGGATTAAATATATTTCTTTTCAAAGCTTATTACTCATGAAATGTACATAGATACATTGTAATATATTTATATGCCTTGAGTAATGTAATGTTGAATTGATCCTCTTGAGAACCAAGCAAAAGTGACTTCATTGCATGGTTCAAGCAAAATTGAATTTTTCCTATCATCAAAATGTCAATTTTGTGTGCTTTTTGCAGAAATCAATGAAAGAAGAAATGGATGCACTACAAGATAACAAGACATGGAATTTAGTTCCAAAGACACCAAAACAAAAGGTAATTGGTTGCAAGTGGGTTTTCAAGACTAAAAGAATTAGTGATAGTAGTGTCTCAAGATATAAGGCTAGAGTTGTTTTAAAAGCATATGCTCAAACTCAAGGATTGAACTATGAGGAAACATTTGCTCCAATAGCAAACATGGCAACAATGAGAACTTTGTTGGCTTTAGCTGCAAGTAAAAGATGGAATATTTATCAATTAGACATAAAGAATTCCTTTCTTAATGGTGAGTTAAGTGAAGAAGTGAATATGTCACAACCAAATGTTTATGCGGATGCAAAATGTCCTATCATTGTATGGTCTTAAATGAGCACAAATGGCATGGAATGGAGGGTTGGTAAAGTATCTTATGTTGCAAGTAGTGATTCATTCTGATCCTTCACTTTATGTAAAACATGTAGATGGCATGTGTGTCTATGTATGCATTTATGTGGATGATTTGTTGATTATGGGGAATAATGGAAAAGAAATTGAAGAGATTAAAGGTAATTTGGGAAAGGAATCTAAAATTTCAGATCTTGGTTTGCTTAGATACTTTCTTGGGATTAAGATTGTGTATGGCAATAAAGGTATGTGGTTGATACAGTGAAAGTATATATGTGATATGCTCAAAAGCTTTTGTATGTAGAAATGTAAGTTTGTTTCTTCTCCACTCGAATGTAATGTAAAGTTGATTGCAAAGGAAGATGATGAGTTTCATGATATGAATGCATATAGATCCATGGTAGGATCTTTGATTTATGCAACAAAAACTAGACCTGATGCAATGGGAGTATTTTCATAGTTTATGCATGAACCTAGAGTACCTCATATGCATGCAACGAAAAGAGTGCTTAGGTACTTGAAAGATAACATGAATGAAGGATTATTTTATAGTAATGATTCTGATCTAAATCTTAAAGTCTTTACTTATGTAGATTGGTCTAGATGCAAAGATGGCAGAAGATCTAGAAGTGGATATGTGGTAATCGAAGGAAACAAGCCATCAACATGGAGCTCAAAGAAACAACTATAGTTGTTTTATCTTCTACAGAGGTTGAGGATAGAGGTTTAGAATTGGCTACTACAAAGCTTACATGGTCTAAAAATTTATTTCATGACTTCAATGTGCAGGTTGATGTACCATTAATATATGGGGATAACTTGAGCACCATTCATATGACCTCAAATCCTGTTTTTCATGCTAGAACAAAGCATATAGAGATACACTATGATTATGTTATAGAGAAAGCCATAAACAATGAACTGTAGGTTTCTTTTGTTGGAAACAAGGATCAGATTGTGATTGTAGATATGTTCACCAAATCCTTGGATGGACCATAGATTCAAAGATTCAACTATATTCATGGCATGAAGGAAATACCCTTTGAAACTCTAAGGGGAGAATGTTGAGAACTTTGTTTATGTATAGATGAAGGTACAAGTTCCAAATTATGTAAATACCTTTGGGAGGTCTTCAAATAGTTCAAGAACATTTGTATTATTGATAAACAAGAGCCAATATACCATGTGAGTTCTAGAACATAGTGAGTCAAATTAGTGAGTCACAAGAGAGCTGGAGTGGTGTCCTAGTGGAAGGTGGATGTGGCTAGTTCTCAAACTCCATCAATATTTTAATTATTTGATCACTTGAGGCATGTAAAATCTTCATCCAAGTGTCTTCAATGAGTATAGATGTATTATGAAGGATTTGGATTAGTTTTCCATGCTATAAGAAGAGGGAAGAAGTCATCATCTTGTAGGAAGTTCAATAGAGTCATATGTGTATCTCTACGTTAATGTAGTTTTATTGATAGAGATTGTAGCTCCCTCATTATATATTCAACTTACATATTTGATGGCTCGTTTGAAAGCTCTTTATGTCTATTCTGAGACGATTAATTTTCATAATCATTGGATTCATGAGAAGAGAGTAGTACTCTCTCCAAGTAGAGTGTGTTCAACTCTGTTGAAAGTCTCCATTAAACCTCAAAATTGCAAAGGTCATATCTCTTTTTGTATTTATCCAAATTGATTTTTCTTTAGCTCAGTGGCCCTTTGCATATATTATATGTGGCTAAAATAGTTTTAAAAAATTATAAGTGAATAGAGAACAGAAAGCTCTACAAGCATGATTGGTTTTCTGCAAAGAAGTTTGTGAGAGGGTCAACTAGTTCCAAGGGGGTTCGGCCTACTTCTACATATTATTTGGAGGTCACTTAACTCCAGAAAACATGAATTAGAAGAATGGGTACCTAGGGATTATTTGAATTCTAAAAGAAATGATTTTTGCATCCACATGGCAAACTTGAAGGTAGATAAAATGATAGAGTTTGCATTAATACCAATATATGCTCTTCCAAGAGAGCATAGTCCAAAGGTAGTGGACGAAAATCCAAAGTTTTCTTGGTCATTGGCATGTAGATATTTCATTTTACTACCAAGGAGTTCTTATACGTAAGTTAAAGTGATGGATTTGCATAGGTTACCAGATAATTTTTTATCAAAACTATTACTTGTGACCACTCAAGGATAGGAATATCTTAAGAGACATGAGGTGAAAACCATCAGATTCTTAGGTCAAGATGGGTTTGGAGTTACTTTTTATGGGACTTTTCTCTACACTTCAGAGGAGTATATGGTTTATTATCTCGATTTTGGTATTTTCAAGCCTATAAGCTTGGCACCTTACATGTGTTTTTCATATTATTACACCACATAGTACATATCATATGGACTTAGGTCATTTTGATGATGTTGTATGTTATGGGAGTGATAACTTGGAGACAAGGTATATATGGAAGATATTATGCACCATGCAGACGGCTTCACACCTTTAATATGATCTTTTATGAGATATCTTAAGGGAGTGGATACAGGGAAACAACACACACAGATGAACATGAGGCTCAAGAAAGGCTTAAAGTATTTATAAAACTCTATTTTCAAGGACAAAATTGTTTTCTAGGGGAGAAAGGCATGCTCTAGCCCTACCCAATCATCTCTTCCCTATTTGAATATGTTAATGGTCCCAACTTATTCCCATGGTGCCTCATGATGTCCATGATAGTAACTACACCTATCCTTTGCGCTGCTAACTATCCTTGTCTCGCCTACAATGCGTTTTGGTAGGACAAGCCATATATTCTTGCATCTTGAATATGCAAAAGGTCAATCCCTCGAGCAACATGTCGTAACAATAATATTATATCATTGATGCCTAAGGAAACGGTAACTTGAAGTGCACTGGCAGGTAAGAAACCTTCACACTATATAAAAGACCATGCATGCAATCTTATCTATACAATATTTAAAGAAGAGAGATAGATACATAGTAGTAGAGAGGAATAGGAAGATATACCATCGTGCAAGAGACTTAGGCTCACAGGCTCACAGACATGCACAAAAGCTTGAATATGCATAAGGCTAGGAGAGAGTAGTCGCAACAACAATAGGAAGTGCAAGAAAGTTTTTGAGTAGATGCAGCATTGTAGTTAGTGGAATAAGAACAAGATTTAGGCACATATCATCGTGTGGAAGGAGACGCTAGCAAGAGTGGAAGTGGAAGACATAACTAGAAATTGGGGAAATTCATGGAGAGTTGTATGCTCTTAAACTAGAGAATGCTCATAGAGAAGCAGGTGCATCTATTAGGTTTATGAGCATAGAGAGTTTGAGAGACAGCAATAGTTCAAGAGAAGGCTAGCCTATTGAAAGACTTGGTGAAGGAAGCCAAAGTGAGGCCACCTTTTGGTTGATCTCAATGTAGAGTAACAGTGTGACATCAGAAATAGTGTAGTATTTGGGGATTGACAAGGTGGATAAGGATAGCTAAGGATTGAAAAAAGTGGTGAGGCGACAAGGCGTATGTGGCTGGCAACATCCCTTTAACCTCGTTTTTCCCCATGGAACTTCAAGTATTTTGGCTATTGGTCGTAATATTCTTTAAGAAGAAACTTCTTCCTTAATGGGTATTGCAAAGCCACATATGCACTTCAGCCAAGATACATATAACAACAAAAGGCTAAGAGCTTTAATATTGTATGTGCCAAGAGCAATGAAATCACGAAAATTGGTTCCGTTGACATGTGAATCTTAAAAGGAGCTGAAATTCGAATGGTGTATCATTCGTGTGCTAATGCTTTTAACATGAGATTGAAATAGTTAAAAGAAAACTATTTCGAATCATTGCGCCAAGCTTTATCATAATAAAATTTACATTGAACTCATTCCATTGATAACATTCCATAATATAGAGAATAAAAGCTTTATCTAAAATCTTCGTTTAAGACATGCGCAATGGAAAACACACCTTAACAGAATGTTTTCCTGTATGATCAGAGGCATAGTTGTTGTTCTCTGATGGAGCGATATCGAGCATTGTCATTGTCGTCATAGGAGGTTGGATGCGGAAGAGGAAAGCGTGAACTTGTTGGATGTCACGTGTCGGAGAAGAGACTATGTTGCCTAAAACCATATGCACACACGTTTATATACATTCAGCCGAAGAGAGCCTAAAATCATATGCACACACGTTTATATACCTTCACACATCACTCCCACTTTTTCATGCACGCTCCCCCGGATATAACACATACTTAACTCATATATAACACATACAAAACACGCATAACTCACACACACACACACACATGCAAACATGCACACGTTATTACATGCACACACTAAACGACACACACGTAACAAACTCTCACACATGTAGTATTTCAATTTTACTTTCTAGTTTTATTTTTATATTTAAATTATTTATTATTTACAATAAATACATTAAATTAGAGTAAACATTAGGTTTCGTTTCACATGTTCAAATATACACAAAAATATACAAACAAACGCATTAACCATAGTTATTGACAACATGTACACATACACACATACCAGTAACATTCATAAAACCATATCCAAACATAAACGTACAAAAATGCACCTTACACTTGGGGTAATATATACATGCACATTTACCATCACTTAAGATAATACATGCATTTAGGGTTACATACACATCTACATTCAGAGACATACACACTCATGTATTTCCAACATCATCTTTGTTCTTTTTGTAGGTACGAAAATTATATCATCAACCTATAACTTATCAAAGTTCAAAGCTGAGAGAAAGGGAATAAGGACAAGATATTTTTACTTTTATGAAATTCTAGTAAGCGGGACATTTCATCACGATGTTTGCTCTCACTAAACCTGCATATTGTCCCTAATGGGCTAAGCTAGAAATTTAGTAGAATGAAAGAAATATCAAAATCTTCTTGTTCATCAAATTTTTGAATTAAAATATTTAGAAACTTGAGCCCATTGCATGCAAATCATTTTTTCATATTGGCATGGAATATGATAATTTCAAAGTAAAGTTAAACTACTCCACAATTTCATTCAACAAACACTTGGAATTAAGCTCCAAATACATTTATAAATTTGGCTAGGCTTCCAAGTAACAATCTTCCTCATCCAATATTTTGAATTTAATTAATTTCCTATATATATTTGCAGCACTATAGTTACACAAAATCCAACAAAGCATCTAATTCCACTTATGCATTAGTGCCCAAAGTAAATGGTTGAAAGTGATTTTGAGATCACTTCTAAATTCTTTATGTCTTTGCTTCATTTAGCTACATGATTTCGTTTCTTGAACAATAACCCTTAATGTACTATAGCTTTTACTTTTTAACAAGTAAGAACGTATTAACTTCTCTTTTTCATTTTTATAAATTCATAATTTTTTTTATTTTAGAGGAAAAGATCAATCCCTATTCCAAGCAAAGGATCTAGAAAAACGCATACACAAAAACTAGGATCTTTATCAGATATGCTTATCATGCGCAAGCATACATCCATTTAGAGAAAATGAATCAATCTTCCTACTTGAGCTTCAAATTCCAATTGTCATGTCATTCATTGGCTGCATCCATAATTCAAAATAGAAGTGCACGAAAATGTGTTTTTATTCAAGCCTAATATTTTTACCTAAAATTCGATACTATCATTAGCGAGTTTCAAATTTTGAAACTAGTATCTTCAACGTTTGTTAATCAAGGCTTCTATGTCTTGCAAACATAGGTTCATATTTCGCGTTCTTGATTTCAAAGGTTAGAGGATTTTTAAGCACTTTTTATGTTTTTCTCAAGTTGCTTGATAATATCATCAAGTAGTTATTTCTCTATGTTTATAACTTTTCATCATAATTTGTCTTCTCGTGCATTTTTTTTTCTCTTTTCTTGTTCAATTTGACTATTTCCTTGATTTTTTATATCAAAATTTAATTGACTTTGTAATTTTTGTAATTTCACTTGATCAAATAATTGATTCTTACTTTCATTTGAATTTCCCTTTTAGATTTCTTTTTATCTTTGTTCAAACCTTCACCTTTTTTGTTTCACAATTGTCTCTTCTTCAAACAATTTAAGTTGTTGTACATTTATCTTGTTGTTCTTTGTTTTCATTTGTTTTTGGTCTCTACTATTTTTTACTGCTTCTATAAGGTTTTTACCTTCAAGCGTAAAGGTGTATGGCCATTATAGTTACAAATGTTTCTCTGAATTTGAAGCAACAACGTTTTTTTATGTGCATCCTTATATGCAATGCAATTCTAATATGTATGTCCAAGTTGATACCACCAAAAGCATCGTTTTAGGTGGATTGTGTAACCTATTTGGTCTTCTAGGTGTTACCCTATGGGTGGATATTTTATGGTCGATTGAACATTTGTGTTCTAAGATGTAAGTAGACATAACTTGGACTCATACTTCATGTCCATGACTATATTTAAATGAGTAGTTGTTTTTTTTGGTTGGACAAAGTTTCACTTTCTTTTTAGCTTTGACATATCATTATCAAATGTCTCTTTTAAGTTTTAAGGTTAACGCATGTTGTTTGCTTAGTTTCAGAGATTGTATTTTGTTTTTTAGTTGAGTTTAAGATGATTCCAAATCTTGCTTCGATAGATTCATTGGCTCTTATCTCCATTTCTTTAAACTGCTCTTCATATAATGTTCTAAAATTCTCTTAGATCAATTCAATCACACACAATTCTTTGTATCGTGTGCTATGTTTAATGAAAATCTTTTGGTTATGGTGATTATAGTCCTCTAAAGGATCTTTTATTAACTCAGCCTTAAAATCATTCCAACCAATGTTTTTATGATCTTGAATATTCTTAACAATCGATCCTCTTATAGCTCTTTCAAACTATATACTCATCATAGTTTTAGGTAGACCATCAAGATGAGCATGCTCTTCAAAACAAGGCAAATATTAAGTGATGTTAGTGCCTATGAATTTTCCTCTTTGCCCATGCACTGATTGAACTACTTTTGACCCTTTCTTTCCAATGTTCATAGTGTAAATTTTATCTTCCAATTTCCTTTTTCCCTTTTTACCCATGACTTAGTTGTATTTTGTGCTAGTGTAACTAATGGTCGATTCTTTTTGGAATGCAATCAATGAGAGAATAAAAATAATGAGTTTGTCATATTTTTTGTATAGTCCTTAATCCAAGCATGTGATGTAAAAAACTTGAAACTCTTTTATATTTTAATGTCAAATAAAGGATTGCAAGCCACTAGAAAAAATTTAAACTGCAATTATGCAGACAATTGTTTTAAGCTTTTCAAGAATGCAAGTACGAAAATAAAGCAAAGCCTATCTGCATGTTTGAATTCCAAATGTGCTGAATTCATGGAATTCAAAAAGAAACTATTACCTTAGAGTCACTTGAGGAAGAGGCTAAAGTGAGTGTGAGCGAAAAGCTTAATACACTTTGATGAATAATTCCTAAAACCAGGAAAAACTATGTGAGTGAGTGCGCCAAAGTGTGAGCTCTCCTTTGAAAGAAAACTTGAAGAGATGGGGTAAAGACTTATTGAAAATTTTGTGGAGGCATTTCGGTCATAAGACCAACCCTTGATAGAAAGGAGGTCATACCAAATCTTGATCAAGCTCCCACATCAATGGAAGATAGGCTATGGCTCTACACCTTCAAAACAAACAAGATGCTCAATTATAAACCAAAAGTCAGACACACTTGAGCTAAAGATCATTGAATTTCCATGGAATATTTCAGGTCCGGTTCACATGTCAAGAAGATGCTCAATTGGGATGATGGATTTGAGCTTCTTGTGTTCAAAACTATGGTGCACATTGGGTGCTTCAAACAAAATCAAATGAGACGTGTTTACACTTCGCTAGAAAAATTCTATCACTTAGAAGCAATATGTTAGCAATTGAAATTCGTGGAACTTTTTACTTAATGAAAACATTACAATTCCACTTGCATGAATTCTCTATATCAATCATTTTATAGAAGTTATATTAAACTTCCTTTAGTCTAATCATATGCACAAAAGCCTATCGAATTACAAATACTTTGTATATGTGAGCATAAAGTGCTACATTGATATTCAGGTTCAAACAAATCTTCATAACTTCATGCACAAAGCATTAATCTATAACTAACACCCCTCAGACATGTCCCACGCGTAGCCACATATGCTTGCGAATCCACATATGCACTTAAGCTTAGATACATATAACAACAAAAGACTAATAGCTTGAATATTGTATGTGCGGAGAGCAATCAGATCATGAAAAATGGTTGAATCGTAATGCGAGTGCTAAAAGATAATGAAACATGAATGGTTTTGTATTCTAGTGTGTTTATGCTTTGAACTCGAGATTGAAATAGTTTCAGAAGAAAAGTATTTTGAATCATTGTTCTAAGATTTAGCAGAATAAAATTTACATTCAAGTTATCCCATTCATAATTATTGCATAATATCAATAATAAAATCCTCTATTAAAAAATGCACAATGGACAACACACCTCAACAGGATGTTTTCCTATACGATCACATGTGAAGGGTAGATTATAGTGCTTTGATCATTTTTTAAAATAGAACATAGTGGCAAACTTCGGGAAAAAAATATCATCTCTATGGCAATAGAAAAGAGCATGGAATCCATGTAATCAAGTCGAGATGTGCAAATGCGATGTCAAAAAGGACACAAATCCAAATGTGAAATCTCACTATATTTACTATCAAAATTGTTAAAAGGAATCTTTACAATATGAAGGAAAAGCAAGTTTATGCAGAATAAACAACAATAAGATGATGTCAAAAAGTTAAAATACTATCAATAGTTGAAATTACCATCACATGGTTCTACTACAAGGAATATAGGGGCATAGCAACCACTTACACGACACACTTTTATTGCTATGTGATTTAGCATTTCATCACATTGAGCATCGAGTATACACAATTGTTTAAACAACACTCTTTTTGAGGATGTTAGCAACGCTAATTGAAGTGTTACTAATGTTAGAGTTGCATATGCATAGATAAACATTAGTGGCCTACTCTCTCAAGTTATTCAATAGAAATTCTCTATGAGGAAAGGTTTCCCCTTAGTCCCTCTTCTCTTTGAGATAATTATCAATGGTCTTAGCTACCTTACTAAACATCATGAAAGTTTAGGTCTTATTCAAGGCCGCTTTCTTCCCCTCAATCAAGATTAGATGATCATTAAACTCTTTGCCAATGACGTGAATGACTTTGGGCATAATGATCCTATAGCATTGATACCTTTTGGTTTTCCCTAAATACATCTTTTGAGGCTTTGCACTCCAACATAAACCACTCTCTAACAGCTTTCAGGGTTGTTACTAGGCATCCACCTCAATTTTTGGTTGATCATGGCTGTCAAAAGACCTCAAGGCGAGAAAACTTCTGCCTCGTGTATTCTGATGTGATCTAACATTTTGATGAGTCAAACATGGAATTGGGCTCTTTCTAAACTTGATGGAAAGTTGTCATAATGGAAAGGTATGCAATGCAGCCTAGCAGGGTGACCTATTCGTTAACACATTCCTTCTTTCTTTGATTATTTACTCTGTCTTGCTAGAGACTGAAGAACCAAGTGATTGTCTAATTGGAAAGAATTTCCAGAAACTTTCTCTGGAAGAGAGATCCTAACAAGAGGATGTTCCCAAAACTAAATGGTCTACTTCCATTAGCAAAAAAGATCAAGGGGATTTGGGCATTGAATAAGCCAGGAGTCAAATGGTAATTAAAGTGCGGAGCTACAAAGATGCCTCTTGGGAGAAACTGACTTTTAGAAGAAAGTGTGCTCTAACGCTTGTGGGCCTTCCAAGGTGGAAGGGTCTTGATCTTCTCAATTGTCTATTCTCCCCTTATGAGGTCACTCCTAAAGGCTTGAGCTTAGTTTGCTCCCTATGGAAGATTTGGAACGAGATGAAACAAGTTGTAAAGATCAATGAAAATTGGAGATGGCCTATGGATATTAGAAAAAATGATTTGATGTGGCTCCCTATCAAGGGCATTAGAGGTGTTGAGCCTTGGAACCTCCAAAGAGCTCGGAAGGTATGGAACAAAAGTTTGAATTGTGGAAATTCCTCTAGAAACAAGAAAAATGCTAATGGATTAGACTTTAGGACAATTGACTTAGCTAGGAACGAAGACTATGAAGATTAGTGCCTCTTACGGAGCAGATTCAATGCTTTGGATTGGTCGAGGACTTGCCTCCTCATTGGGCATGACTCCCCTCACCTTGAGGTTCTTAGATGAAACAAGGACAATACTCTTGATAAATTTATGGGATTCAAGAAGAATGTGGACCTTCATGTCATGCTAAATAGGAAATGGTGTTGGGATTGGTCGAGTTTTAGATGGCATCTTAAATTCCTATCCCAATGGCATCCCCTGATCAAGGTTAAAAAAATAGTTGTTATGTGGAAAATCCTCCACCGAGGTATTTGGACTAATGAAAAAACTAACAAAGTTAGTGGAGCCCCTTCGTGGTGTAAACATTGCATTCATGGCAATCAGGACTTGAGACACGTCTTCTTTTCATGCCCTAAGTCAATGTCAATTTTGCATGCCCTTGGGAAAATCATGTTGCTGCAAGGATAATTCAATTGGAAGCAAGTGTTATTGGATGAAGTGATCGGTTACTCCTCTGCACTCTTGAATGATATAAGAGGAGAGACCCTATGGAAAATTTTGAATGAGAGATGTGCCGCCAACTTTGATAGCCTACTGAAAGAATGGTTGATCAAAAAATCTCTTTTCCTTATAGGCAAAAGTATTTCCAATTGTAAGAAGGCCGTCGCTTATGCGCATCATAGAGTGCTTTTCCTAGAGAGCAACAAAGCTAAAAGAAAGTGGCCCCCCATGAGGGGGACAAAAGGGTTATGAACCTTCTTTGTAATATTTTTTCTAGAAAGTCTCAAGCATCCCTTGTTTTGTGGGATTCGAGGGGTCCATGGGAGCTATGCCCGTTAACTTGTACATCCATTCTCTCTATTAAGTAGCGTTTGGGAGAGTAGGCTATTTCCAAACTTCCTTATAAAAAAAAAGTGTCACATATGTGATGCTTAGAAACATCACATATGTGATGATTTAGAGGTTCTCCTTTATGACATCTACACATCACTTATGCGATGGTTGCTTTTGACCGAAAGAAAAACATTGAATTGCTCTTTGATCATCATTTTGCATGCATATGATTGAGGAGTGATCAAACATTCATATATGCATTGCACATACAAGTTCCATCTCTCCATTTCTCAGTATCTCTCTCTTCTACTCTCTCTCGCTCTCCCCTTCTTTCTGCCTCTTTCTCTTTCAAATTCTCTCTCTCTCTCTCTATCTCTCCCTATTTGTATGTTATTCAAGAAGCTCACCAAGCATATTATATGGTTAATTGTTGAAAGTACAATTTTAATTATTTTTATATCATTAAATTTTTTTTGTTTTCATTAATTAACATGCTCAAACTTACACATTTACACACACATATACATACTTATAAATATAAACATACAAATGCACAACAACACATATACACACACATAGAGACATACATGCACATACAGTTACATATATACATATGCATTTACACACACACATACACATACATACACATACACATACACACATGCATGTACACAAACATATCTAGATGCACATGCATGGACATGCATGCATGTACATATAGAAACACATACATACATACAAGCATACTCATTCACATGCATGAAAATGCATATGCATCCATTGATGGAGTATATCCACTCTTAATTGCAACATAAGAATGATAGGCCCTTCCTAGGACCAAATAATTTACTACCGCAGTCCACCAAACATTGAATTACTCTCTGGACCTGAGGAGTGAACTTATGAGATTTTCCACAGTAAAAGTAGACTCTCTAAGCTTTCCAACAAGCCATAGATCACGCAATTTGGAGAATGTGACCTATTTCAACCTCCTTGCACAATGCAGACCAAAATCTGCCCAAATAGATAGCTATCACTTATGTTTACCTCTTCACACACATATGTTGGGGAATATGTGGAGATAGATAATAGAGCTTTCAAGATCAATATACACAAGGATAAGGAACGATTTATACTAATATTATATTCAAATAAAACTTACAACAAGAGCTTTAAGATGAGCTTCTTGTGCATGAAACAAGCAACTACACAAAGAGATATAGATGAAAACAAATCTGAGCCAAAGTGAAAACTTCAGCAAGCAGGGGGATAGCTTAGCTAGGGGCTAGCTTAGATTTGGAGTACACACTCCCAATGAGAGCCTAAAATCTAACAAATGAAGCTTAAGAAGGCCACAACTTTCTTCCAAGTTGTTGCATATATAATGTTGTAAAAGTTAGTGTAGAATTTGAACTCAAATCATCCCTCCAAAATTCCCCACTTTTCTCAAGGTAGATGGAATCTTGAGCTTAACAAGTCTTGCAGAAGTGGTTGTAGACTTTATCAACAAGTGAAATGATGTGGCACTTGAGTAAGCCTTGGTTCACACACATTGGAGCTTGTACATTTCTAACACTCCACCTCAAGCTCAAGTATTAGTCTCTATTGATCTCCTTTATGTTGAGGTTCATCTTGAACTTCTCCAACTTGCTTGCATCCATGAATTTGTTCATGATATGTGCAAGTTGCTCCTTTTTGTTGATACACTTTATGTCCAGTTTCTTCGCTAGTACATTCTCTCTGAGGAAGTGATAATGTATCTCTATGTGCTTGCTTCTCGCATGGTACATAGGGTTTCTTGCTAGATGAATGCTTGACATGTTATCTCCAAATAGAGGGAACTCTTTGACCTCCAAATCTAAGTCTTTGAAGGGCTTCTTGAGACACATGATCTTACATGTAGAAAGTGCTAAAGCTCTGTACTCATCCTTAGTAGATGATAATGCAAGTTTAGGTTGCTTCTTAGACATCCATGAAATGACTCTTTGACCTAGCATGAAGACATAGCTAGATGTGCTCCTTCTATCCTCCTTTGAACATGTCCAATCAGCATCACTAAAGCCTTGAGGTTGTAATCCATCTCCATAAGGGTAGTACAATCCTTGGTTGATGGTGTGCTTGATGTACCTAAGCACTCTCTTGCCTACATTCATATGAACATCAGTTGGTGAATTTAGAAGTCGAGAAAGAACTTCTACAACATAAGACAAGTCAGGTCTGGTGATGGTAGCATAATTAAGGCTTCCAATTATGCTTCTACATGCTGAAATGGCTTCAAGAGGTTTTCCTTCACCTACACATGACTTAGTGTTTTGATACACAGGTTAATTGAGTGGCTTACATCGACTCATACCATACTTATAAAGTACATCTGGCAAGTATTTTGTTTGAGCAAGGTAAATACCATTTTCCACATAAATAACTTCAATCCTAAGAAATTATTTAAGAACTCCAAGATTTGAAATCTTGAATCCATTTCCAAGCTTTGTCTTGATCCATGTGATATCGGCATCATCACTTCTTGTTATAATCAAGTCATCCACATATACACATGCATAGACAACTAGTCCTTCGTTCTTAAGATATAAGGAAGGATCTGCATCACTTGGCATGTATCCACACCTGCACAAATACTCCACAAGTCGTTGATTCCATGCCCTAGGATCTTGCTTTAAACCATACAATGCTTTTCTAAGTTTACAAACAATATTTGAATATTTAAGGTTCTCAAACCCTTATGGTTGAGTCATCTAGAGTGTCTCCTGCAAAGCACCATTAAGAAAAGCATTCTTCACATCCAACTGATATATTGGCCGCCTCCTAGATGTGGCAACCCCAATGGTTGCCCTAATTGTGGTCATCTTTGCAACTAGGCTGAATGTTTCTTCATAGTCAATCTCATAGGATTGACCAAATCCTTTTGCCACAAGCCTTGCTTTGCACCTAGCAATTAAACCATCTGAATTTCGCTTCACTTTATAGATCCATTTGTTGCCAATTACGTTCATCCCTTCTTTTCTTGGAACAAGACTCTATGTGTTCTTGTTTTCAAGGGATTTGTACTATTCTTCCATAGCTTCTTGCCACTCTTTTGTGTCTTTGGCCTCTTCATAGGTAGAGGGTTCATGATCTTTGATAATCTTATAAAAAGCATAATGCCTAGCAATATAAATATCATATACAAGCCTTGAGATTGGATGTTTTACCCTTGTTGACCTCCTTTCTTCTCCTTTGCCTTGGTGCCTTGATTTATGCTTTTGATGTAGCTCCCCCTTCTAACATAGGTTCTTCCAAGTCTTCAACTTCATGTCGATCTTCATCAAGCTCTACCAGTCTTGCCTTTCCTTTATTCACTAATTAATGGGCTGAATCCATGCTTGAACGCCTTTCTATGCTTGCACCACTGATTTCCAAGCTATCTTGAAACCTAACTTCATATCTTCTCTCTGCCTCTTCAATATATTCATCCTGCAATTGACTTTGTAAGCATACCATGGTTTGAGTTCATCAAACACTACATCTCTAGATACCTTAAACTCCTTTGTATAAGGACTGTAGCACCTGTAATCTTTTTGCTCCATAGCATAACGATTAAACATACATCTTTCAGCCCTTGCATCCATCTTACCTCAAAACTCTTGTGGTGCATGTGTCTAGCATATACAACCGAAGATTGTAATGTGTAAAAGGTCTGGTTTCCTTCCACCCATGCCTCCTCAAGTGTCATGTCATGTACGCGTGATGTGGGACATCTATTCATCAAGTACACAGTAATAGATACAACATCTGCCCAATATGTTAAAGGCATATTCATTTCATTTAACATACTCCTATCAATTTCAGCAATATACCTATTCTTCCTCTCTGCCACCCCATTTTGTTGAAGACTATACTTGGAAGTGATTTCTCTTCTTGTCCCTTATTCCTTCAAGAAATCACAAAAGGCATGGGAGAAGTATTCTCCCCCTCCATCTGATCTTAGTGTTTCGATGTAGCAATATGTCTCCCTTTCAACTTGTGCCTTGAATCTTTTGAACACATCAAACACATCTGATTTTTGCTTTAGAATACAACCATAATTTTCTTGAGTAGTCATCTATAAAGGTTACAAAGTATTTGTAACTTGCAAGAGAGGGCTCTTTGGTTGGCCCCCACACATCTATGTGCACAAGGTCTAGCACATCATGTGCTACATATCCACTATTCTTGAAGGGCTACCTAGTACACTTTAGTAGTTGAAAAGGTTCACACATCTCATGCAACATTTGTGATGAAAAATGTGCTGAACCTCTTACCAAATGCCTCTTCTCCATGTCTTTCAACCTTTGAATGTTGATGTGACCACACCGTTTATGCCAAAAATACAAATATCCAATCTTCTTGTCTCCATAGGTGGTGAATGTTGTCTTGTTGCTTTGTCCTTTGCCAATGTCATGAGTGAACATCCTTGCTTCCTTCTTTCCTTTGGCTATCAACTCATAGCCATTCGTTGGGTCTTCAATAAAGCATCCTTTTGGTTGAACTTGACTTGGTATCCCTTTCTAACCATGTGTTCAACAAAGATTAAGTTCTTTGTTATATTAGGAACATGCAATACCTCAGATAGTCATCTTTCTTTGTGGTTGTCTTCAAGCTTCACATCTCCCATTTGTTGTATCTCATTCTCTGTGTTGTCTCCTATCTCCACAAAGCCTCTGTTCCTTGGTGCTTGAAGATTGCTGAAGTACTCCTCTTTACTTGGCATGTGGTTGCTACAACCACTATCTATATACCACACCTCATCATGTGGTTGACCTTTACATTTATGCCTCATAGCTAACAAATGCTAATTTTCTAAATTTGTTGAGGAGATAGCATAATTACCTTGCCCTTTGTAATTGTTCCCACCTTGCTTTTGCCAACAATCTTTGGCATAGTGTCCTTGCTTCCCACAATTGAAGCATCCATTTGAGTTGGAGTAGCATTGAACTCCATATCTTCCTCCTCTACCTCTTCCTCTTCCTCTTCCTCTTTATGATTGACCTTCATCTTGGCTTCATTGACTCCCTTGATAGATTTGGCTACCTTGTTGGTAGTTGGTTCTACCCCTTCCTCTTGAAGAACCTCTATTGCCTTTGCCTCTTCCTCCTTCGCTTGCATAGAAGAGTTGATCTTGGCTGCCCTTTGATTTGTTACCTCCATGGTTGAGCTCCTCAGTCACCAATCAAAATCTCATAATGAATCAAAGGTTTGTGAATGCCTTCCCTTTATCATCTTCTCTAAGTCCATTAAGTGTGTGGGCAACTAGGTCATCATCATCTACAACACATCCTATTGAACCAAGTGCATCCAAGATCTGTTTTACATTGAGTGTGATGTCATTAATGCTCTGTTTTCATGACTTCCTAAGGTTGTTGAGTTCATTCTTGAGCTGATTTTTTCTAGCCTTTGTAGAGGTAGTGTAAAATCTTTCTAAACACTCTCAAACCTTCTTAGATGTATCTAGGTCTTGGATATGACCTATCCTGAATTGCTAATGTGTTGAGACAGAATGAAGATCACTCTCCTATCCATTTATTCCCATGCTCCAATGGATTTCCTTTGATTCTCAATAGTTGTATGTGGATCTATATACGACTTCACTTCAATACTGCTAACCAACCCCCAAAGACCCTTTCCCATGAGGGAGTTAGAGATTCTAAACTTGCAAGATTGGTAATTGCTCTTTTTAAGCTTCTCAATCTGAGTATTATAGTCTCCCATTATGTATGAGACTATAAAATGGCTCTTAATCCCTTCTTGGATTGTGATAGATGTGAAAAAGAATGATATGTTACATTTCGCAAACTTTCAAAGATGATAGAAGCTCCCCCTTGCTTCAAATCCTTCTTCAAATCTTCCTGGTCTTTTCTTCAATCATTGGCTCTCAAGCAACTTCAAGGCATCCTCTTCATGTCCTCAATGCTCCATGATGACAACTGATACCATTGATGGAGTATATCCACTCCTAGTTGTAGCAGACAAACAATAGACCCTTCCTAGGACCAAATAATTCACTACCATAGTCCAGCAAACATTGAATTCCTCTCTCGACCTAAGGAATAAACTTACAAGATTTTACACAGTAAAAGTAGACTATCTAAAAATTTAAAACAAGCCATAGATCACTCAATTTGGAGAATGTGACCTATGTCAAGCTCCTAGCACAAGATAGACCAAAATTTTCCCAAACTGATAGCCATCAATTATGTGTAGCTCTTCACACCCATATCTTGGGGAATATACAGAGATATATTAGAGAGCTTTCAAGATAAACATAAAAAAAGACAAGGATGAATTAATTATCCATCTACGAGTAACGCCTCTCTGAAATGTCACACACGTAACCACATATACTTGTAAATCCACGTATGCAGTTCAGCTTAGATACATATAACAACAAAAAATTAAGAACTTGAATATTGTATGAGCAGATAGCAATAAAATCATGAAAAATGGTTGCGTTGAAATGAGAATGTTTAAAGGAAGTGAAATTCGTATGGTGTATCATTTTAGTATTGCTTTGAACTTGAGGTTGAGATAGATAAAAAAAAACAACTATTTCGAATCATTGCGCAAAGCTCTAGCATAATAAAATTTATGTTCATCTCATTCCATTCATAATTATTTCATTTCGTTCATAATAATTTCATTCCATACATAATTATTGCATGATATAGAGAATAAAATCTTCTATCGAGACATGCGCTTTGAACATTTTTCAGAACAAAACATTTTTCAAAACAAAACATTGTCAAGAATCTCGGGGAAAAAATAATCTTTGTGTAAATAGAAAATAGAACTGCATGTAAATAAGTCGAGATGCGAAAGTGCCATTTTATAAAAGACAAAAAATCCAAATGTCGAATTTCACTATCTTTACTATCAAAATTGTTAAATAGCATTGTTATACTATAAGGGCAAAGCAAGTTTATCAATAGCCAACAATACGATGAGGTCAAAAAATGAAAAGACTATCAATACTCGATATTACCATCGCCTGCTTCTGTGTATACAATCATGGTGAGAAGCTCATTTGAATGAAAGACAATCGTTTTTTAATCAAAGACAATCATTAAACCTTGTTTGAAACGTAATGTCAATAATAAGATAGAGTCAAAAAGTTGAGCGAGAAGTCATTAGCATGAGAATCAAAGTCGAAGCTTATGGTTTTGTTGGGGAGATCTTTAGTTGAAAGGGACTTGAGAATTTGTAGGAGAAGAATGGAGAAGTCAGAAAAATGCAAATATATCGGAAGCCTCTGTGTTCTAATTAATGATTAGAATAACAATATTCTAGCCTTGAATGTTACATAAATGATTCTTTGTACATAGCACCTAGGGTATAGATCTCAAACCCACACAAGTATTGGCAAGATACCCAAATTCCATGATCAATCGATCTTCTTTGTATCAAACCTCCACCCTCTCTAGTAGCTTGCTCTTGTGCACACATTGCACTCAAGCTTCCAATAGGTTGGAGCAAGGGCCACCTTCTCTAAACGTGCAACACCTCCTTATTGGTACCTTTGTCAACCTTGGTTGCTTTCCTTAGTGGCTCTCGCTACACTCTCTCTTTGAACGCTTGGTTACCTTCCTTGCACACTCTTCTATCCCTTTGTTTCTCTGCATACGTACTAGTTCAAAGCCTCTTTCTCCCTCTTGCACCTCCCTAAAGACTATCCTCTCTCTTTCATTATCTCACTCCAAGAATGCTCTCCTTGATGTCTCTTGCTAGTTTTGTTGATTCACTTCATTATGTTCCTCTTAATTGCTAGTGTACCTTAGTTTGCCTTTGATGTCCCAAGATCCACTTTTGAAGGCCAATGAATTCCTATTTTGTCCTGTAGTGACCTAAAGGGACTTAAAATGTTAAAAAGAGTCCCCACACCTAAGCTTTGTTTATATAGTAGGTGCAGTAGAAATTGTAGCATGAACAGGAATTAAATAAATATCACCATCTTCGACGCCATCTACATTTGCTTTAGTACCTATATTTGCAGGTGTAATATGACATTTTTCAACATCCTACACAATATTCCATAGTCCTTTTATGACCAATACATGACACATCATATAAGCCCACAATGCATAATTCGTACCATCCAACTTATCCTCAATAGCCAGCATACAAAATACATCATTACGTTCAGTCATGGACATAGACCAAAATACCTTGACATAGAAAAATGACTGTATCTGAGAAAGTTGAATAGGACTACCTTGATGAGTTCTACTAAACCTATAGAAGACTTTGGGACACTTATTCTGGCAAACCAAAACATGTATATATCTTTGGCACAGAAAGATGAAACAGCTTGCACAAGCATAATGATAGTGCATTCGGAGGCCAAAACAACCTGAGAGTATGCTCACCAAATTTCATGTGATTCTGAGACTTTGACTTGAGGGGATTCACGATGCCTAGATGAAGCGGCGACCTGCTCTAATACCAATTGTTGGAGTTTGAGGTCTATCGAAGCACGTGAGAAGCACAAGGACGAAGAAGAAGCTTGGAGAAGAATACAGAATACTCAATGTATTACGACTAGAATATATAAAGATAAGTGACTAGTTAGTGTGTTCACACACATCACTATCTAAATATATCAACATCATTGTTGTCAAAGGTGGCCCCCACACCTAAGCTCTTTTAAAGGCCAATGAATTCCTATTGTTTCATTTCCCTTTCACTTTTGACCTTAATTCCTCCAAGCTTATGGGCATAAGAGAGGGTTCTATTGACCCTCCACGAACACTTAAAAACCCTAAAAAATACAATTTTGCAACCCATTTTGAGCAACTCATTTGTGCACTACTTATGCATGATGCTATGGTCTACTTGTGCACCTCTTGTAAACCTCTTACCAATTCACTATTTTGACCATGAAATGGGTCAACAATTGCCCACCACCTACTGTGATCTCCATCCGAGAGAGAGAGAGAGAAGCATGAGAGTTGATATTTGCAAAACCTTAAAAAAATGGTGCATAGATTTGCATTCTCTGCAACCTAATATTGCAACCCAATTGAACGAGGAAAACTAATAGAGGTTGTAGGTGAATATAGTCAATGATATTGATTAATTCCATGATATGTTTCTTGGATGTTGTTAAAAGACAACAAACCTTTTTGAAAGACATGAGGTCCTTGATATGTCCGCAACATCCTTATGATGGATGCACCATGGTTGTTATTTTTTGCATCAAATATTTCACCAATGCTTTTTGCATGAACAACCTCTAGCTCAAGAGGGTGAGATTCTACCAGCCGAGCGAGTTGTAAAGCAGTAACAGTCGGATTAAGAAATTGTGGCCAAATGTTCTAATCTGGAAATAAGTAATCCACACTCAAGTAGCCAACCTAGGTTTCCAACCTACATAGGGAATTCCTCGCTAATCTAAAGGTGGGTCCACCATTCCAGAGTCACAAGATTTTCGAACCATTGATGTGCCAATTCATGGCAACTACAATAGCAATCCGTTCTTTATTTGATGTTGTAGAACTCTTTCATAAAATGGAAATTATTCGTGGCAATAGCCAATGCCAATTTCCCTTGTTCTCATCTACCAATCTCCAAATAAACTCGCACCTTGTTCCCTCATGATGTTGCACTCTCAACATACTCCAACTCTCCCACGACAAGGGCTACTGAATATGGGGGCATTTCAGTGAAATTTTTCCACCCTCCTACCCTCATTGAACATTAACCATGGACAAATTTTGATCTCTGTATGGAGAAGGGATTTCGACCGAGTAAATTTTGTAGAAAACTAGTAAATTTGTAGAAATCTTATTGTCGGCTGGGGAGAGAGAGAGAGAGGGGCAACAGGTAGGGGATGCTCTGGCATCACAAGGGAGGAGAGAGGAAAGAGAGAGAAACAGTGGAACATATGAAACGAGGGAAGTGGGATGGGGGCGCTTTGGGTGCACGGAGATTGGATGGCAGGGAGAGAGAGAGAGAGAGAGAGAGAGAGAGAGAGAGAGAGAGAGAGAGAGAGAGAGAGAGAGAGAGAGAGAGAGAGAGAGAGAGAGAGAGAGAGAGCTACAAGGTGCAAGGCCATGGGATTTGGGGGGGCAATGGTTGCAAGGTGGCAGGATGTTGGTGCGAGGTGGCATGAGGGGGAGGCTATAGGATGGTAGGAGAGAGAGAGAGAGAGAGAGGTTGCAGGGTGCATGGTGGCAAGATGGGGGGACTATGGGTGAAGAGAGGCGGGATGGTGGTGTCAAGTGGGCCAATGGGGGCCTTCGCAATGGCAGAGAGAGAGAGGGTTGTGGGGTACGGGGTGGCATGATGGGGGTGTGAGGTGGCAGGATGTGGTGCGGGGTAGCGAGACGAGGGGTTGTGGGATGGCGTGAGAGAGAGGGGGGGTTGCGGGGTGGCAGGATGGGGGGTTATGAGTGCGGAGTGGCAAGATGAAGTCCTATGGGATGTGTGTGTGTGTGTGTGAGAGAGAGAGAGAGAGAGAGAAAGAGAGAGAGAGAGAGAGAGAGAGAGAGAGAGATGGTGACAGAGGGCTGTGGGGAATAGTGTGGGGGGTTGGGAGGGTTTTCCGTGGTTTGGGAGTGGTGGGCAGTGTAGTGGGTGGGGTTGGGGTCTGAGGGGTGTGGGGGTGGGAGGTTCTGGTTGTGGTTGTAGGTGGGGTGTGTGTGGGGTGGGGATTTGGATGAGTTAGGAGGTGGGGGAGTGTTGGGGGATCCACAAAATAGCAGAACATTTCTAAAAAATTGTACAAGACTTTTTCATGAACTAGGAAACAAAGTGCCTGTCACATTACATGAACAACTTTAATTAAAAAAAGACACAATAATTGGTAAAACTAAGATAATGTGCAAAAAAAATATGCTATATAAAGGTGATCTTCAATACTCAGAGCTGATGTCAGTGGTAGGCCTTGAGCCTAGATATATTGACCAGTGGTACCTCTCCCTTCAGGGTCTCTAACTCCACTATGCTCCATTGAAGCATTCTCTTAATCTTGTAAGGGTCTTCCCAATGAGGGAGCCACTTTCCATGCACTTGTGCTTGGGGTAGAGGTTTATGAAGAAGGATCTACATACTTAATTGCAACTTATTAGTCCTTAGATTCCTATCATGAGTCTCTTTTTGTTTCAGTCAAGTTTCCTACAATTGTTTTGTTGCATGTAGGCGAATCTCTTCCACTTTGTTTAATGCTGCAAGTCTAGTAGAGATTCCAACATCATCTTTCTTTCCTTGCACAAATTCAACCCTAATTTAACCATGTAGAAATTCAAAGGGTTTAATGGGTAATACCCCATAGACCAAGTAGAATGGGCAGTATCATGTTGCTTGCAAGCCAATCTATAGGCCCATAGAGTACCTAGATAATTCATGCCTCATGAAGTGGGATGCAACATACATTCCTTCCTTAACATAAAATTCAAGACTTTATTAGTTGATACTACTTGTCCATTAGCTCTTGGGTAGTAGGCATAGGAAGTCCTATGTAAAAGCTTGTACCTGTAAAAAATTTCATACAACAACTTGTTCACAAAATGAGTTCCTTGATTCGTGCAAATTTTAAGGGGACAACCAAATCTACAAATTATGTTACTGTAAAGGAAATCTCCACTTGTTTGTGCAATGCAATCCGGAGAAGCAATAGCTTTAGCCCACTTTGTTGCATAATCATTGGAAATCAACAAATACTTCTTTTTTTTCAAGAATGATGTAGGACAGATTGGCCCAACAAAATCTAGCCCCCACTTCTCGAATGGTTGGCATGATGTGGAAACAACCAAAGGATTGTGTCTTTGCTTTGTGGGCTTTGGGCCACACCTTTGATAGACATCACATGCTCTAACCCTATCATCTGCATCTCTGAATAATGTGGGCCACCGTAAGCTAACATCAAGAATTCTTTGACTCATAATATGGCCAGGGAGATGTCCGACACCTTGGACCTTCATGTGTAGTTGCAACGATTTGCATTACTTCCTCTTATTCCATGCACTTCCTAAGATGATTGTCCTTCCCATGTCTATAGAGTTTTCCTTCAATGAATATAAAAGGTCTAGTTTTCATTAGTACACTCTTGTTTTGCAGAGAACTTGCATGAGCTAGATACATACTAATAGTGAGAAAATTCTTGATGTCGTCATACCATCCTTGTGCCTTGACAGAGAAGAATTCAGCATCTGGAAACAGTACTAGAAATAGGGGGTGTAGTGATGCCCTCCAATTGAATAAAAAATTGGGGCACATCGCTTATGCGACGCTACTCTTGCATATGCGATACTACCATCACATAAGCGATGGGACTGTTTTTTTTAACACATGTCATCGCATAAGCGATGTTAGCATCGCTTATGCAACGCAAAAACTATGCATCACAAATAGCGTTGCAAAATAGCTAGGCTCTTAACGATGTTGGCAAACTCCCTGCGATACTAGAGCGTCGCATAAGCAACATCTTGGTGTTCTAGAGTGTCGCATAAGCGATGCTCGGGAATGTTAAAAAGAAATTCAATTTCTCTTGGCACATTTGTGCCGAGATTTGGACGCACATAACGAGAGAGAGAGAGAGAGAGAGAGAGAGAGAGAGAGGGAGAGAGAGAGAGAGAGAGAGAAAGAGAGAGATCAACAAGAGCTCATCCCGTGAAGCAAGGTACGCACACGCACACACACACACACACACATATACACATAGATTTACACACTCTCACATACACACACACACACATATGCACACATAGACACACACACATACACACACCTACACACACACATATACACACTCATTTACATACACACATACACATGCATACACAGACACATATATACACACATAGACACATGCATACACACATAGACACACACACATACACACATAGACACACACACATACACACACACATATACACACACACACACATAGACACATACACACTTACACACACACACATCCAAAAACATTTACACACACACATACATATGCATACAGACACATATATTTAGATACACACGTATATACACACATAGACACACACATAGACACACACACATATGCACATAGACACATACACATATACACACACATACACACACACATATAGACACATACACACACATATGCATACACACACACATAGAGAGACATAGACACACATACACATACATGCATACATAATTGGTATGCATATGCATGTGCATACATACATACTTACATGCATAGACACACATAAACAAACATGCATACATATGCATACATAATGCACATGCATATGCATACATACATGCTTAAATTCATACACACACATACACATACACACATATATATGCATACACACACACACGTAAAGAGACATACACACACACATACACATATAATTAGACATATGCATACATAATGCATATGCATATGCATACATACATACATACATATTTACATGCATACACACACATACACACACATGCATAGATAAAGCACATGCATATGCATCCATACATGCTTACATGCATACACACACATACACACACATACAGATACACACATATAAATGCATACACACACACGTAGAGAGACATACACATACATGCATATATATGCATACATAATGCATACGCATACATAATGCATATGCATATGCATACATAATGCATAAGCATATGCATACATAATGCATATGCATATGCATACATACACACTTACATGCATACAGACACATACACACATGCATACATATGCATACATAATGCACATGCATATGCATACATACATGCTTACATGCATACACACATACACATACACACATAGACACACACACACATACACACACACATACACACATACACACACATATATGCATACACACAGAGGGACATACACACACATACACATAGATGCATACATATGCATACATAATGCATATGCATATGCATACATACATACTTACATGATACACACACATATGCATACATATGCATACATAATGCACATGCATATGCATAGATACATGCATACACATAGACACATACACACACATACACACACATACACACACATACACACACATATTTACATACACATACACATGCATACACACACATACACACGTAGACACATACACACATAGACACATACACACACATACACACATAGACACATACACACACATACACACATACACACATACACACATACACACACATACACACACACATACACACATAGTGCATATGCATATGTATACATACATACTTACATGCATACACACACATACACACACATATGCATACATAATGCACATGCATATGCATAGATACATGCATACACATACACACACATAGACACATACACACACATATACACATAGATTTACACACACATACACATGCATACACACACATAGACACACACACACATACACACACACAAATACACACAGACATACACACATACACACATAATGCATATGCAAATGTATACATACATACTTACATGCATACACACACATACACACACATATGCATACATATGAATACATAACGCACATGCATATGCATACATACATGCATACACATACACACATAGAGAAATACACACACATAGACACATACACACTCATAGACACATACACACATACACAAACACACCTCCAGACACATTTACACAGACACATACACATGCATACAGACACATGTATATATAGATACACACGTATATACACACATAGACACACACACACACATACACACATAGACACACACACACACACATACACATACACACACATATACACACACACAGAGACACACACACTTAGACACACACACATCCACACACATTTACACACACACACATACACATGCGTAGAGACACATATATATAGATACACATGTATATACACACATAGACACACAAATACACACATAGACACACACACACACATACACAGACATATAGACACATACACACACATATATGCATACACACATGTAGAGAGACATACACACACATACACATACATGCATACATATGCATACATAATGCATATGCATATGCATACATATATACTTAGATGCATACACACAGGTACACACACATGCATACATAATGCACATACATATGCATACATAGATGCTTAAATTCATACACACACATACACATGTATACACATATACACATACACACATATATATGCACACACACACACATGAAGAGACACACACACACATACACATACATGCATACATATGCATATATAATGCATATGCATATGCATACATACATACTTACATGCATGCACACACATACACACACATGCACATGCACATGCATACATAATGCACATGCATATGCATACATACATGTTTACATGCATACACATGCATACACACATACACATACACACATAGACACACACAGACATACACACATACACACACATATATGCATACACACACATAGAGAGACATACACACACAAATACACATACATGAATACATATGCATACATAGTGCATATGCATATACATACATACATTTTTACATGCATACACACACATATGCATACATAATGCACATGCATATGCATAGATACATGCATGCACATGCACACACATAGACACATACACACATAGATACATACACACACATGGACACATACACATACACATACACACATGTATACACATAGATTTACACACACACATACATAGACACACACACACACACATACAGAGACACACTTACACATGTGTATACAAAGACATACATACATAAACACACACACACACAGATACACACACACACATATAAACACACACATTTACACACACAAATACACATGCATATAGACACACACACACACACACACACACATATATATATATATATATATATATATATATATATATATATATATATATATATATATATATATATATATATATATATATATATATATAGAGAGAGAGAGAGAGAGAGAGAGAGAGAGATACACACGTATATACACACATATACACACACATACATACATGCACACACACTTACACATACACATACACACACACATACACACACACATACACACACACATACACACATCCACACACATTTTCACACATACATACACATGCATATAGACACATATATACAGATACACACGTATATACACACACACACACATAGACACACACACATAGACACACACACATACACACACATGCACACACACATGGACACATACACACACATATGTGCATAGACAGACACATAGAGACATACACACATATATATGCATACACACACATAGAGACACATACACACGCATATACACATGCATGCATACATATGCAAACATAATGCATGTGCATATGCATACATACATACTTACATGCATACACACACAGATACACACATGCATACATTTGCATACATAATGCACATGCATATGCACACATAATGCACATGCATATGCATACATAATGCACATGCATATGCATACATACATGCTTACATGCATACACACACTACACCTAAATACACATATACACACATACATATGTACACACACACACACACACACACACACACACATATATATATATATATATATATATATATATATATATATATATATATATATATATATATATATATATATATATATATATATATATATATATATATATGTGTGTGTGTGTGTGTGTGTGTTGATTTCTAACCCATTTTGTTTTATATGTACAGGTATTATGGATCCTAGTAGAGAGAGAAAGGTGAAACTCACTGTCATAAAAAGTCTTATGAGAGCAAGAGTTCCACCTGATACTCTAGGGATCATCATGCATGAGTACTCAGAGATGGCTGATGATGTGCTGGATTATATGATCAAGATTCTTACCCAGCGATCAGAGTAGGGCTCATCTACAACTCCACATGTAGGAAGATAGCTATTTGCTCATAGGTATGTTTTTTTTCACAAAACTTTTTAATGATATTATAACACATATTTTTATTTATTTTTATCTATGTATTTTCAAGACACCTATAGGACCTCCAGATCATGATAGCAGAGCATAGGTGCCTTTGAGGACATTCATAGGCACCTTAGGGCTAGAGTGCAATATAGAGCCAGAGGGGAACATTCTGTACATAGGGAATGGATTGGAGTTCAAGAGAAGAATGCGAGCATTATGCGACTCTTACCTACGCTTTGTCCACTTACAATGAAAGTAAGTATAAACTTTACATATCAATTGAAATAAATATCTTATGTTTTATTTACATGATTTTTTTAATTTTTGTAGTGAGCATGATGAGAGAGATAAAAAATACGCACTTACTTCACTTGAGACAGAGTTTGGGATAGGATGGTCGCATAAATGGTGTATAAAAGAGATGCGGACACTTATGCCTCATCAACGCGATAATGCATGATACACATTGCTTTTATGTATATAAATGTGGATATGAGTGTCTGTTTATGTATGTATGATTGTATGAGAGAGAGAGAGAGAAAAGAGTGAGACTAGAGGTACAAATACATGCATACACACACATATACATCATACATGCACATTTGCACACATACACATACATGCACATTTATACATACACACATACATGCATATTTTTACACACACATACACATGCATGTAGTTACACACATATAATGAATACAAACATAGACACATACACATATATGTACACACACATAGACTCACATAATCATATTTACATACATACACACACACAACACATGCATATGCACATATAGATACACATACATACACACACATGCATATATATATATATATATATATATATATATATATATATATATATATATATATATATATATATATATATATATATATATATATTATATATATATATATATATATATATATATATATATATATATATATATACATACATATATATATATATATATATATATATTATAAATATATAAAGTACGGTATATGTATCTCATTATTATCGAGATTACATCTATATCTTTTGTTTCTTCGCCTTTTACTTCAGAGATTTTGAAGTTCCTATTCGTACTCGCTAACGAATGCTTGCATGCATTCGCTATTATGTGCTACAGAAGTAGAAACATTATTTTTTTCTTGAAATGTAAATAAAAATGGAACTCCCTTACCTGATAATACCTCATCTGTTATTTTTGAAGAAGACTCATTGGTCCATGCACATGGAGCTTTGTCATGAACTCTTTCAAGATACTCACTAACATAGTACATGCACTCTTCAAGCATCCAACACTTTGCCATGCATCCTTCTGGTTTCGCTCTTTATCGCACATAATTGTTTATATATTTAGGCAATGATGTGTGTGAACACACTAGGACTATCGGGGCACTTTTTTCCCTCTTTAGGAGGTTTTTTCCCCGGAGCTTGTATATACGCCTATTGCCCTAATGAGCTACTTCTCTTTGTACATTCTCTAGTAATACATTCAGTATTGTGTGTTGTGCTCCAAGCTTCTTCTTCTTCCTTGTGCTATTCGCGTGCTTCTGCAGACGTCTAACTCTAACAATTGGTATCAGAGCAGGTCGTCGCTTCATCTAGGGCACTGTCGACACTCCTCCGTTTGAAGTCTCTGAATCGCACAAAATTTGATGAGCATACTCAGCGTGTTTCTGAGATCAAAACAACTTTGTTGTGTGGTGCCGAAATCGCGATCTGAGCTCGTTTCGGCCTCCAAATGCACTATCACAGTGCTTGTGTAGGCTATTTCGTCTTTTCGTGCCAAAGGTATATACTAGTTTCTGTTTGCCAGTATAAGCATCTCGAAGTCTGCTATAGGTCTAGCAGAATTGGTTGGGGCAATTATGTTCAACTTTTTGAGATACAATCAATTTTCTTCATCAAGGTATTTTAGTCACCGGCCATCGCTGAAAGCAGTGATGTATTTCATATGTTGGCTATTGAGGATAAGTTGGATGGTACCAACTACCCCTTATGGGCTTATATGATGCGACATGTATTGGTTGCAAAAGGATTGAGGAACATTGTGTAGGGTTTTGAAAGACGTCCTGTTACACCTCTCACTACAGGTATTGCAAATACAGGTGCTGGAGCTGATGAAGATGATGTCGAAGATGACATTCCACAGATTCCTGTTCGTGCTGCTATTTCTAGTGCACCTACTGTAGAGCAGATTCGCTGGGATGGCAGAGATGCCTAGGCACATCCATTGATAGCTTGGTCTCTCAAACGTGCCATTATTCCTCACATTCGCTCTTGCAGAATAGCTAAGGATGTTGGTGTTACACTTACCACATTGTACCAAGCTAGGAATGAGGCTCGTGTTGCTTACCTCCAAAAGCAGTTGGAGAGTGAGCACATGAATGAAGGTGATTATATGGACAATTTCCTAACAAAGATCAAAGACTTGAAGGAACAGTTGATTTCTGCTGATGAGGTTATACTAGATAGCTCACTTGTGTAGACCGTTCTGAATGGTCTTCCTGATTCATATCAGAGTTTTGCTTCTACTCTTCGGTTGATGATGAAAGGAAATCCAAATGCCTTGTCATTTGAGGAGTTAGTCTCTGTTCTGTTGCAGGAAGATCACTCCAGGTAGAACAAGTCCATTATGCGTGTTGCAGATCAAGCTTTCCTGGCTAGTCAAAAGGGCAAAGGAAAATGGAGCTCCTCTACTAGTAAGCAGAAATCTGCAAATGCTGCACATTCGAAGAACCAAGACAAAGATGAGAAAAAATCAGAAAAGCATAAATTGCTTTGTAAGTACTATAAAGGGAATGATCATATCATAAAGAACTGTCCAAAACTGGCTGCTAAAGAGGCAAAGAAGAAAGAGGCTTGAATGGTTGTGCAGAGGCCTCTACACCAAAAATAGAGTCTCCTAATCTTGTGGAGGAAGAAGAATGGGCGTTTACTACTATCAGTAGTTTTGACCCATCTTCTCATGATCAGTGCATGTCTGTAGTAGACTCAGATGTTTGGTATTTTGACAGCGGGGCAACCCAACATATTACCTCGCATCACAGTTTCTTCTCTTCACTCGAGCCTGCCGCTATAGGGAATACTGTTACATGCGCCAACAACTCCTCTTATCCTGTTATGGGAGTTGGTAAGATCATTTTGACTACTGTTGATGGTAGTTCTTTCACTTTGTCAGATGATTTATTTGTGCCAGGGATCCAAAAGAACTTGTTATCAGTTTCTGCATTAGCCAAGATTGTCTTGGCTGTGAAATTTTTTGATGATAGGTGTACAATTCATGATCTGTCAAATGACGATGTGATTATTGCTTCTGGCATTTTATGTCGTGGGCTGTATAAGCTCATAGACTATGAAAGATCTATAAATGATTTGGCATGTGCAGTAAATGATTCTCAGGCTATGTCACATGCAAAGCTTTGGCATGCACGCTTTGGTCATCTAAAGTTTGCTAGTTTGCTATGCCTGCAGAAGTCTGATATGGTGTCCTCTTTGCCCAAACTTGAGGCACCTAGAAAACATGTTTGTGAAGGTTGTATTTTGGGCAAAATGCAGTGTTCATCCTTTCCAAAAGATGGTTCAGTTCGGGCTTATCAGAAATTGCAGCTTGTACATAGTGATGTTTGTGGTCCTATGCAGACACCTTCTTTTGGGAATTATCTTTACTTCGTGAATTTCATTGATGATT
This sequence comes from Ceratopteris richardii, assembly GCA_020310875.1. Classification (NCBI taxonomy): domain Eukaryota; kingdom Viridiplantae; phylum Streptophyta; class Polypodiopsida; order Polypodiales; family Pteridaceae; genus Ceratopteris; species Ceratopteris richardii. The sequence goes on along the minus strand of CM035418.1, from coordinate 76,698,624 downwards.
TTTCCAAGAATGCATGGGTATATCCATTGAAGGCAAAGTACGAAGTGTTCATGTGCTTCAAACAGTTTTTGGTTTTGGCTGAAAATCTATCAGCATTTAAAATGGGAACCCTACGTTTTGATCAAGGGGGGGAATATATATCTTCTGATTTTAATGCATTTTTGGCTGAACGTGGGATAAAATACCAGTGTACAATGCCGTATACACCTCAACAAAATGGAGTTGCTGAATGAAAGAACAGGTCACTCATGGAGATGGCGAGGTATATGGTCAAGAATCAGGCTTTACCACATAGTTTCTGGCTTGAGGCTGTCATGTGTGCAGCATATGTACTAAACAGGTGTCCCACTAAAGCGCTGCAGTCTATCACTCCATATGAGGCTTGGCATGACCGCAAGCCATCTGTTGCTCATCTACGTGTTTTTGGTTGTTTGGCATATGCTTTAGTGCCTGAACAACATCGTAGAAAATTGGATGATAAAGCAGTAAAATGTATTTTTGTTGGGTACAGTTCTGAAAGTAAAGGCTATCGTATGTATCATCCACAAACTAAACGCATTCTGGTTAGCCGTGATGTTGTTTTTGTGGAAGATGCTATTCAACCATTGCTTTCATGTACTAAGGAGATATTTGTTAGCTCCAAAGACATGTATGATACTTTGCTGCCTCTTTTTACAGGTGGACAGTCTAGTGCTGGTCCCAATGAGGCAACTTCTCAACCTTTGCAGGTTTCATGCGATGATGCAAATAATTCCATTTCTGATGCAGATGTCATGATGCACTTATTGATGAGAGAGCTGATATTGAGCAAGCAAGAACTATGCCAAAATGGCTGGTGCAGACTTTGGGTGACAGTAAATTAGATGCACCTCTATCATATCATACTCGATCAGGCTCTCATAGTGCCTCTTTTGCATCAGATTGCTATGCTATGGCTACATCTAATCTCTATGATGAGATGAGCCTGTTTCATTTGATGAAGCACAAAATTCAGAAAATTGGATGGCTGTTGTGCAATCTGAATAAGATGCAATAATGAAGAATGGTACTTGGTCTTTATGTGACTTGCCTTCTGGCAAGAAGGCCATTGGCACTAAGTGGGTATACAAGCTGAAGCGTAAACCTGATGGTACAGTTGACAGGTATAAGGCTAGGCTTGTTGCAAAGGGTTATGCGTAGGAAAGAGGCATTGATTTTGATGAGACCTTTGCACCTACATGCCGTATGACTACTGTTCGGAGTATTTGTGCACTTGCAGCCCATCATGGTTGGAATGTACATCAGTTGGACATTAAAACAACATTTCTAAATGGTGACTTGCATGAAGAAATGTATGTTTTTCAGTCCCATGGCTTTGTGCAGAAAGGGCATGAAAATCAGGTGTGCAGGTTAAAGAAGGCATTACATGGTTTAAAACAAGCACCACGTGCTTGGTATGAGAAGCTACATGCCTATCTGATTGCACATGGTTTTGAGAACAGTCCAACTAAAAGCACCTTATATGTTAAGCGTGCTAATGATGTGTTTCTGATCATTGTTGTCTATGTTCACGACATGCTGCTCACTGGTCCTATTGAGAAGCATATTGCTGATTTTAAGGCTGATTTGCATGCCTCATTTGAGATGTCTGATTTGGGGCATTTGCATCACTATTTGGGCATTCAATTTATGCAAGTTGATGGTGGAATGGCTTTGTGTCAAACAAAATATATTGACACATTATTGCAGCGTTTTGGCCTTGAAGACTGTAAGCCTATTACCACTTCTATGGAGATAGGTTTACGATTGAGTCTTCATGATGCTGGAGATGCATTTGATGTTGTTGTCTATCAGCAGGCTGTTGGATGCTTGATTTACTTGTGCATTACTCGGCCAGATATTCAGTTTGTTGTCTCACAGATGAGCAGGTTTATGCATTGCCCAGGAGTCAAGCATTGGCAGGTGGTTAAGCGCATCTTTCGCTACTTGAGTGGTACTCGGCTACTTGGGTTGTTTTATCCCAAGGGAGGATCACTACCGCCAGATTTGCATGCTTTTTCTGACTCTGATTGGGTTGGTTGCTATGACACTCGTGTGTCCCCTAGTGGCTTTTGCTTCATGCTTGGTAGCTCATGTATATCTTGGTTGAGCAAGAAGCACCCTACTGTGGCCACTTGGAGTTGTGAAGCTGAGTATAGGGCAGCTGTCACAGCGACAGTTGAGTGTGTGTGGCTCAAACGCCTTATGGCTGATTTGGGTGTTGGTCAGACTTCTGCCACCACCATCTTCACTAACAGTTAGAGTGCATTGGTAGTTATGAGGAACCCTGTGTTCCATGCTTGCACTAAGCACATTGAGGTGCATTATCACTATGTCACAGAGAGGTTCTCTGCTGGGTAGATCAGCTTGGCATATGTGCCCAAGCAGGAGAACATTGCAGACCTTTTCACAAAGTATCTGCCTAGGGAGAAGTCTGAAGCTTTCTGCAAAGCTTTGGACTTACTTCCTTTTGTGGAGTGATTTCCACATAGCTTGGTACTTCCTTATACATGAGTACTAGCTCCTTGTTCACCGCATCACTCCCGACGGGGATTTGTTGATATATTTAGGTAGTGATGTGTGTGAACACACTAGGATCACCGGGGCACTTTTTTCCCTCTTTAGGAGATTTTTTCCCCCGGCTTGTATATATGCCTATTGCACTAATGGGCTACTTATCTTTGTACATTCTCTAGTAATACATTCAGTATTGTGTGTTGTGCTCCAAGCTTCTTCTTCTTCCTTGTGTTGTTCGCGTGCTTTCGTAGACGTCTAACTCCAACAATAAACTTTTAATATTCCCATAAATCTCTCGACCCAAAACATCCATCGAGTGTTGACAGCACCGCCAATCTCTATTTCATCTACAAGATGGACTAGTAAATGAACGTGAATATCAGAAAATGAAGTAGGAAGCTCTTTCTCCATCAAACACAGTAGCTCTTTGCATTCACCTTTATTTTGTGGGATCGAGTTTTTGTCAATCTCTTTTGATGTAATCCACCTATACATATCATTAAAATGTTCCTTTACATCTCTTCACATACTCATTATCTTCATCATCAATGAAGATTTCTGATTCTGAATCTATCAAATGTCCATCTCTCCATTTATTATACCAATCCATAGGCATCATAGGTTTTGGACACTAACTTATTTTGAGTTTTCCATTAAAATGTATCGCTTCTCTTTTAGATCTTAACGGATGATCATCAAGCAAGAATCGTTGATGTCGAAGATAAATATTTTTGTTGAGATTCTTACTATAGATTGATCCCATCCAATCACCGCAACATGGACAAGCTTTATAACCCTTAGTAGATATTCCTGCATCATGAAAACAATAAAAATATAATTAGATTGAATCACATTTATTTGTATGCATATTGAAAAAAAAACCACATCAATACTTGAACAAACACCATATCCTGGAAAATCATAAATAGTCCAAGCCACAAAACCACGAACCGTAATATGTCTTTCATTGATGTTTTTTGATACATCAATGACATTAATACCTCTCCATAAATCTTGTAGATTGTCTATGAGAGGAGCAAGATATATATTCATATCTTTAATTTGTCTTTTTCCTAGGATTAAAAGTCAAAGCATTAAATGTTCCTTTTTACTGCTAAGATATGGTTGAAGATTGTAGTTTATGACTGCCACTAGCCATGTTGACCATTTACTGGATTTCATGGAGAATGGATTAACCCCATCTAATTCAACTCCTAACTTTAGATTCTATGGATTTTGTGCAAACTCAGGCCATGTAGAATCAATATGCTGAAAAGCAACACTATCATGAGGAATTTTGATTATTCCATCAGTACCTTTATGATCATGTCCCCATGTCAAAAGCTTTGATAATTTGGGGCTTTGAAACATATGTCTAATCCATGGAGCCAATGGAAAATTTCTCAATATGTTTTTTGGGATTTTACCTTCTTCGTCCTTATATCGAGGAGATTGACATTTAGGACATGTCAAAGAGCCTGCATATTCACCTCTTTATAAAATACAATCATTAGGACATGCATGTATACATTGATAATCTATACCAAGATTGTTGATTATCTTCTTCATTTCATCATGTGAGGTAGGAAGAATATTCTGACTTGGTAAAAACTTTTCAGTTAATAACCTGTAAGTTCATAAAAAAAAGATATATTAATAGAAATAAATAAATAAATATACATATATATATATATGCATATAATCTTATATATGTGTATGCTTATGTGTATGTGTATGTGGATGTGTATATGCATGTGCATGTGTATACGTATGCGTATGTGTATATGTGTGTATTGTGTATATCTGTTCTATAGGTGTATATGTATGTATATATATGTATGCGTATGTGTATGCATATATGTATGTGTATATGTGTATATATGTGTATGTATGTATGTATGTATGTATGTATGTATGTATGTATATGTATGTATGTGTATGAATGTGTATGTATGTATGAATGTATATGTATGTATGCATGTGTAGTTATGTATATTTGATTTCATTTTTAATTTTTTTTTTATATTATGGTTTGCACACTTTCATATCAAGAGCACTGAATTGTTTGGTTGTCTCCCATTTTATATTCAATCTATTACCTGCCTTGCTAACTAAGACTTACATATTTGTTTACAAGGATTAAGTATCAGCGAACTATGGAGGTATTAGGTTGTTTGAGAATAAGACAAGCAAATTTCTCTCAAAGATTTTGGAAAAAGGATGAATAATTCTAAAGGTTGAGCAGACATGAAGTGTTCATTCAATGCAAGTTCTTGTTCTTGCTGTAGCTAAGGTAAAAAAAAGCCTGCACTGAATGAACACTTCATGTCCACCGATCCTTTAAAATTATTCTTCCATTCTTCAAATTCTTCGAGGTAAATCTACTTCTCCTATTTTTCAAAGGACTTAATACCTCCATAGCTAACTCATACTTAATATTTGTATGGAAAGTTCATAAAAGAGTTAGCAACGATAGTATTAGGTCGACCAAAATAGGAGAAGCAGATGTGTCAGGAAGATTCTAAAGGTTAGGTGGAAATTGTAAAGGCTAGATGGACAAAACATCTTCATTCGATATAGGCATGTATACTTTGACCTTACTCTCATAACATGTGTATGTGTGTATATGTATGTGTATTTCTATATGTGTATATGCATTCATGTATAATTATGTGTATGTCTATATATGCATACTTCCATATAGATATCTAGACCACTCAATCATTTGGTTGTCTCCCATTTTATAGTCAAACAATTACTTGCCCTACTAACTAAAACTTACATATTTGTTTACAACTATAAAGTATCAGTTAGCTATGGAGGTATTAGGTAGTTTGAAAAATAGGAGAATCAAATATATTTGGAATATTTTGAAAGATGGATTAATAGTTTTAAACGATGGGCAGACAGAAAGTGTCCATTCCATGCAAGTCCTTGTTCTTACCTTAGCTAAGGTAAAAACAAGAACCTGCATTGAATGGACACTTTCTTTCTACCAATTCTTTAAAATTATTCTTCCATCATTCAAAATCTTCCAAATAGATTTGATTCTCCCACTTTCCAAACAACCTAATACCTCCATAGCTAACTGATACTTAATATTTGTATGCAAAGTTCATAAAAGAGTTAGCAGCTTAGGTATTAGGTTGACTAGAATAGGAGAAGCAGATGTGTCAAGAAGATTCTAAAGACTGGGTAGACAATTCCAAGGCGAGATGGAAAAAATATCTTCATTCGATACAGGTATGAATTCATATATATATATATATATATATATATATATATATATATATATATATATATATATATATATATATATATATATATATATATATATATATATATATATATATATATATATATATATGTGTGTGTGTGTGTGTGTGTGTGTATGTATGTATGTATTTATGTGCATATATGTATGCATGTATAGATATAAATAGATAGAAAGTTAGAAATTATACCTTAATAGTGTCAAAACAGATACATTACTCCATCCAAAACAATTTTGAAGATTGAGAATAAGTAAGCTCACACTTAGTTGTGTCAAACGACTTCCTTCATATACATGCTTTAGACATTCCTCTTGAAGATATTTCTCATTTTTAGAAATATCAATGCTGTCACTGTCATTTTGATAGCAATCCTCAATAAAATATGCCATGCCATCATCTTCATCATTGTCGCACAAATCTTATACTTTATCTTCTTTTGAATATAGATCTTCCAACCTTGCATATTCCATAGGATCACTTTTGCGTAGCCTCCTCATAGAAGCTTGTGATAAATGAGGTCTTACTGGCAATTATGAATGGTGTGGAGGAGTATCATCAACATCATACATTGGAATCTACACACATGAATAAAAATCATTAGTATTGCATAAATGAATAAAAAGTAAACTTTAAACATAAAATTAAATATATAATTTATTAAATATGGATAGAAAATTTTCATTCTCTCTCTGGTTAAAAGGTGCTCTTGGAGGTCTATGCCATCCATAGTTTACTAATAATTCATCTGTAGCATGTAATGTAGTAATAGCATTGACAACTATTTTCATGACTATTTTCACGCTCCTCAAATGTGCAATTAGTCCTTGAAATATTATGTAACCCTAGACTATTATTTATTAAACCTGCTATATTTCCATGCATGTAAGGTCTTCCATAAATATATAATCTTTCATTTTTTGCATGTGGAATCCTTCTGCTAGTAAGGGATGCTGCATTCAAGCATATTCCATAAGTACTCATGCTTTGAACATAACGTGTAAGTCGATGCAAATCTCCCCATCCATATATAGGACCACAAAATGACATAAGAGTGACTTCAGCATTCGGAGGCACATACAAATCCTCTACAATAAAGGGACGAGGACCAGCATTAGTAATAGTGGATGGAGCACTCATATAGCGATTACCCCAAACGTTGAAAACCTCTCCATCTAAAGGAAGTGGTCCTCTATTCCATCCTCCATATCTTCTTCTATCATATGTTTGTACTAGAGAACGATCACGAGCTGGCAATGGATAATCTCTAGCCATTTTGGTTTCTAAACTAGGAGGTAGAGGATTTCTAAAAACGTCTGCTTATAATTAATGAACAGCAAGTCCATGACATGTACGAGGTATATTAACATTAAGAGAAAAATTATCATCATCATCATCATCATCGAGAAAGTATTCTTATATATCAACAGTAATATGACTTTGTATATGGTTTTTAAATAAAATAATGACATTAATTTTTAGAAAAAATACATACCCAAGCATTATCACGTTGACCAAGTGATGGTGCATGCTCAAAAGTACCATACTGTTGTATATTATTGAACAATGTATTGTTAAAGTGTTATATTATTAATGTATTACTATGTTTTTGATGTTTCTGATATAGCAGCTGAAGGTTCGTGAGGAGCGTGCAAGGCGTGAAAGGGCGGACATCAATAATCCGAATAATTATTATTTAGCTTGTAAATAAACCTGCGTAGAAGGTTCTATTGTTAGAAAAGTAAGGGTTAGAATAAGGGTCGTTGTAGACCGCAGTTTCTGTTATTCAAAGTAATGGCTTTCTGTAAAAGTTACCAACTTTTAGTTTCACACCTACTTTTTGAAGCCGCCCTCATGTAACCACTATTTTCGACGTAATCAAAATTCCTATAAATACATGCACTCTGTGGACTGTCGAAACAGAGTGCATGGGGGGAGATTGCACCCAATCTTGCGTTCGGTCTCGTCTCTTGTTGCCTCTATTTTCTGTGTGTTTTTCGGTGTCAACTAAGGCAAAGAACTTAGGCAATACATTGGCAACATTGGCACCCAAGGCTCCCTTGGCGACTGTTGGCAGCCGTTGGCTACGCGCGAGGCAATTTTAATTTTTGAGTGGTAATAGAGAGGTTTAGAGTCCCTAAGGTAGGAGGATTTGAACCCACAACCTCCTACTTTCAAGGGAAGTACTTTGACCACTCCACCATCACTTGGAGTTGTACTCAAGTTCTCTCTCTTTATTACTTGTGGAAGGCGCGCGCGTCGATTTCAAGATTGGACCCAAGAAAGAATCAAGTGTATCTCTCAATCCGTAGGTCGGATTGAGGCGTGTAATATACCGTTGGAAAGCTCTCGGAACGAACTTTCCAATGAGCTAGCTTGGAAGTGTGAATTCCTTCAAAAATCCTTGGGTGGAACTTGATTGAGTGTTCAAGATACCAAGCAAGGTTGAGAACACGGGATCGAGACACCAAGGTTGCAAACAAGAAGGTTCAATACACCAAGGTTGAGAGCAAGGGTCCAAGAGCACCATGGAGGATTACAGTAATTCACCTCTACATGCGGCAACACTTGAACAACAACTAGAGCTCTTGCAGCATGAGCTTCAAGGAGCTCAGAACGAGATCCGACAACGTGATGAAATCCTCCAAAAGATGCAAGCTGAGGAAGACAACCTTACGAGAGTAGTAAAAGCTATTGTGTCTGCCCAATCTGATGTTACTCATTCAAAGATTGGTAAAAGAAACTACCAGTTTCTACGATTTGATGGCCGAAAGGATGAGCCTTTAGTACTTTCTTGGTTGTCGCAGTTTGATGATTTTTATACCGATGAAATGTATGCTGAAAGTGAAAAAGTTAAATTTGCCACTAACTATTTAGTAGGTAAAGCTCAACTCTGGTGGAATGTCCTGCGACACAGTACGGAGCGTCCAACAACTTGGAAGGCTTTTCAAGAAAACATGAAGGATTCATTTCTTCCTCCTCAATACCATTTGCATGTTTGACGTGCATGGACGACCCTTACATGGAAGGAGGGTGATACGGTTACTACCTACACAGAGCGGTTCTAGCAAAATTTACTACTTGTACGAATGCTTGAAGATGTATCAGAAGATATCTTGCAGCAGAAATACGAAGATGGTTTGGAGGTGGGAATCCAAGCTAAGCTTCACACCCTACGACCTACAACCCTCAACGAGGCTATATCTTTTGCTTATGATGCAGAAAAAGAAGTCCAGTCCATAACCAAGTCAATCCGTCTACAACAACCACGTCCACGACCATTTTCTGTTAAACCTTCATTTCCTATGAAGCGTAATTTTAATGCCCCATCTTACCCTAGTTTTCCTTGTCCTCCACAATCCAATTACTCAACTCCACCCGTTGCTTCATCTCTCCAACCAACCAAACCACCTACCCTTCAAACTTCAGCAGTGAATGCCCAACAGAAGCGACCACGGATCACTTGCTGGAATTGTGGTAAACCTGGACATACAAAAATAAGGTGCAGATTGCAACCTCTTCATATGAAACAGGCTACAGCTCGATTGCATAACATGGAGGTCTATAATGAAGAAATTCCTCCTGTTTGGATAGAGGAATCACTGGAGAAGGACTTAAGTACCTTGGGTAACGATATCTCTTTACACTCTCTTCTTTGCATGCAGGGTACAATAAATAACAAACTAGTTAAAATTCTACATGACGATGGTAGTTCACATGACTTCATTTCACATTCATTAGTACAAGAACTTAAATTATAAACGTTTCCTTCTTTGTATAAAGTGAAAGCTGCATTTCAAGGTAGTCGTTATAATGTAACACGAGAAGTGCAAGATGTTACGATTAGCATACACCCTTATGTTGATTCACGAACATTTTTAATTGCACCTTTGCAATCTTATGATGTTATAATAGGTATGCCTTTTCGTCACCATTATAACCCACGTATTGACTACCATACTCATACCTTTAAGTTTTCTTTCAAAGGTCAAATCATTACTTTGTCTGCACGGCATGATTTCTAGCCATTTCCATTGATTAGTCACACTCAAGTAAAGCGTGCATTTAGGAAAGGATTCAACTCATGCATTGTTTTTGTCAATGTCATCAATGATTATACTCATACACTTCCAGATGCATATAAACCTTTCATGAGTACTTATAAGGATTGTTTTATGTTTGAATATCCCTCTGAACTACCACCAGTTCGAGGATCCTTTGACCATAGCATAGACTTAGTCCCTGGTAGTTCTCCTCCTCATAAAGCACCTTATAGACATGGCCCACTACATCAAAAGGAAATAGAAAATCAAGTAAAAGACCTACTACAAAAAGGACTTATAAGGCCTAGTTCTTCCCCATTTGGAGCACCAGTTCTCTTAGTAGAAAAGAAGAATAAAACTTATCGAATGTGCATTGATTATAGAGCCCTTAACAAGATCACGATCAAGAATAGATACCCTATTCCTCGAATAGATGATCTCTTAGATAAGTTACGAGGAGCTCGTGTCTTTAGTAAAATTGATCTTAAATCGGGTTACCATCAGATTCGTATGACACAAAGTGATATTTTTAAGACTGCATTTAGAACTCGAAACGGCCATTATGAATTTATGGTAATGCCCTTTGGACTTACTAATGCCCCTGCTACATTTGCACGAATGATGAACAATATTTTTCTTGATTACCAAGCTTTTGTTCTTGTATTCTCTGATGACATACTTGTTTACAGTAAGAATGATAGTGAACATGAAAAGCATCTTGAAACAGTTTTTCATTTGTTACGAGAGAACACACTTTATGCTAATCCTGAAAAGAGTTATTTCTTTCAGCGTAAGCTAGAATATTTAGGACATATTATTTCAAGTGAAGGTGTGCATGTGGATCCGAAAAAGATTAGAGTTATCATAGAATGGCCTACACCACAACCAGTCAATGATGTTCGTTCTTTTCTTGGGTTAGCTAGTTTCTATAGGAAGTTTGTTTGAAATTTTTCTTATTTAGCATTGCCTCTTACCTTGTTGTTGAAAAAGAAAATAAAATTTGCATGGGGAATTACCCAACAACAGTCCTTTGACAAACTTAAACATGCACTTTCACATGCACCTGTTTTACAATTACCTGATTTTTCACAACCCTTTCATGTTGTTACTGATGCTAGTGGTTCAGGAATAGGTGCTGTTTTAATGCAAAATGACCATCCCATTGCATTTGAGAGTAGAAAGCTTAAGCCCTCAGAACAGAATTATAGTACATATGATAAAGAACTGTTAGCAGTTGTGCAGGCTTTGCGAATTTGGAAACACTATCTTATGGGCTCTGAGGTCTTAATCAAAACCGATCAATAGGCTATTAAATATTTATTAAAGCAGCCCTTAATCTCTGATAGGCATCTTAAATGGGCATCATTCATTCAAAATTTCCAACCCATGATACAATATCAGCCTGGTAAAGCTAATGTTGTAGCGGATGCTCTTAGCCGTTTTCCTTTGCATTCTGTTGTTTTGAATAATGTTTCTGCCATCCAAATTCATTCTTTTCAAGAAATGGTTTCCACTTATGCATATGATTTGTATTTTTCACGTGCATGGCATGACTTCAACAATGCTGCATCTTTATCTGATGAACATTATACATTTCATAATGGTTTTCTCTATTTTCAACATAGATTGTGCATAACCCAAGCTTTTAAAGATTTTGTCATTAAAGAAATGCATGAACCATCTTACATGGGTCATAGAGGCATACAAAGCACCATTTCTGTTTGCAAAGATTTCTTCTTTTGGCCACACATGGAAAAAGACATTGCACATTATGTTTCTCAATGCATTGTATGTCAGCGTGTCAAACGTCATCATGGTAAACCATTTGGATTATTAATGCCACTTCCTATTCCAAATGAACCATGGGAACAAATCTCTATGGATTTTATCACAGGTCTTCCGATCACTTCATCACATAATGATATGATTTGGACAATAGTTGATAGGTTTAGTAAATATGCATATTTCATTCCATGTAGAAAAACTTTGACTACACCTCAAGCTGCAAAATTATTCATTAAATGCATTTTTCCCCATCATGGATTTCCTAAAGTAATGTTATCTGATCGTGATGTTAGGTTTTGTAATCATTTTTGGGTTGCCTTATTTCAACATTTTGGTTCTAAAATAGATTTTAGCTCTGCATTCCATCCTGAAAGTAATGGACAGAGTGAGGCTACAAATAGTACTATTCTTGATTTATTGCATTGTTATTCATTAGATAATCCTAATAACTGGGATGAAAAATTGCCATTGCTTCAATTTGCTTACAATAACACTTCACACACCACTACTAGTCGTGCACCTTTTGAAATAGTTTTTGGTAAAAAGCTTCCCACTCCCATGTCCCTCACCCAAACCGACATTCCGATGACTGATTCTATTGCTCAAGATCACGTTTCTATACTTCTTGATGTTCATGAGCACATTAGGAAAAGTCAAGAGCGATATACACGTATTATCAATACTAAACGATTAGCCAAAGAATTCAAGGAAAATGATTTTGTGTGGTTGCGAATAATTAAAAGACGTCTCAAAAATATTTTGTAGCATCCTAAAATTAAACTTGCACCACGCTATTATGGACCGTTTCGCATTATAGAAAAAATTAATGATAATTCATTTCGATTAGATATTCCATCCCATTGGACCATTCATAATTCTTTTCATATTAGTTTACTTAAACCATTTAAAGGAACTTTACCACTTGCTCCACTTCTTGATGACCCTCCTTTAATTGAAGAACAATCTGAAATCTTAGTTCCTGAGAAAATCATTGATTATGATGTCACTACTACACTCACAGGTACTCAATATCATCGATATTTGGTTAAGTACAAAAATCACTCTATTGAAGAATGTCAATGGATACATAAAACACAATTAACACCTCATTATGACCACTTAATTTCAGCATATCATACACAAACACATTAATGTAACAGCTCCATGAACATTTCCATGCATGTATTTTTTTTACATGGCACATGCCTATTTTTATTCAGTGATGCAACATGTGACTGGCCATCTATGTTTATTCTTTTATCACCTGAGGCCAGTTGCTTGTTCAACTGCGGGGCATGTTATACCTTATGGAATATGTTGAACAATGCATTGTTGGATTGAAATATAAAATAGCCAATGCATTGTTGGATTGCAATATAGAATAGCCAATGCATTGTTGGATTGAAATATAAAATAGCCAATGCATTGTTGGATTGCAATATAGAATAGCCAATGCATTGTTGGATTGAAATATAGAATAGCCAATGCATTGTTGGATTGTAACATGGAATATGTTGAACACTGCATTATAATTGTTAGAGTGTTGAATTATTTTATCAACTGAGGTCAGTTGCTTGTCAACTAGGAGGCATGTTGTATATTATTGAACAATGTATTGTTAAAGTGTTATATTATTAATGTATTACTATGTTTTTGATGTTTCTGATATAGCAGCTGAAGGTTTGTGAGGAGCGTGCAAGGCGTGAAAGGGCGGACATCAATAATCCGAATAATTATTATTTAGCTTGTAAATAAACCTACGTAGAAGGTTCTATTGTTAGAAAAGTAAGGGTTAGAATAAGGGTCGTTGTAGACCGCAGTTTCTGTTATTCAAAGTAATGGCTTTCTGTAAAAGTTACCAACTTTTAGTTTCACGCCTACTTTTTGAAGCCGCCCTCATGTAACCACTATTTTCGACGTAATCAAAATTCCTATAAATACATGCACTTTGTGGACTGTCGAAACAGAGTGCATGGGGGGAGATTGCACCCAATCTTGCGTTCGGTCTCGTCTCTTGTTGCCTCTATTTTTTGTGTGCTTTTCTGCATCCGTAATCTCTGTATGCGTGTAAGCAAGATCCTGACAACACATACTCTACCTCATGTTCAATACATTCCAATCGTGGTCTTTGATACATGCCATAGCTAGAGTTACACCAACATATAGTATGCTCGTGATAGTAAAACTCATCATAATTCTTATGGAAGGACACATATGAAGTCCTTGCATGGGTAGGAGGTGGTGCAGTGCCCTTTGATTGATCAGAATCTGATTATAACAAGAAACAAAAAAAAGTATATCAGTTATGTATCAATCAGATATATTTAAAATTAAAATTTTGATATACTTACAGTATATAGTCCTTTCACAATTAGAAGACGGTGGTGGAGTTCCATCTGATTGATCGAAATCTACAAATAATGGTATTTGATAATAATAAGCTGATTATTTACATACATAAACATTCACATATACATATTTACACATACACACATATTCACATATATAGATTTACACATACACACATATTCACATATACACAAATACACATTATTATGGGATAAATGCATGTATTTTGTATGAATGAGTGTATATGCATGCATGTGTATGTGTGTACCTATATATGTGGATATGTATATGTGTGTTTATGTTATATGTTTGTATATGTGTATATGTATACATATATGTATGTGTATATGTTTGCATGTATATGTGTATGTGTATGTGTATGTGTGTGTATATATGTGTATTTATTCTGATTCTTTTTTTCTGTTAGAGATTAAATTAATAGGAGATATTGTATGGTGGAAAAAATTAGAGGGGACCTAACATACCACCTGAGACATGGGAGTTTTTTCGTAGATAGCTATGTCTTCAGGAGTCATTTCTGTAGCAGAAGGTATACAAATTAATAGTTTATATTTGTAATTTTTATATATTTTAGTAATTTTTTACATTTAATTTATGTATTTCTTTTTTCTTTAAATAGACAGGCTGCTGTAGAGAAGAGAGTTGAGTTCGGTCACACATCAAACCTAGGCCAAATGGGCCATCATGGTTTTGTAGCTACATTTGTAAGTATATGTGTTATTGTGAGTATATTTTTTATTTTAGTTAAAATGCAAGAAACTAATCTTTTTTATTTGTATTAAGGCCGATATCCTACCAAACATGAGATCGAGTATGCTACACATTTTGGATATCAGCCTTTGAGCGAGTGTATGAGAGATCATCCAGATGCCTTTGTGAGTATTATTAAGTTTTATATAATTCTTTTATTTTTATGGATGTTTTAATTGTTTTACTTCTTTACATTTGTTATATGTAATACAAGAGCATTATGGAGAGGCAGATATGGATGAGGTGGAGAAAAAGACACAGGAGGGATGATCCCCATCATCATAGGGTGATCATGATGATGAGAATGAGGATGATGATGATTATGATGTTGATGATGATTATGATGATCATGATGATGATGATTAGGATTCTTGATTATGACATTGGATATGTATTTACATTGATATATATATATATATATATATATATATTTTTTTTACTTATATATTGTTCATTTCAAATATGTTTTGAATTGTGTGTATGGTATTAAGTAATGCAAAGTTTTTTTCTATTGATTGTTAATCTTGTTTATATTAAGCATTTGTTTTAGTACTTTAATTATATAATTCATTCGTATGTGTGTATGTGCATGTATATGTGTGTAATGTGTGTGTGTACGTATGTGCATGTAAATGTGTGTAATATGTGTGTGTATATGAATATATGTACATATGTATATGTGTATATGCATGTATGTGCATGTGCATGTGTAAGTGTATATGTGTATGTATGTGTATGTGCATGTGCATGTGTATGTGTGTATATGTATGTATGTGCATGTGCATGTGTAAGTGTATATGTGTGTATATGTGTATGTGCATGTGCATGTGTATATGTGTGTATATGTATGTGCATGTATATGTGTAAGTGTATGTGTATATGTGTGTATGTGCATGTATATGTGTATATGTATGTATGTGCATGTGTGTGTATATGTGTGTGTACGTTTGTGCATATATATGTGTATGTGTGTGTATATATACATATATGCATATGTATGTGTATGTGTATAAACATATACAAGTGTATGTATATGCATGTGTATATGTATGAAACGTGCATGTGCGTGTGGATGCATTTCCATTTGCATCCATGTGCATGCATGTGGATGTGCATATACATGTATTTAAGTATATGTTAATGTGTGTATGTCTATATATATATGCAATACTCGATGCATGCAAGTCTTTTTATGTGGTTGTAGAAATGTTTGTGCATATGCATGTGTATGTGTGTCTATGTGTAAGTGTATGTGCACATGTATGTGTGTGTATATATGTGTGTGCCAAAGCATGTGTATATATGTGTGTGCCATAGCATGTGTATATATGTATATGTGTGAACGTGCATCTTCATCATGTATAAGTGTATATGTGCATATCAATAAGTGTGAGTATGCTAACTAATGAAAATAACACAATTCAAATGATATACAAAGAATGGAAATTGTACTTACAATAGGTAGCCATATTTTTTGCTTGGTTAGCTTCTTGAATAACCTGCAATAGAGAGAGGGAAAGAGAGAGAGAGAGAGTTCAAAGAGAGAAAGAGGTAGAAAGAGAGAAACATAGACAGAGAGAGACAATAAGATAGAGATTAGGCAAAACAACAATTCTGCATATACTTGTTTTAGCTCATAAGCACAGCGCAATTGCAAACGTTTGAGAGCTCTTCGATCAAATGCGTGAACATGCCGATCAAAGAGCCTCCAACATTTTAATTTTTTTCATCAACAAGCCATCGTGTAAGTGATGGTAAAGCATCATAAAAACCACTGCAATTGGTTTCCATAAGCGACCTTGTTTATTGTCGCTTATGCGACACAAAAAAGCATCGCTTATGCGATGCTTTTTTAAACCATTACTTTAGCGATGCTCACTGCGAGCATCGCACATCACGTGTGCCACAACTCGAAAAACCATCATTTTGTTGGTCATCTAATCAAGGGTCCGTGCTCAATGCTTGTTGCGAAGCTTTTTGCAATTTTATAGCGACGAAGATGTGTCACCTTAACCGTTGCTATGTGCATGTATTCCTTGTAGTGAAAGTCATCTTCCACTCCAATTGTTTGATCATTTATGTTAATTCTAGATAGGTGATCACCCATAACATTTGCTCTATAAGGTATATGTACTATAGAGAAATCAAATTCTTGAGACAAAAGAAGCCATCTTCATACCCTTCTAGTTGCTTGTGACTTATTTGGTAAGTACCAAAGTGGTTGATGATCAGTTAGAGTAAAAAATTTCACCTCTAATAAGTAGTGGTGGAACTTTTGGAGATCAAACACATTTCTATCACTAGGAAGCGACACTTATTAGGATTCAACTTTAGTTTCACCTCTCTACATCTTTTAAAAACTTGTTGTAGCTGGATCAAGTGATTATCCAAGAAATCCAAAGGATTCTTTGTGTAAGTACCTAAAAAGCAGCAGCAAGGGTCCAAAAATAAGGTTAACAGTTTGATTGACAAAAAGGCATTTCTCAGTCGAAAAGGAATTTTGGCATAGACTTCTCCCTATCTTTTGGCTAGATTGAAATTTGATTCTATCCATTGAATCTGTCCAAGAAGTTGTATAATAAGTGTCCATCCACTTCCTCTATGATTTTCCCTACAAAAGGTATAGGAAATCCATTTGAAATGGATACCTTGTTAAGTGCTCTGAATTCCAGACATATTTTGATTTTTTTTGTACAATAACCATAGGGGAGAGCCATTCTAAATGTTTCACAAGACTGATAATTCGAGCATCCTCCATTTTCAATATCTCGAGGTAAACAACTTTAGCATACTTTGGATTCAATCTATAACTTTTACCTCCTACCAATTTGGCTCCTTGAATGAGAGATATTCTATGTTCTCCAAAACTCACAAGCATCTTCTTTTTCCTACATCCATCCTACATGAACTTCTTGAATAGGAAAAGAAATATCTTCACAATTTTGCATTACCTTATCTTTATTCTATGTAGTTTCCTTTTTAGCAATTGTAATAGCTTCATCCAAGTTGCATTTAAGAAGTGTCATTTTCCCCCTTCTATGGTTTGTCACTGGTTCACCCAATCCAGCAACTTGAATGTGTTGGAGTTAGACATCTCTAGAAGCATGCAAACAACACAAGGAAGAAGAAGAAGCTTGGAACGGAACAAATAATACTAAACATATTGCCACTAAAATGTACAAAGATATGTGGCCCATTTGGGCAATAGGTGTATATACAAGCCGAGGGAGAAAAAAAAACTCCTAAAGAGGGAAAAAGTGCCCCGATAGTCCTATAGTGTTCACACACATCACAACCTAAATATATCAACAAATCCCCCATGGGAGTGATGTAGTGAACAAGGAGCTGGAACTCATGTATAAGGAAGTGCCAAGCTATGTGGCATCACTCCACAAAAGGAAGTAAGCCCAAAGCTTTGTGGAAAGCTTCAAACTTCTCCCTAGGCAGAGCCTTTGTGAAAAGCTCTACAATGTTTTCTTGCATGGGCACATATGCCAAGTTGATCTCTCCAGCAGAGAACCTCTCCCTAACCTAATGATAATGCACCTTAATGTGCTTAGTGCAAGCATGGAACAGAGGGTTCCTCGCAATTGCTAATGCACTCTAACTGCCAATGAAGATGGTGGTGGCAGAAGGCTGACCAACACCCAAATCAGCCATAAGGCATATGAGCCACACACTCAACAGTCACTATGAAAGCTGCCCTACACTCAACCTCACAACTAGAAGTGGCCGTACTAGGTTGCTTCTTCCTCAACCAAGATATTTCAAGAGGAAGGAGATAAGGAAGAGAGCTCACACACACATTCTCACAATCAAAGCAAAGCACACACTCAGATTGAGGCAAGGAATAATGATCTTCTTCTTCTTCTATTACATAAAAAGGAATGTACAAGAATGACCTAAAAACAAGAATACAACAAAGTGCAATATATAAAGACTAGTACATAAGGAAAAAATTGTCTGCAAATGAGTGAGCTGGTAAGAAACAAATGTGCCATCACTCTCACTAGATAAATTTAGTACAACTCAATGAAGTATCCCTGACATATACTTGTATGATCACTATACATGTTAGAGAAACGAAAAGCTGATACATGTTATCGTGGATCATCACATGTTGAGCTTGATATCTCAACACTCCCCCTCAACCTCAACTTCATGTCCTCTAATCCAAGCATCTTCTGAAACTTCTTCACCTTCTCTGCTCCAAGTGCTTTAGTGAAAATATCATCAACCTGCTCATCTGTTCTCACATAAAAAAGATCAATATCACCTGCAAATACCTTCTCTGTGATGAAGTGATAATGTACCTCGATATGCTTTGTTCTAGCATGAAAAATAGGTTTTTGCGCTAATGGTATATTGCTAAGATTATCACAATAGATAGTGATAGGGTTTTGCACTTCCACACCTAAATCTGCAAGTAGCATCTCCAGCCATGATGCCTCACATGCTACCATTGCAGCATCTCTATACTCAACCTCTATACTCGACAAAGCAACATTGGGTTACTTCTAGGTGCTCCATGTAATAGCCACACGCCTAAGTGAGAATAGAAAGCCACTAGTAGATCTTCTATTTGGAATGCCACCAGCCCAATCTACATCGGTGTATCCATGAACGTTTAGCCTTATATTTTGTTTTTAGGGTTTCTCTACCCTAATCTCAAAATTAGGGTTGGTTGATTTACAATTTTGTTACACTATTTTGTGAGAATAAGGTTAGTGAAATTGCTCATTCACTTCACACACTTAGATTATTTCAACATAATCTAAATTTTTATCATCATCTTCTTGGATATTCTTCCATTAGTGAGTGCACCACTTTATATGGTTGAGTAGTACTCCCATGTTGTAATTTGGACATCTATTTTTTAGTGAGTAAGCATTCAGCTTACGTTCCTATCCTTGTCTCAAGAACTCTTTCTTTCTATCCCTCACTCATCATCTTAATTAATTAAGTGTGTATGCTCAAAAGGTTTTAGTTTGGAATGATCATGGGGCCCCAAATTCCAACACTTGGCATCAAAGCATAATTGGCATACGCACTTAGTTAAGATCAGTGAGATTAGAATTGAGATTGAAGACAAGTTCATAAAAAACAATGCATAATCCAAAGTAGTACTCACATAATGTAGAGTGCGCCTCAAAGCATCCAAATGTGGCTTCGTGGGAGCCTGCATAAATTGACTTTCAAGTCCAACCGTGTAGCTAAGAATAGGCCTCGTAATTGTGAGATATATAAAACTTCCCACAATTCTCTTGTACATAGTAGCATTTTCCAATGCTTCACATGATGTAGTATCTAACTTCAAATCTGATCTAATGGCATAGAAATTCTCTTACGATCAGTCATACCATACTTTTGCAGCATATTCAAGGCATATTGCCTTTGTGACATCCATATACCTCTTTCTATATGTATAAACTCAATGCCCGAGAAATAGTGCAGCACACCAAGATCTTTCATGTCAAATTCTTGCATAAGAAGTTGCTTTACTTCTTTGATGCTTTCTTCATTATCATCACCTACAATCAAATCATCAACATAAATAGCCACAATCTTAATGCCATCATCATCCTTCTTTGCATATAGTGAATGATCTACATCACATATAGAAAACCCAATGATGGTTAAGTAATCAGCAATCCTTGCATGCCATGCATGAGGAGCTTGCTTCAGCCCATACAAAGCATTTTGCAACCTACAAACATATTTTAGATGCTTTAAATCCTCATATCCTTGTGGTTGGTCCATGTATACTTCTTCCTCTAACTCACCATGTAAGAAAGCATTTTTCACATCCATCTGATGCAAAGTCCATCCATTTGTTGTAGCTAATGCAAGAAGTGTTCTGACAGTAGACATTTTAGCTACACAGCTGAATGTTTCCTCATAATCAATGCCATAAGTTTATGCATTCCTTTTTCTACCAAATGTGCTTTATACCTGCTTATGCTACCATCAGCATTGTGCTTTAGCTTGTAAACCCACTTGCAGTCTATGGGTTTCTTTCCTTGTGGCAATGAAACCAGCTTCCATGTATCATTTCCATAAAGTGCCGCCATCTCTTCATCCATAGCTTTTTCCCAATCTGGGTTTCCAATTGCATCTTCAAGACAAGAAGTTTCAACATCTTGTATTACCTTTGTCATGTAGGCACAATGGCGAGCCATGTAACTATCATATGTCAATCATTGCATTGAATTCCGTATCCTCCCAAATCTTCTTGGTCTTGGGTCACTTCGCCTTGTATCATCTACATGTGCATTTCTTACTCCTCGAGTCTTCAAAGAGGGCAATCCAAGTTCCTCATCAAGACTCTTTTCTAACCCCCTTGAAACTCCGTCAACATCTTCAAAACCTGCACATGTTTCATGACCAGCATAAAGTTTTTCTCTACCTTTTTTGGATGTATTTGATGAATTTGCTAGACTGAAATTTCCATGCAATCTTCCACTCCATGGATTTGAGTTGGAACTTTTTCTTGGTGATGCATCCGGTCCACTCAAAGCTTGAGATTGTGCAATTGACATTTCAGCATTGTCTTTGCCATTTGGTTCAAGATTCAGTCCTTCTTTGGCATCTGCATAGAATCTTGACATTTCATCAAATACCACATCCCTACTCACCTTCACCTGTCGTGTGAGTGGATTATAACATTTATATCCCTTTTGTTCAAGGGAGTATCCAATGAAGAAACATTTTTCTACTTTTAGATCAAGCTTCATCCTCAACTCATCTAGAACATGTACATATGCAATACAACCAAAAACTTTCATATGTGATAAGTTTGGCTGTTTACTTGTGAACTTCTCTTCAGGTGTAATTTGATGTACAACAGTAGTTGGAGTTCTGTTCATGATGTATACAACCATATGCATAGCTTCTGCCCAAAAATAATGAGGCATATCCTTCTTAGCCATCACGGCTCTTTCTATTTCCACAATATGTCTATTTTTGCATTCAGCAACGTCATCCTGTTGTGGTGTGTACCTGCATGAAAACTGATGTCGAATTCCATGACCTTTTAGAAAATTGTTGAACTCATTTGGTATGTATTCACCTCCTCCATCAAATCTTAATGTCTGAGTATACTTCCCTGTCAGCTTTTCCACCACATCTTGTAAATTCCAAAAGTGATTGAATACCTCACTCTTCTCTTTCATGAAATAGACCCACACTTTCTGTGTATGTTCATCAATGAAAGTAACATAAAACCTGCAACTGCCCATAGATGTAGTCTTTGCAGGGCCCGACACATCTGTATGTACTATCTCTAGCACATTCTCACTAACATGCTTGTCATGTGGAAATGATGATCTTGTTTGTTTACCAAATTCACATGTTGCACATACCTTTTGCATCTCTGCAACCTCATTAGGGCGAAAAACGGCCAAAAAGAGGCTGTTTGCTAATGGGAGATTAAGGAAATTGACAAATAGCATCTTTCCACGTGTACAAGAATATAACATTGCTGTCTCTTTTAACCATATGAAGAATTTCTTTTTTTAATACAATTTTCTCTAAAAGCGCCGCTAAAGTGATGAAGAGTCTCGTATTCAGTGTACAATTTTTCGGTTTGATGCAAAAAAAGATACTTTTGCACACTTTACAAAGCATATTCTCGAATTTCCAAGAAAGAATAGATTTTTGAAGATACGAAATATTTTTGGGTTCACAAAATTTCATGATCATTCAGCGACAGGGTTTACATCAAATCAAAAGTTTCCACGTGTACAAAGCCTTTTCTCTATAAATACTACCAAAATTTGTGAACATCCGTTTCTCTCTTTGAACCTTCTTCTTCTTCTAAGTTCAAATGGCTTCTTCTTCTTGTCGTCCTTCCAATCGTGTAACTTCATGTGAGGTTTACAACAGAAGAAAGGATTCTTTGTGGAAACCTCTTTCTATGAAAGTAAATGAATGGGTAACTATTCTTCCTAGCTGTAGAGGTGCCCATAAAGTCAAGCGTGCCAAAAGAGACAACACAAGAAACCACTCGAAGGGACGTATTCTCAGTTTCAAATTGAAGAGATGCGGTTGGTTTGCACGAGTACAACATGTGTACAAAGCTAAGGATCTTGTTCTAGAAAATCATCTGCAATTCCCTTCGTACTGTAAGTGAAGTTTGACAATGCTCTTCTATCATTCCAGTTGTTTTTGTATAATAAAACATATCTTTTTGTACTGCAGATATCTTTCCTTCCAATATTGTGGAATGGCAACTTGTTGAATGTTTAACTGGAACATTTAGTGTTCTTCATAAGGAATATGCAGAACTCATGTATGCAGACAAATCTGTTCAATTTTTCAATAGCATAGAGTTATTTGTCCATTATGGAGATTATCAAGTGCCATCAGGGAGGAGTTCTTATGGAAATCTTGTACATGTACCTGGTCCTTGCATCTCTTCATTAGATTGGGATGCTCCTGATCATTCAACAATTTCAAGTTTTCTATGCAGAATTAAATTTGACATCCAAAAGGCAATGTCAGCAGAACAAATTTCGAGAAGGATAAAGATTCAATGGTTTTTGCCTATTCATGTCTTTGTAGCATGCTTCAAAAACATGTTATTACAGAAAACAAAAACAATGTGGTTGAATAGGAGAGTCTCTATTTCAGAGATTGATGATGTTTTAGGTAGGGAATGGGATAGCAAAGAAGTTCAAAAGCTAGGTGACATTATTTTATGTAAACTTAGTCCCAATTCTCTTTCAATCTCATATCAGATATGTCGACAATCTCTGGTTCTAGGATATGACTATAGAAGGTGGAAAAAAAAAGCTTGGACTTTGGATAGCCTTGGACTCACAGGAGAGCTGTCCAGAATTTGAGTTAGAAGTATTGATTCATCCAGATTTTCAATCAAGGAAAATAATTTTCACTACAAATTGGAATCTCAGAAATGTAAGGGAGCTCCTAGAATACCTTGATGAGGTATCATCTCATTTTAGATTCTCAATTGATGATGCAATAGTTAACATGAGATCAGAGAAATCATTATCTTGCATAAGTTGCCTGCCACCAAGGGTGATTAAGTTCCAACCTTTAAGATTGTAACAAGTTAACCCTGGCATTCTTACATAATGTATCTTCCTCTAATAGAAGCTTCTATTGATACTTCCATTGAATTTTCTTTGTAGGATGGTGACAAAGAATGTGTGTTAAATTATTAATTTTAAATGTCTATATTCATATTTGCATTTTTTAATTTACTTTCAAGATTTTGATGAGGTTCTTATTGAACAATGATAAGAATATAAACCAAGACTTCTTAGATATCTTTTAAGGCTCTTTATTTCATATTTCCATTGATTTTTATTTGCAGGAGTGAATTGATGACTTCAATTATCCCCCCTCATTTAAACTCATATTGGAATTTTTTTGTTTAATCATAACATTCTGATGAGGTTACAACTAAGAGATAATTATACAGGAACTTGCATAAGTTAATTCTAGATGAACAAGAGATCTAGAATTCAATATCTAATTTCAATTTAATTATTTTAGTCTATCAAATGTGCACATTAGTCTCAATTAAATAATTTGATTCTATCCAACTTTTCTGTCCTCAAGTAATGCAAGAGAAATTATCATGGTACACATAACAAGTAATATAAGAGAGGGTGGAGAACCTAGTGCAAATTCCAATTCCAGGTTTGGTATTTCAAAATTAGAAGAGCATGACTTAAGGCATAAAACAGAGGAGACGGCCGATGCAAGCGACTAGTGCAATCTGAACTTGTTGGATGGCCCTTATCGCTTAGATCGGTCGTGTTAGCAAACTACCGTGAGAGACTTCAACAAGTGACCTTGCGTAAAGATTTGACCCATGAGTATAAAAACAACTATCAACAGCGATGAAATGGATAATACAACCGATGCAAGCGATAGGGGTAATCCAAAATTCTTCGATTCCCCGTATCGCTTGTATCGGTCGTGTCCTCTTAATTCTTTATATCCTTCTGTATCTTCTCCAATTTAAACTTTCCAACAAGAATGAAGTAAGAAACCCACAATGCATTCATATTTTTGACACAAACAAACTTAATTGGACCATGCAATGAACTTTTGTTTAACTCTCAAGAGGTTCAATAGAACTGTATATTTCTCAAGCATATAAATATTGTAAAGGCAAATAAATATGGTTACAATGACCATCTTCCAGATGAAGATTGGCATAAGTACATACAATTTGTACATAAACAAATCTTCCAACCTATGTTGGTTTTACAATAGATTTCAATCTAAGACTCAAAAATGATTCAACCCTTTCTATCCTTTTTGGAGCCCTGTTTTCTCAGTTGCTTCTGTCCTTTTTTGGAGCTTTCAGCTTGACTCTTTTTGTTGTTCCCATGCTTTAATGGTGAGTGAAGAGGAAACCCTTTCTTTTTATCTTCAGACTTTTTTTATCAGGTGGAGGGGGTGGAGGTCAGTCTGGATCATATGGGCAGATTGCATGTTTCATGATGCCATTAATTGCTCTCTCTCTGATCAAGATGATCCATGCATTTGGGTAGTCTGATAAATTCAATTTACGACTGTAAAACCTTCTTTCCAAGAATCTTACAGCATTTGCAATCACTCTCTAGCCACATGATGTTGAGTCTCTCTGCAATGGCACATGAATTTGTATGTATCCAAACTGCTTTTGTTCATTCATTTTAGCAATTCTAGGAAAATTCTGATCAATGTGCATCTTGAGAAGCTTTGCAGCACTGCTTTGTAAAGTGAAAATCAGAATGGATGGCATGGCTTTAAAATAGAGAACAACAAAATGTATAGTAACTTACACTTTGCAATTCCCATGTTGTGATTGAAGAGAATTGAGGAAAAGATCTTGATATGCATTGAAGTCCACAATAATCAAACTCCAATGGCCCCTGTCAATGAGTTGCATGTAAATATACTTTCTTAAATGAAACAAATATCTTTCAAAAGTGAAGATGAATACTTACTTTTCAATATATGGGTAGATAACACATTCTACCTCTTCTGTAAAATCCTGTAGAAAGGACTTGACATCTCCATGTTTATGCAAAAAACACTGTATCACCAGAGGATCTTAAATAAATACTTTTCTTTGAACCGCTTCCTCACATTGTTGAAGAAGAACCCTACAAATCAAGAAATAAAAATTCAGTTAAGGAACTAGAAAATTAAGCAAAACAAAAGCATTTTAAGGCCTCTAGATATACCTGAGTGAAATGTTGACAACATTATCTCATATTTCAACATGGAGCTCCCTCAACATTTTGTTGTCTTCAGTTCTAATGTCAAGAAACCAATATTTTTGCGATGGCATTGCAACATTAACTATTATCTGCCCATCTCCTTTCTTGAGGAGATCTTTATTTGCTTTCTGTAACTTTTGAATCTGAGTTAAGATGACACTTTCCTCTGTAAATAATCCTTGCTTTTTCCTCTCCTCCTCACTATTTGCTGCAGTTCTAGTTTCATGATCATGAGTGACCTGAGGGTTGATCTCTTCAATGACAACTGTTTTTTTTGGTGCTCGAGCTGGAGGTATATTTAAAATGTCAAAAACTTTCTGATCATGGTGATCAATAGGAACCAAAGCTTTATCAAATTTATATCTTATTCTTGGAACAATAACATAATCCTTCACCGTTAGTGTTACCCTATGAGCAACACATAAATAGGCATCATTCATAAAATCAATAGCAAAGTCCTCTACAGCTTCTTGCAGGCATAGCAGTGCTTGAGTTTGCCACCTCACATTGACAAAGGATGAGGTCTTCATCAAAGAACAGAGGTTGGCTGAGATCTGCTTGACAACTCTCATAATTGGAAGTCTAGGGATCAACAATCCCACAGACTTTTGAGCTCTTCTAATTTCCCTCAAGGACTTTACATGGTACTTGACCCTTTTTTTTAAGGCTTGTCTAGCACATTGTCTTGAACCTTCTGGGGATTTTGCTCCTAGACATTTTCCCCCTGGGCATTTTGTTCCTGGGCATTTTGGTCCTGACCCTCAGGGTACAACTTCCTTGCTATCTTTTTGGTCCTAGCCATACTCTGCACAAAATCAGAATCTTTAGGCAAGGAATTAGGAAAAGTGGAAACTTACTCTCAAAAAGCTATGATCAACGACTCTTTCCACTATCAAAAACTTATGATCAGTGACTCTTTCCACTGTCAAAACTTACTCTCGAAAAGCTATGATCAATGATTCTTTCCACTATCAGAGACACGATCGATGCAAGCGATAGGAGTCATCCGGAAATGCCCGGATGTCCCTGATCGCTTGCATCGGTCGTCCTTGAATTCATCATCAAATATCAATCAAATATATTTTACAATGCAAAATACTCAATTATCACTAAGAAAAACATAATTTGAAAGCTATGATCAATGACTCTTTCCACTATCAGAGACCCGACCGATGCAAGCGATAGGAGTCATCCGAAAATACCCGGATGTCCCTGATTGCTTGCATCGGTCGTCCTTGAATTCATTATCAAATATCAATCAAATATATTTTACAATGCAAAATACGCAATTATCACTAAGAAAAACATAATTTGAAAGCTATGATCAATGAATCTTTCCACTATCAGAGACACGACCGATGCAAGCAATAAGAGTCATCCGTAAATGCCCGGATGTCCCTAATCGCTTGCATCGGTCGTCCCTGAATTCATCATCATAGTTCAATAAATACAAGTTGAAATAAAGGTAACAATGCGTACTACTCAAGCATCACTAAGGAAACCAAAATTTGCAAGCTATGATCAAGGACTCAATGCCATTTAAGAAACATGACCGATCCAAGCGATTAGGGTTATCCAAAAATCTCGGATGTACCGTGATCGCTTGGATCAGTTGTGTCCATATTACCTAACGCAAAGAGCGCTCTCTATAGAAATTGTGAAGAAGCAGCTTAAAAACTTGGTGGCGATGGAACCTCGACGCTTGGCAAGTGTTGACAAAAAAAAATGAAAGAAATGAATAGGGAAGCTTAAATAGGTCCCAGAACTGAGTTGACCATTGGTGCCACATGGCATGCCACGATTGGTCCATGTCATATAGCCGTTGCAAATTCCAATGTCTTTTGCCACATGGCATGATTTGATTGGTCCATGTCATCTATGCATTGCATCGGCCAACGTACGCTTTGCCATGTGGCACTCTGTGATTGGTCCACCTCATCCGATCGTTACTTCTTCCCCCCTCGCCTATAAATAGCTACTTCCTTCATAAACTCAAATTTTGCACCTTCAGAGAATTTCTCTCATTTTCATGCGTATTTTTCTTTCGTCCCCGACACGACCGATACAAGCAATTTTCCCCGTTTGACCTACGTTGACTCTCTTTAGTCGCTTGCATCAGTTGTGTTCTCCTAATAGACATACAGGAGAAGCTGCAGCTAAGATGGAGGGAATGAATGAGATCCTTAGTGTCTCTCCATCAGAGAAACTTCTTGATTTCATGGTTCAAGAGGGTTTAACTGTAGATTATTTTCCTAATGCAATGACGATATTCAACCCCAAAATTGATTTTGAAAAACTCTTAGAGAAATCGAAAAGTTTTCTTAAGGATGAGTGGGAGATTTACTTGGGGTTGATCAATGGAAGGATCCTTTCTATTTCTCAGAAAACCTATGTCCATCCTCACATCTTTGGGAAGGATCCAATAGATAGGGCTAAAATCACAAGAAAATGCAAAAGGATATCCCCTATGCCAGGGAAGCTTGATTTATGCCCAGAGCATGAAAAGGACTGCTGCTTGCTCCCTTTAAACATTGCCTTCTTGATATGGCTTGATCATATCTCAGTTGAAAAGGAGGATAATGTTCATGTTGAAGACGAGCCTTTCTTAGAGCTGACACTTGAGGGAAGCTCAAAAACTATGAAAGGTGTCATGGAGATTGTTGAGGAGATCAATCTCCAAGCAGAAGAAGAGCAGGTCAAAGGTTTTGATGTGGCCACTTTTAAAGCAGAAACTGCAATAAGGGAGCCAAGTGAAGAAGTTCGTGTCTGAGAAGTCCTTACTTCTCCCAAATCTACCTTTTTACTTTATCTCTGAAAAAGAGTTTATACCTCTATTTTACATTCAGGAACTTTTCAATCTAAGGGAGGACTACTGCCTTGCAGCTATAGCTGAGTCAGAAGAAGTTGCAAGAAGATTCATCAATAAGAAAGGAGAAAGAAAAGAAGAATTTTTGCGTCTTGATTTGGATTTGTCTAATGAAGAATTCAAAGATTCATCACAAGCTCTTTCAAAATGCTTTGAGAAAGCTATCTCAGAGAAGCCAAGACTTGTTGATGAAGAGTTTGATGAGCATCAGAAGCAACTTGGAATATACTCGTTTGGGCGCGGCTATTCATTCTTGGATGTTGCTAAGGACAAAGGAACAATTTTGTATTGACTCAAAAGAGCTCATTGAGGAGGAAGATGAGGTCAAGGTATGTTGTTTAATATAGTCTTATGAATTAAAGGTTTTGTCCGGGATCTCCATTTTTAGTGAGAAATTGACCACGACCGATGCAAGCGATAAAGCCCATCGGATAATTCCCGTTGGGCCTTATCGCTTGCATCGGTCGTGTTCGGAGTTAAAGAGGAAGATGAGGTCAAGGGATGTAGTAAAGTATATTCTCATGATTTTAAGGCTAAGGAGATGAGATGCCACAATCGGTTTTCTCCAAGGTCTCCATTTACACTGAGAAGTCGATCACGACCGATGCAAGCGATAAGGCCCATCGGATATTTTTCGTTGGGCCTTATCGCTTGCATTGGTCGTGTTTTGACTTGAGGAAGATGACGTCAAGGTATACAGTTAACTATATCCTCAAGAATTTTAGGTTAAGGATATGAGATGGGACCAATGCAAAATCTCTATCTTGTGTCAGATTTCTCCAAATTCTCCATTAGAAGTGTCAGAAATCGATCACAACCGATGCAAGCGATAAGGCCCATCGATATTTTCCATTGGGCCTTATCGCTTGTATCGGTCGTGTCTAGGATTTGCATGCAGCATTGATAATAGATATCTGGCTTGTAAGAATTCCCCTTATTCATCAAATATTACATGTTTCTATGTAGTTTGCAAAGAGATATTGATGACAACCAATGCAAGCAATAACGACTGTCTGAATTTCTCTAAAGACCCTAATCGCTTGCATCAGACGTGTCTCTTGCTTTTTTTCTTATTGTTTCAAGTTACTTCTCATGAATCCTAAAGTGTGCTTGCACTTCATCTAACCTTGTTTTTCATTTTTACCACAGTTAGCTTTATTGGATGAAGACAATTACCTTGGCAGGGGCAAGGGAACAAGAAAAGCCATAGAAGAGAAAGGAAACGCAAAGGTGGATATTCATTCTATTATCCACTATCTTCCAAACTTGAACCCACACACTTTTTGTGTTATTCACAAGCACTATAGTGAGGAGCCAGACTTTGCATTGTTCTGCTTGAGGACTCTATCAAAATACATGGGTTTTACTCCAATACCCTTTAATGCTTTCAGAGTTTTACTGCTTGAAAGAGCAACTACATTCAGAATTTTTGGATATGCCCCAGGACTCAATGCTTCAAGGGCAGGGTACTTTCTTTGTTATTCAAGCTATGCAATGACTGTAGGGGTGTCAGATTTAAAAAGCATTGCTGGATACAGGAGAAAAGAGTTCCTCAGATATAGAGGTGATTTTCTAGAGCCAAGCTCTTTAAAGAGGCTCACGGAATGACTTGATTTTTTCAAATTCTATATCTCAACAAATGTACATATACAGAAATTGCCCAATGTGATATAAGACGTTGCAAATTTTTTTGGTGTAATTGATCCATGGCCTAATATTAATTGTTATTGACTCTCTAGTCAAAGTCATCTGATGGTAATAGACATATTTCTTTTCAAAGCATAATACATCATGAAATGTACATACATGAGATCTTTATTTCTCAAAGAAATAAAAGACGTTGCAAATATTAAAGCTCTGTTTGAAATGTGGTCTTTTTCATTTTGTGATATTGATACATGATGATTTTGTCTGGTGATAGCCATATCCTTCTTATTATATTTGGCATGAGGTCCTTTGTAATTGTCTTCTAACGAACCAATCAAAAAGCTCTCTGAAGGCATTGCTCTTTGGTACTCCTCCTCCTTTCCTTGTACACCTAAAGAAGCTTGTCCTTGCTTGATAATGAGATTTTTCCATGCCTTGGGTGTTCCACATGGCAAGTGATTCTTTTTCTGCAAAGAATGCACCATGCACAAGAAGAATATGCTAGAAGAGCAGAAGAATCTCATTAGATCTTTATTTCAATTAAAAATAAATAAATTGAATAAAATATATTTGGAGGTCACCAAGTAGTATGTTATGTCTTTGGCACCCCATGCCTCTATGATGGTTTCTATAAGCTCTGTGGTCACCTTTCTGAAATCTGTCACATAACTTTTTGATGTTACCTGCTGCCTCATGATCTTTAAAAGATTATCTAGTTTGACCCACACCTCCATTCTCTTTTTTGCTATTTCTGGTTTGCTTTTTACGTTAGTCGTGACCTCACAAATTTTTCTCGAACAATTCCATATGGCATTAAGTTGTTTGCCATCATGGTTGCTCAAGAATCTCCTTGCTTTTGCACCTCCCATTGAGACATCCTGTAGTACATCACCTGTATTTTGTGAAAGCTTTGGATCTTTTCTTAGATGAACATCACCACCATGAAATCCCATTTCTGAAAGAAGACATTCACATTTTTTTTATGCATTCATCTGCAAGAGTTGTAGGCTTGATAGAATATGCATAATCCAAGTGAAGATGGACCAACTTGTCAATGATTCTTAACTCTGCATGTAGTGTACATATGTGTACATTTGTCAATGCTATTGGAAGTATGGGATCCCAAATCATTGAAGAAGATGAGTAGTTATGAAGAATAGCATTTTGTCTAGAAGGAGCCTCTTCAGCCTCAGCTCTCGCAATCCATCCATTTGTGCCTGGGCTTTGCATTCAGTACAAGCAAGGGTACTTAGAATTTGCTCCCCCACTTATACCAAACATGCATTTGAGTGTCTTTAGGTCTCCACTCAAATGCCACTCAACTTGAAAGTTCCCGTAGTCTTTGACATTCAACAATTCTCCTGCATGATGCCTTTGGATAACATTTGGAATGTTTGTCTGTGAGAATAACCATTTAAGTGTTTTATGGCTCTCAGATGGAACTTGAGCACAGCCAACCCACCATAACTCCATTTCTGATTGTACTTTGAGAGATGGAGTATCGAATTTCCCAAGGCTATAGTCCAAAGCTTTGTTCATCAGTGCAATGGTTATTCTCTCCATATTTTGATGTTTTTTAAGCTTAGCTTCATCAAGTTTGATTACAAATTTCAATAGACCAGAACATTCATGCTCTTTTATATTATAGAACTGAACCATGTATGTTTGAAGTTTTATAACATCTATCCATATGTTGTTAAATGCATTGTAAGTGAAATGTAACTTTTGTTTTCCTACTTCGTAAGGCATGTTACCGTGAATATGTTTATATTCACCAAATACTGATGTGATCTTCTTATTCAAGCAGAGCCGAAACTTTCCTACATGATGGAGTCTAGGCAATCCAAAACTTCTAACTTTGTTAAATTTGAAAATTTCACACCAAAATTTTGACATTCCTCTATAACCTTTCCTACTCACTCCAACACTATCACAAATATTCTGAATTTGAGATGGTTCTAGTAAAAGATTCATTTCTGTCATGAGTTTTTGAAAAACAAAGCGTTTCAAGCATGTATTTTCATTCAGTTTCAATAGTCTTAAAACATCATTTTGACTCAAAATTTCATTACAAAAATGTACGCGCTCAAAACTGCTCGACATATTGAAACCTAGCACATTTGTCACATGATCTCTAACAATTTTCACTCTTTTCTTTTTCTGGCTAGATTTTTCACTCAAATCTAAAAAAGGTTTTACTCATTTTGACCGCATTCTCAAACCTATAGGAGTTTCTTTCATTTTTTTAAAAGACTCTAACTGAGAAGATAAAGTGGATAATTTGTTTTCTAGCTCCCTCATATGTAAATTCTTCTGGTGTAGTGTGTTTTGTAAACAGTTTATGTATTCTACATAATTCCTTGAAATATCCCAGAGCCTTGAACCATCCTCACCATCTCCCACAAATCTAATCAAATCATGAAGATTATGAAAAGGGGGGTACCTTCCAGTTTGTAGATCAATTGGATAAACAAATCCATCTGTCCATATGTCGATATGTTTCTTGCCTTCCTTTCGCAATCCATCCACTTCAGGAGGATGAAGAGCCCTTCGGAATACTTTTATTGTCGTCGCATACTCCTGACTAACTGCAATGTTGATATGGAACTTTTCACAATGATTTCGATTGTTTGAAAGCTCAACAAGAGTATTTGGGTTAACGTTCTCCATTGTCTACTTTGAAAAATGATCGGCAAGTGTCTAAAATGACGTGAAAGGGAGAAACAAGCCTGCTATGAAAAGTAGAGAAAAAAAACGCAAAACATCATCAGCACACATTATATAGGTCCGTGAACAAGAGGAAAATTCAAATTTTGATCAGTGCCCGATGAGCACAAACTTCGAGGCATAAGATATCACACAAACTTTTCAAGATTATATGATACGAGTTTCTCTCTCTTCAAAATTTGCATAAGATACATTTTAAATGAACTTACATGGAATTTCTTAAAGGATTTGACAACTTTAATCCCGATTAAGCACAACTAATTGAAATCCTTACACAGCCCTTTTTGGGCCGTTTGTTGCCCTAATGTTGAAATTTGATAGTCCATGGACAACATCCTTTGACTGCATCAATTTTAGCCTTTGCAAGTTTGTATGTCCAATCCATTTGTGCCAAATCTCTATATCAACAATAGCTCCTGCACCTTTTGCAAACATGGTTGCATCCATTTCAAGAATTTCCTTATTTAAGGTGAACATCCTACACACTTCGTTTCCTTTTGCAATCAATCTTCCATCCCATTTGTATTCTTCTACATATAACCCATCAACATTGAACTTGACTTGTAATCCCATGGTCAACCATTTTTCCAACAGAAAACAGATTCTTTGTTATATTTGGAACATGCAGCACATCAACAAGGTGTTTTACCTTCCCATCCTCCATAGACTGCTATATTTCCTACATGCTCGATAGGGTGTGATGTCTCATCACGTGTTTCAACATATCTAGGAACTGGCAATTTCTATAAAGTACTAAATCATTCTGCATGACTAGTCATGTGATTTGAAGCACTTGAATCAACATACCAGACATTATCATTTGATTTTGAAACACTAGCAAACATCATATTCATCATGTGATGTTCAACCATGAACACCTTCTCAGAATCATCTGCAATTATGGATGCATATTTGTTTTACTCCCTTTTGCTATTTTGATTTATTTAACCTACAATCATGTTCAAAGTGTCTAGCTTTACCACAATTCCAACGTGCTTTACTATCATTACCTGAATCATTTCTTTAGAAATTCCTGTGGCCTCTTTGGCTCCCCCTGCCTTCAAACTATCCTCTTCCTCGTGCATGATTTTGTTGTTGACATTGGTCTTGGTTATTGTTTCCTCTTCCACTTCCAAGACCTCTACCTCTACCTCTTCCTCTCCAGAGTAGAATACCTACTCAGAACTAGATTTTCCTTGGGAGTTTGAATCCTCACCAAGGTTCTTTTCTTCAATAAACAGCATAGATACCAGATCAGCAAGATTCAGAATATTTTCCCTGGTCTATATAGAAGTTTTTGAACTGCATATATGCAGCTCCTAAACCACGAAGGCACACTTCCACCTTATCATCATCATCTACATTGATGTCAATAGATGCAAGTGACTCACATATGCCTTTGATTTTCAGAGTGCAGTCACTTACCTTGATGCTCTTTTTCTCCAATGTATGCAGGTTGTTCTTGAGTTGAAATTTATGTGCCTTTGTATTGGTCTCGTACAAT
The DNA here is from genome assembly GCA_020310875.1 of Ceratopteris richardii. Classification (NCBI taxonomy): domain Eukaryota; kingdom Viridiplantae; phylum Streptophyta; class Polypodiopsida; order Polypodiales; family Pteridaceae; genus Ceratopteris; species Ceratopteris richardii. The sequence continues at coordinate 76,663,882 of CM035418.1, read as the reverse complement.
GTGATCAAACTATTCCAAGCCTCTTTCGAGGTCTTGGCATCATGTATGTGCCCAATCATGCTATCTTGTATGCTAACAGATAGCCAATACATTACCTTTCATGCTCCTTGATTCCATTCTTCATATGCTCTTAACTATTTTGCAGTCTGATTCCTCTCTGGTAACTGTAGAGCATTTTTGTTCTCTCCTTCGATGTACTTCCACTAACCTTTTCGCATTAGGAAATTCATCATTCTGAATCTCCAAGTATGAAAGTTGTTCTTGTGCAGCTTATCGTTCATATGCTGGCTGATTCCATCTGCGTTTGCCATTTCTACAGCAATTCACAACACTACAAAACACTACAAGTAGCACTTCTGCTTGAACACTATCGAACTATGATGTGATAGTTGAATCTCAAAAAAAAAACACAATTTTCGTGTATCAACAGTACATGGAATCACTTGAAATTCTGGATCTGGAATATATGAGTGTTGTCAAACACGAGGCACACAATTAGCAAACTCTATTTTTGGTGTAGAGGCCTCTATAACAACCATTCTGACCTCTTTTTTCTTTGCCTCTTTAATAGCTAGTTTTGGGCAACCATTAGGGAAAAAAATGAACCCTGCATGGTCCTTTTGGATTAGAGAGTGATTAGTGATGGACCAATGAGAAGAGGGTGGTGGACACAGTCTAGTCCCTTAATCAATTAGGCTAGGTATAGGCTTCCCTTGTTTTGGGCTAGTCAAAACCACAAAACCATGCTAAAACTTGTGGTTTTCTCCTTCAAGTATTTTTTGCGAGAGACAGGATTCAAACTCAACCCTTGGATGCCCTTCAAGTTCCAATGGGTAGGATCATTTCTTAAGAAATGGGTCACTTTAAATTATAGACCTTAGATGTTGATTAAATCTAATGGATGTAGTTGTTTCCCAAGGAAAAAAAATGCGCCTTGAATTTGGGCCATTGGATCTTAAAAGAAACTAATGGATGAGATTTGATCTTGGCATGGATCACTATCCATTCAATCAAGACCATGGATTCTTGAGAAAATCCAACAGACGAAACTCTACACGCATCCCAAATTTGTTTCTCTCTCCTTGCACGAATTTTTGAGCTTTTGTCTTTTAGTGACAGTGATTGAGCCTATTTTGTCTTTTAGTGATAGTGGGTTGGGTTTTAATATCAATCATCCAAGAGAAAAGCAATCAGACGACTGAAATGAGGCGAAATCCGTGATATTTTCTTCTCTCTCCTTGCGTGGATTTTCCTATTTTGTTGTTTATTGCCAGAGTTTGAGCTCTTATTTTGTCTTTTAGTGCCCATGCTTTTCATTTTGATCATGGCCATCCAATCAAGAGATCCAAGGGCTTGAAATGCATAGGAATTCCCTCACCTGAGCAATCCTTTTTTTTTATTCTTTATTGTCACTCACAATACCACTAGTGGTTTTTTCCAACCTATTAATCCACTTGATTAGCCATTTTAATTCCTTGAAATTAGGAATCCTTACAAGGCCCATGCAAGGCTCACTTTTTCCCCTAATGCTCTTAATGACATGATCATTTCCTTTATAGTATTTGCAAAAATATTTTTGCTTTTCTAATTTCTTCTCATCTTTGACTTCCTTCTTCAAATGTGGAACATTTGCAAATTTTTTCTTACTAGTAGATGAGTTCCATTTACCTTTTCCCTTTAGAATAGCTAAGAAAGCTTGATCTAGAACACGTGTAATAGACCTATTCTATCTAAACTGATCTTCTTGCAAAAGAACATAAACTAACTTTTCAAATGTTAATGCATTTGGATTGCTTTCATCATCAAATGAACAGTAGAAGGAAAACTCTCATATGAGTCAGGAAGACAGTCTGCATAAGTGAAGTGTCAGGAAGGACTTCATCAGCAAAGATCAACTACTCCTTCAAATCCTTGATCTTTCTTAGAAAACTATCCATAGAATCACCCTCATTCATGTGCTCACTCTCCAAATGTTTTCGAAGGTAAGCAACACGAGCCTCGTTCCTGCTTGGTACAATGTGGTAAGTGTATCCCAAGCATCCTAGGTTGTTCTACAAGAGCAAATATGAGGAATAATGGCACGTTTGATAGACAAGGCTATCAATGTATGTGCCTAAGCATCTCTACCATAACAACAAATTTGCTTTGCAATAGTTGCAACAAGAACCACATCACAAATAGGAATCTATAAAATATCACCATCTTCGACGCCATCCGCATTAGCATTAGTACTTGTATTTGCAAGTGTAATAGGAGGTTTTTCAATTCCTTGCACAATATTCCATAGTCCTTTTGCGACCAATACATCATGCTCATTAGTTTAGGCCTCTTTTTTGCTTCCTCATAGGATGAGGGTGCTTAGAGTTTGAATATTGTGCTAGATATATAGAGTTCTTAGTAACGAATGATGAATCATCACAATACCTTTCTAGCTTCCTTTTCAATCTAGTTGATGTTTTTATTGTTTGTTGAGAGGATTCTGCTACATCCCTCAAATCCTACACTTTAGCTTTTCCCTTAGATTTCCAAGAGTTAATTTCTCTCCTTGAATTCTTTAGATCATCTTCAGAATCACTTGATGCTTCAAATGTGTGTTCATTTCTTTTTTATGAAGTTTGAAAGTTTTCTCAATCATAAGGTAGTTTGATTCTCTTGAAATCATCTTCAAACCATGATTTATTTACATCAAAAACAACATCTCTAATAATAATGAATCCTTTTTTACTTGGATTCTAGAACCTATAACATTTCTAATTAAATTAAGGTCATAACCAATGAATATACATTTCTATGCCTCAAAGTCTAATTTACATCTATGTGTGCATATGCAATGCACCCAAAGATCTTGCAATGATCCAAGCTCAGTCTTCTTCCGTTTCATGCCTCATATCAAGTCATACCATCCAAAGGCTTTCATAGAAGTCTATTCAACAAATAAGTGGTTGTTTGATATTGACTCTACCCATTAGTGGTTGGGTAGTTTCCTTTCATTGAGAGTGGATCTTGTAGCCTCTGGAATTGTCCATTTTCTTCTATTTACCACTCCATTTTGCTTAGGATTGTATCTAGTGGTGATGTCCTTGTTGATTCTTTTATCTTAGAGGTAAGGATCAAAGTCATGGGAGAAATGGTCTCCCCTTGCATCTAAGTCTACCTATTTTTTTGTACACAAGAGCTAATTGCTTTTTAGAGCATGAAACTAATTTATCTTTGTACTCCATGAAATACAAGATAGTCCATCTACTGCAATCATCTATGAATGACACATAGTAACTAGATCTAAAGATTGACGGTTCCTTGCCTGGTCCCCAAACATCTGTATGGACCAACTATAATAGGTCTCCATGTATTTATCCTTGCTTGGTCAAGGATAGCATATGTGCCTTACCAAAGAAACAAGCTCTACATCTATATATCATATGTTGTTTTGATATATTTGGTATACCAAGTACACTCTTATCCCTAGTAATTTTTTTGAGGGCTCTTTCTCTAATGTGAGCTAAACTATTGTGCCAAGTCTCTAACTCTAATAGAGTATGTATGCCATAATTGAGCAATGCAAGGTTCTTAGTGTCTTGGAAATAAAATTTGAATAATCTACTATCTTTCCTCCTTTGCTATATTCTTGAATCCTTGATATGGTTCTTCAACAAATGCTCCATGCTTGGTAAATCTTACCTAAAAACCCTTCTAAAAAATATGACCTAAATTATTGAGATTCTTGGTGATGATAAGCACATAGAGTGATCCGCTTAGTAAGTTCATGTTACCATTTAGAGTCTTTACATTACCCATCTTGTTAGTATGATGTCTTGTGTTTGTTGATCAAATCTTGCAGATGCACATACGTAGAGATAGTACACAAACAAAATCTCATAAAAGCATACACAAAATAGAGAGAGACAAGACACTGAACACAAGATTGGGTACAATTTCCCCCCCACATACTCTGGTAGACAAGTCTATTAGAGTATACGTATTTATAGGTATTTTTTCATTACACCTTGAATAGAAGATACATGAGGGTGGCACTTTGAAAAGTGTGCATTTATGAAAATCTACTTTATTTACAAAATCATTACTTTCTAAGAGATCTACTATTTTTACAAAAAATATATAAAATACTATCTTTTGACTATTATTAATAATATCTAAATAAGTCCATGTGCATTAACGCCCTCAGGATTCTTCACTTGTTAAATCAAGGCATAATCACATTAAAACCCTCGAGATATTAAAATCCATATAAGATTCCATTATTCCATAAATTATAACATGCCTCCTAGTTGATGAGAAACTCACCTTGGTTGATAAGAATACAATAGACATGGATAGCCAATCATATGTCCAATCATTGAACAATCATAAGAATGGTCCATGTAAAAGAACATGCACGAAAATGGAAAACTGGAAGTTAATGTGAGTGTGAATGATATGCAGAGCTAGAGTTTATTTTGGAACCTAAATTTTCAAATAATGCAACCCAAAAGTGATTACAAAAATGAACATCTCGATTTTGTAGAACAACTTTTGGAAAACCATGATGCGAAAAAATACACTAAGTTAATAACTTACCATGATGAGAAAAATAGATTTAATAATACCATTTAATAAATACCATTTAATAAATACCATTTAATAAATAACTTACCAAAATCCTTTGTATATGGGTAGGATCCATTGCCTTATATAACACCAAAACCTATCACTAAACATGCGGAAAAATATTAGCAATATTGAAACTGAAATAGAAAAGGAAAGGTTTTTCTTAGAAATATATACTAAATACATAAATAAATAAATAAATAATAGAGAATGTTAGATAAGTAAATAAATAAGGAGAAGAGACTATTAGAAGTTTTGTTAAATAGCAATTTGAAGGAATTGGGTATCAATATGTCAAAATAGGCTAGTGGATAAAGCATATCTCTTCTAAGTGAGAGGTGGTGGGTTCAAATCTCGTACATGCTAAATAAGGAAGTAAGTAAGCTAACTAGAGAAATAAGTAGGCTAACTAGGGAAATAAGCAAGCTCTTATTTCCACTCGTAAGTTAGAGTTGGTTCGCATGTAGCCAATGGCTTCCAATGGAACCAAAGTGAAGCAAAGTGAACCATGAGTGACAAGGAAGCCAAAGATGCCAAAGTTGTGCCATAGTTCTATGTCTTAGTGGATGCCTTGGAGTAATTGCATGGATAATGGAATCGATAAACGAACTTGATAACCAAACTTGATAACATAGGAGTAAGCACATGGATAACCAAAATTGATAAATGAACTTGGTAAACGAACTTGATAACCAAACTTCATAGCCCAACTTGATAACCAAAATTGATGACCAAAGCGTTTTGAGTGCACAATGTGATAGTGAGCATAGTGACAACAGTGAGTATAGTGAGTACAGTGAGCAAAGTGAGCTGACCTATGCATAGTGTGATAGTGAGCACAATGAGTACAGTGAGTGTAGTGAGCATAGTGAGCACAATGAGCATAGTGAGTATGGTGAGTACAGTGAGCACAATGTGCACAATGTCATAGTGTACAGAGTGTGACAGGAGCACAGTAATAGATTTGAAAAAAAAAATAAAAGATATGGGCAAGCCAAAAAAAACAACATAATTTAACAAATGCAAACGTGGATTGGACGAGAATTGAGGAGCCAAAATGGATGCGGAATCATGAAAGGACACCGTGAATCACAACCGGATGTCAAGAATTACACCTCTACAGACATGTGCATGTTTTGATACCATTGTTGACTAGATCTTCGAGACACATGTACATAGAGATAGTATAGAAACAAAATCTCATAAAAGCATACACAAAATAGAGAGACACAAGATACTGAACACAAGATTGGGTACAATCTCCCTCCACATACTCTCATGGACAAGTCTATCAGAGTATGTGTGTTTATAGGTATTTTGCATTACGTCTTGAATAGCAAATACATGAAGGTGGCACTTCAAAAAGCATGCATTTATGAAAATCTACTTTATTTACAGAATCGTCCCTTTTTAAGCACTCAACTATTTTATAGAAAAATATTTAAAATACTATTCTTTAACTACCTTCAAAATTATCTTAATAAGTCCACGTGCATTCATGCCCTCATGATTCTTCACCTACTAAATCAAAACACAATCACATTAAGGCCCTCAAGGCATTAAAATCCATATAACATTCCATTATTCCATAAAGTATAACAAATTCATCTCTTGTTTCATGTTTATTCTTTGGGTCTTACAGGTCTAAGAGAAGAGCCACATTTCCTATGACATGATTTGCACATCTTGAGTCTATATATAGAGCATCCTCATCTCACTTACCATCCTTCATTGTCATATTCATAAGGAATGAATCTTCTTGAGCTTGCTCATCTCTATGGTTGTTGTAGTCTCTTCGTCCTTTGTATCCACCTTGCTAGTTCTATTTGGTCTTGGATTTGGCTTCAGATTCATCATTTAAGTCGTTCTCTTCCTCTTTTTATGGCTTACTTTACCCTAAACCCTTGCCATTCTTCCCTCTTTTTTCCTTCTGCTTATTGACATAAAGCACCTGGCCACCTGCATCTTTAACCTTTGAAGAATCTCTCATGGCTACCTCTTTTGCTAGAAGGTAAGGGATAAGCTTGCACCTGGCCACCTGCATCTTTAACCTTTGAAGAATCTCTCATGGCTACCTCTTTTGCTAGAAGGTAAGGGATAAGCTTTTTCAAGGTAGGTAGAGGTTCTCTATAAAAAATTGTGGTGATAAAGGGCTTCATCCTTGCAGAACATTAGGAGAATTCATTGAGAAATACACATACATGTCTCTTCCTCACTATCCTCATGTGGACCATATTGTTTAGCTAGTTATTGATAGTATTAGGATAAGAAATTGTATTTACATCATTTGATTTCCCTTGATTGGCCTTAATAACATAATTAATTTTACAAACTCATGTCTCCATTCAAACTTCACCGCCATTACTTTATATGTACATGTAAATATCCAATCGATGTATGAAGTTGAGAATGTACATCAAAAATTGTTGGGACTCCTCTTGATGAAGATGAGTTGATGGTATTTTCAAAGCATCTCACACATTCCTACACTGTCTTCAAGTATTATCCAGCTCTTGCAAACTCAATCTCACTTGAAAAACAAATGAATAACAACAAACATATCACACATCCAATAATCAACCAGGCTTTATATGTCAATAGTTCATGGACACTTGTCAACAAGTTGGTTTGCAAGCATTCATTGAGCCTTTTCCAATCCTACTTTTGGAGGGAATTTTAATTCTTTTAACTCATTGACTAATAGTCATTGCTCATATATACTAGTTGATTATTCTCACTGTGTACATTTTTGTTGAAAAGTGCTTGTTTATTCTCATGTTGTATAGAAGGGTAGTTATGATTTTCATAGCCTTGACATGTTGAAGAGGGTGACGATGAGGTTTTTCAGAATTGGGAGTTACCCAAATGTTAGGTTCTCTTCTATGATTTAGGTGGAAGATCTACCCTACCCTCGCCATGGGAGATGAATGCTACGGAATTCATAAGTGCTCGATAAGCTGAGTTGGATTCTTTTGGTCATATATTCAATGAGAACTATAGTGATGTGGAGTAACACAATCATGTAGTTTTTGTTTTTTGATCCGTTCTTTGATAATTCCTTGATGTTTAGACTCCATTTTTGGGAAGCAAACCCTATTAGATTTAACAGAGATCTCATTTTTTAAACATACATAGGAAGATTGTGTTCCCCTAGTTTCTTCCAAACTATTAGTTTCATAGTTTCTCATCGATAACTTTCTCAATTAAGGAGAGACAATGTTAACCCTCGTGTTGGTATGCATAAGAGTTTCATACAAAATATTGTTAGGTGATTCTTATGCAGAAAGGGACTTGAGCGTTTGTAGGAGAAAGAAGAAGGAGAAGAAGAGAAATAAAGACATCGATAGCTTCTATAGATTGATTATGAAGAGAAAAGAAAAATGATGATGTATAGATCAAAGCCATTAGCTCTCTGTGCATAATGCATAATACCAAATAGCACACAATCAACAAGGTTACAAAATACCCACGGTTCTTTCTACCATCAACCTTCTTTGCACCACACCTCCACCTTCTCCAAGAGCTTGCACTTGTGCACACCTTGCACTCAAGCTTCCAATAGGGGAGGAGGGATGGACACCTTTTGTCAATGCACCCACAACTTCAATGGGACCTTCGGACCCTTGATTGCCTTGCTTACAACTCCTCTGCACACACCTAAGTCACACTTCTTGCACTCTTTGCACTCGCTTCGTTGTGTCACACACTCAATGGATGTCCCTTGCTCTTCTTTCTCCTAATGTAGACTATGCTCACCTTGCTTAGTCTAACCAAGAATAATGCATGCCTTGAGTTGGCTGTTGGTTCACATACATATGCTCCTAACTAATAGAGTATCTTGGAGCTCACTTTTATGTCCCAAGATTGTCTAAAAGTGAACAACCAATAAATCCTTGTTTTGTCTTGTAGTGACTTTAGGACAACCACAAAATTTTAAATGGGGGGCCCTACTTTCACTTTTGCATAAGCTTCCTCTTCACATGAATTCATATTTTGCCCGTCAATTCTTCAATTGTGTACCTAAGGAAGGGTTCACCTGAACCTTATAGACACTTAAAAAACCCTTGGAACCTTACAGAAATTACAGAAAGACAATCTTCAACCTGCATACAACTTTTTGCAAAACATAACCATTGTGAACAAATTGATTGTGCACTACCTATGCACCTTGGCCACTGAAATTTGAAGCCTTTGACTTTGACCATATTGACTCTTGATGACTTTGACTTTGACCATGTTGACATTGACCAATATGACTTTGATGGGTTCATCAGTTGGCCACCACCTAATGGGCTCTCCGTCATGGAGAGCTAACAACCAAAACATTGAGCAGAGATGTTACCATGATTCTTGTTCTACAAAATCTTTAAAAGGATATTGAGTAGCTACCAAGTCCACTAGAAGCAGTAAACAACAAGCACTAGAGAGGAACCAAAAATGGAAATTGTGCATTGAAGAGCAGATGATGGAGAATGGAGGGAAGGAGGAAAGGTTACGGAAGGTTGAGAGGGTTGAGAGGGAGAGGGAAAAGAGGGTAAGGGTGGGGCAGGGTAGAAGGATAAGGGGAGGTGTAGGGAGGAGGAATAAGGGTTCTCGAAGGGCCAAAAGGATAAAACATAAAAAGCTATAGGGCAGCGCATAGGGAAAAATGGGAAATCTATGCTAAAATAGGGTGAGAATAGACCATGTGGACCATGTCCAAAATACATGAAAAATGTGCATAAAACATGTTGATGTGGACCAATGTTGGGGGCAGGGGGGTTTGGGGGGGAGGGGGGGAGGAAGAGTGCACCGGAGTGGGGGGAAGAGAGAGATTAGAGAGAGGAGGGAGAGGCTAGCGACAGAACAGTGAGAGACTAGAGAGAGAGGTAGAAAGAGTTTTCTTTTCTTTTTTTTGAAATAGATAAAAATAAAGAGATCATCCATCGAGGGTGATTTTTTTTTGGAAATACCAAAAAATAGATAAAAATACAATCAGAATCCAAAAAAAAACCAAAAATAATTCTTGAAAAGTTCTAAAAAAATCTAAAAATACTTAAAAAATTCCAAAACAAACTCTAGAAAATTGTTCATGCAAAGGGCTATGAAATGGCTTCTAACTTGCATAAAAACCAAAAGAAGAAGTATGTGAATGGATAAAAACTAATAAAACATACGGATAAAATGGTACGAGAGGGCTATGTACAACGTGGACAGATTTTGCAAGTTCCATGTGATCCAAAAACCTTCACTTGTGTTGATGATAGGCCTTGAGCCTTGATATGATGACTCATTGAAACTCTTTGCCCTCCATAATCTCCAATTGTATTGCACTTCATTTGATCTATCTACCTTTTGGGCATGCTCACCATTATACAGGGCCATCCTGAATCCTTCATTGGAATAATATCTCCCCCATACTCCATCTTTTGTATCTTTATTTCAGCTACTGTGTGACTTAACTGCAAAATTTCATTTTTATTGTTCCAGTTTCTTCAGCCAATGGAATCCTCTATTTCCAAAGACTTGTAGGTACCCCTTCCACATCCTTGTAAAGACCTACACTTATTGCCATAAAAATTATCATAAAAGAAGATATCCATACTAGTATCCATAACAAAGTGGCCACTAATGTAGGATTTGAAGAAGCTCCATCACAACTGTACTTAAGGGATTTTCTTTCCTTTTCTCTTCTATGGCCTTTGGCTGAGACTGTTTCACTCAAATCACTAACTTGGATGATATCCTCTTTTTGTGCATAGACTTCTACTCTCCTTGCGTGGTTTGGAAAAATTCCATAGCAGGAAGATAGGTCTTTTGCATGGAGCCAAGCCAACATGTTTTCTTCTTCATATAAATTCGCTTGTTCATATAGATCTACCTCTAGGTTGTCCAATAATTCTTCATCCATACAAATACCAATTGTCTGCATCATGCTGGTATATCTTTGGTTCTATGATTCTTCTTCTAAAAATATCTACTGCAACTCTTTTCCCTCTTGCTTTACCCACATTATGTCCTTACCCCAGTCATGTAGCACATTGGCGTGCCTTAACCAAGGTCTCCCAATCAACAGGAGAAAACTTACTTCTACCTTTGGTAACCTTAAGAAAACAAAATCCAAGTTAAAGATGCTACCTTGTATCTCAACCGGGACTCCAAGAACCACTCCCGTAGGCCTTACTATGCTTTGGTGTGCTAATGTTACAGTGAAGTTGACAAGTCTTGAAGGTTGTAGTCCAATCTTTTTCATGGTATGTTCAGGCATCAAGTTAATGTCAGAACCGCCATCCACAATAACTCATTGAAACTCATGTTTTTTATAGTGATTATTAGCCGAGGGCTCTTATAATATGTGAGGGGGGCTTCCGGTACAGCTCTATCTTTATGCATAACAGCAGTCTTTGCCACTAAACTTGTTGTGGAAGCCACATTTACTATCTATAAGAGCTCTGACTTGAATTTCACATCCATCTTTACTAAATAAAAAATATTGACCTCCTTTTTCATGGACTTGAGTAATCTTGAAGCTTCCACATTGAATTCTTAGAAAGTACTAAGGAAAAGCGCTTAGCTATTTCCACACCTAACATGATCTTTCCAACTTAGGAAGCAAATGTGCAAGAAGAGATTCTAGTTTGGACCACAAAGGTATACAAAAATAGAGTTATACTTTAATCTTGTTTTGATTCTTTTAGTGATATAATTTATTTTTTAGTTACTAAATAATTCTTCATATTCTCTTAAGATTTCCACAATGAGAATCCTAGATTTTGTCCCCTAAAATATATCTCCAACATCACATCATCTTTATATGAAAGGATGGATTTGCCATCATCCATGAAAGCTACAATCGTTTAGGACATATTATCTCATGCCCTTTGAGGGTCTTGAGTAAAGTCCTGTGTTAAAACATCCTTAAACATGTAGATATAATCTTAATTTATTATAGATCTCTAATAAAGCCTCCAAGATCTCCAAATCTTCTTTCCCTAAGGGAAGAACATCCTCTAGAAAACGATAAAATATGTTAGAGTAATTGTATCATGAATAAATTCAATTGTACACACACACACACACACACACACACACACACATATATATATATATATATATATATATATATATATATATATATATATATATATATTTCATATATTATGTTACTCTTTCCTTCTATTATTATAGGATCTATTCTGATTTTGTATGTACTAAATGATTTAATTCCGTAGGATGATATTTTCTTTTGTTATTGTTATTCATACCCTTTTATGAGAATTGAAATCAACAAGGGTTGATGATCATCAGAATGGCTAAAACATGATGAATTAAAATATTTGAAAAGTAAAAGGAAAGTCGAGTCAAATGTTACAACCTAACTGGGAACTTTGTAACCACAAGTTGGACCATCTTCATTCATGAGCATTCAAAATAATGATAAAAAACTTAGCAAGTAGGACAATCGTTTTCAAGGGTTAAGGAGTCTAGCACCATTTTTGCCTCTATTTTTGTCATCCATGACTTTATGGATCCATCCTAAGCACTATTGTAATCTTGAGCAAGGAGAAAGTAAACCTTTTTTGCATTAGAATAAAGAAAAAACATTGAAATTTCAGAGCTCTAACACTTATTGAGAACTTTATGGAGGGTCTAGGGCTAAAAAATGACAAAAAAATGAAGGTTTTCAAAAGGGCTCGAGAAATGGCCCTACATCTAGGATGTAGATCCATTTCCAATGCCCTTCTGGCTTCCCATTTCTATCATCCATGAATTTATGGAACCATTATAAGCATTCTTGAACTATTGAACAACTCAAAAGCTAGTCCTAACATCGCAAACATATCCTTGATAATTATGTTTCATCATAATAATGATAAGATAGCAAACATTGGAAACATCTAGCACTTAAAGAGGGCCCTATGGACGGTTAAGAGGTCATTGAATGCAAAAGAAACGGGGAAAAGTTAATGGGAAATTTCGTACTACTTAGATTTGCACTATAAAATAAGTGAAAACATGGACGAATATGAAACAACTCATTGAAAGTCAAAATCTCTTATTGATTTCTTGAAAATGTGTATGCCCACATATGATATTGAAAAACTATGAAGCTATATAAATGTTCTAGTTTTTAATCGCTCTCCATAATTTGTGTCCCAATTGCATGTCTCTTCGAATCATCCTCACATGCATCATATGTATGGCACAAAAATTGACATCTCTAAAAGAGAAATTAAAAAAATCCTCTTTCATCTCTTAGATAGCATCCAATGTAGTGGCTTACATAATCGGAAGCATCTTGTATGTTGGTAGTTCTTCTCTGACTCCTCACAGGCAAAAGGAGCTCTTCGCATCAATAAGTCCCAACTCTTTTAATAGTTTAGGATCCCACCAAACATTCTTGAGTGTTCTCTAATTCTTTTCGAGAATCGTTGTGGAGCTTTTGCACATTAGGGATAAGAACTTGCATGCTTTGTTTTCCTATACATAATCAATATCTTTCAATTTTGTAGGTCGAGAGGAGGGGCCTTGTTTATTGACTTATGCTCTCTCTCTCTCTCCGTACATTGGACTCACTTTAACCCCGTTTGAAAATGTTTCATTCCAATTGTAGACATAGGTGGAATATCCAAGTTCTCCCATGGAGGTTCATCTTCACTCTCTTCATCTTTTCTGTCATTGTATGAAGGATCTCTTCCTCTCTTTATCATGTGGAGTCGAATTTTCACTTGCATATTTGGATCCTAGTGTATCATACATAGATGTACCATATGCATCTAAATACAGCTTGCTTGCTGCCCCCTCTCAAACATTGATTTCTATATTTGTTGATTGAGAAAGAGCTCTAGTAGTCATGGAATCCATCTTTTTTTCGTTTTGTGTGCACAATGACCGTAGATTTCCCATGTTGTTGAACTAAACGAATGATGAAAATGAGAGATATTTTTCTTTTTATGATGTTTGGAAATTAAGATGTTCATTCCACACTTTATCTAAATAAAAGTCACTTTTTAACTTAAATTTATAATAATCAACATAAGAAAAATAAAAATAAGTGTGAATAAATCATTCAAGCACATAGGGGATCAAAACATTTCTTAACAAAAAAGTTAACTCAAAACAATCAGTCAATATAATTTCTATCTTTTCCATCCTTCAAATTTTGTTAAATTTTCTTGTACAATCAAGAAATTTCTTATGAAAACATTTGATGAGTAACACAAGTCACAAAGTTTTCTATTTCAATCCTTGGAAACTCTTTCTTGATGCCAAATAGCATGGTTTTTCGCATGTACTACATTACAATTCAAGCTTATCCCTCTATTTCATAATTATCATAGTTCTTTGGCGAAATATATGCACATGAAATAAAGCTTCAAAAAGCAAGAGCACTTAGCTTCAATCAACACACATAGGCATAGAAGCCACACATTTAGATGGTCACAAGATAAGATGAACCGAAGGAACTTCATGGGGAGGGATACAATGTAAGAGTGCACCAGATGGATCCATGTAATCCAACTGTCCTACAATGATCCGAAATCCTTGACTATACATCGCTAGTTTATGGCAAGTAGAAGTAGAAGTATTAGCCGGGGAGCTTCCACTCGTGAGAAAGATCATAAGAGTAGCATAATACGAAGGTGCCACAAGGAGCTCCTAACAATCATCCTAGACTGAATGAGTCACGTAGATAGGAGGGGTAGTTCACCGGAAGTTCACCGGAATCAAGCCGAGATAAGAAACCAGCCATCACATGTGCTGATCCTGGATGATGTACAACCTCATAATCAAATTCTTGCAGCAATAGCACCCATCTAGCTAATCTGCTCCCTAAATGTTGCTGGCGGACAAGATAAACCAGACCTGCATGGTACACATGAAAGGTAAATGGTTGTCCCAGTAAATAATGCCAGAATTTCTTCATCGAGTAAACTAAACCCAGACATTTGCACTTAGTGACAGAATAATTCCATTCAATAGCAGCTAATCATCGACTAGCATAATAAAGAGGGCAGAACCACTTATCCTGTTGTTGCATGAGCACACTACGGATTGCGCTGTCCGATGCATCCACAAAAACATGAAACAGAAGCTGCCAGTTTGGTGCTTGTAGTATAGGAGCCTGGGTTAAGAGTATTTTTTAGTCGATCAAATGCAATCTGGCACTCCTCAATCCACACAAACTATCAAGGATTGCTAGTAATCAACCAATTCAAGGGTATAACTAAATGTGCGAGCCACCGAAGATGCCATCCATGCCAGCGTATTTGTCCAAGGAATCACATAACTTCTTTTGGTGTCGTAGGGGAAGGAGCCTTCAACATGATTTGGGTTCGCTTGAATGCCTTGTTGTGAAATAATATGACCAAGCAATTTTCCACAGGAAACTGAAAAGACCAACTTGTTGGGATTTAAGCACAAATGAAACTCCCTACACTTAGAGAAGCAGCACTGTAAGTGATAGAGGTGAGCCGATGTGTTACCAGATAATGAAAAATCATCCAAATACACCCGCATAAAGGTGGTTAAGTAGGGGGAAAAAAATTCTTGCATGCATCATTGGAAGGTACTAGGAGCACTGTGGAGATCAAACCACATCACCGTACATGCATATATGCCCCAGTTTGTAATAAACACAGTCTTTTAGTATATCCATTTTTGCCATGTGCACTTGATTATAACCACTATAACCATCCAAAAAGGAATGCATTTCTCGTCTGGCAACATCATCAAGCATCGTATCCAAAACGGGAAGTGGGAAGGGATCAAGCACTATAGCCGCATTTAATTTTCGGTAATCCACACACATACGCAACTGCTTGTTTTTCTTTGGGACAATGACAATAGGGGAAATCCATTGTGCATGTTCAATAGGGACAATGAAACCTACTTTTAGCAAACGATCCAATTCAGCTTTCACTTGAGCAGCATAATTGGGATTCATGCAAGAACTCGGTTGTTTGGTTTGATGCACATCTGGTTTCAGCATCACACGGTGTTGATAGATATGAGGGTCCAACCCTTTCATATCTCGATAATCCCACGCGAATACATCTTGAAACTCTGTTAGCAACTATAGTATATCATTTTGAAAAGTTTTCGGTAACCCAGCCTTAAGCTTGACCGGTCGCAGTGTAACCTCATCTCCCAAATTGCAGGTGATGGCTCATCTTCTGGTACATAAAAATGTCGGGGCATGGATTTATCCTCGGGTGACTGGAATAGTTGGTGTAAATTCGTGGCATTCAAAACTTGATCCGGAATTGGGTCCACTTCTTTGGTAAGCGGAACTACCATACAAACGGCCGGATTCCAATTATCTACAACCACTTGTAAGTCGATTGTACCCAGGGCTAGCAAATCCTGGTTAGCATTGAGAAAACCTTCTTCTTCATCATCTTAAAGTCCATCCAAGATATGCATAGGTTCGGCCACGTAAGGTCAAGCATGAAGGTTGCAAGGCTTCATCTCGTCCAAGGGTACTACATATTTTCGATGATTGCTTTTGAAAATAAGTTCGTGTGCAGACTAGTCCTGCAACACTTTGTCTTGTTTTAGCCAAGGCCTCCCGAAAAGGAAGTTGTAATCCAAAGTTGAGTCAGGTAATTTCAGAACAACAAAAGTCATTTTGAACACTTCTCCCTTAAGAGTAATGGGTATATCACGTACCAAACCAACTGGATGGACCCTAGATTGATCTGCCATTCTCACAAAAAATTGAACACGATCAATCTACGTCCATCCTAACCGTTTACAAAGTGGGTCTGTAGCAATATTCACACCGGAGCCTCCATCAATTAACACTTAAGTAATGTTGTGGTTTTTATATCATACCATAATTAAAGGAACAACATGGTGCACCGTAGAATCAATTTCTGGACTGATAGTTGTCGTAGCAGGTATACACGAAGATC
Organism: Ceratopteris richardii; assembly: GCA_020310875.1. Taxonomy (NCBI): domain Eukaryota; kingdom Viridiplantae; phylum Streptophyta; class Polypodiopsida; order Polypodiales; family Pteridaceae; genus Ceratopteris; species Ceratopteris richardii. The sequence continues at coordinate 76,647,380 of CM035418.1, read as the reverse complement.
CTGGACTAATCTGTTGCCAGAATTGTTGTTGTACACCGGAACCAAGGCTAACAATTTCCCCAACGGCATTGTAATAGATGATTGCATTAGAATATTCCACAGAGAGTCAAAATTCGACGTACCCGATACTGAATTCGGTGGACTCTCCGGTGACACTTTCACGGGACTCGGTTCTTTCGGTGGTAGATTTAGTACTGTCTGCTGGACCATAGGTATTGGATTAGGGAAGAAAGTTGGTTCTTGAATGGCCCACATGCTAGCTTTGATAAAAACTTTCTGTTGTTCTCGAATATCAGGCTCAAAAATCTCAGTAGCCAGTTGTAACTTCTTGCCACATTGTAATTGGTGCCGCTTGGGTATCTACTGCATATATACCATATTTGCCATTGGATGTTGTCATTCTTTTCTTCATTTATCATACTCAAATGCCTGTTTGCAGTATCTACGGATATGTCCAATCTCGCCACAGAAATGGCATCTTGGTGGTGGAAGAGATATGCCTTCACCCGATTGACTTGAGTTCCAATGCGTCTGGCTGAAATTGTTTGCTTGTGGTCCCCTATAGGTTTTCTAACTTTGGTAAGAATTATTCCTCAAATGCGATGGTACATAGTGGGTAGCCTGTTGTCCTTGCTCCTGTATTATAGCATTTACGATCAATTTGGTTTGTATCACAAATAGCGCAGTATATTTGGTTTAGTGCACATGCAGAAGTAGTGTGTCCAAGGTTCTTACATTTTGTGTTGTAGTACACCTATTTCAATGGATCCTCGCTCGTACACTTGGATGCCTTTAAACAATCCAGGCTCCAGCTCTTTAGTGAACCTGCCAACTTTATGCTCCAACTGCAATGCCATGGCGATTACCGCATCCAAGGTCATACCACCCACAAATCGTATAATCATTACTTATTTGAGATGAGGGTTTAATCCATTAATAAACCACTCGGTAATCACATCATCCGGTAGGTTATCATGTGCCAACGGTAATTGTCGTAGATGAGTACGAAATAGAGTTGCATACTCTTGCACATTCTCATGTGGTTCTGTCTATTTTTTTGTAGATAGTCAAAGATCTCAGCCACATTTGTCTTCAACCAAAAACGTTCTAAGAAGGCATCCTTAACATCTTCATATTGATCGAAATGATTAATGTCATATTTGGTTAACCACATGGTAGCCTTGTTAACCAGAGTAGATTGGAACACTATAGCCTTATATGCCGGATCTGCTGGATAGTTGAGTACAGCATAATTGATTTCAAAAGTACACACATGGGCATTAGGATCATCACCGAGAAATCCTCCAAATTTGGTATACGTAACTCCAGCAGGTATCAGTCGTAGTGTTATCACCTGCTGCTACTCTTGTTGTTGTTGTTATAGTTGTTGCTGATGGTGGTGCTATTGCTCTTGCTATTGTTGTTGGTGTGGTTGCTGTTGCAAACCACTCATGTTGTTTAAATCAAGAGGAAGTATCACTGTCGAGTGATTTGAACCAGTTAAGCCTAATTGCTGCTATGTCATCTCACTCTCTTGTACGTTCTCTGGTACTCTAATATTTTTAAGTCGATGACACATTGATGGGGGAAGTATCTCAACCCCTAAGCAACGACGAAGCGCGAATGACCTCCACAGGTATCCTTCTTTGACCTCTGCACACCAAAAATGCTCTTACTCAAAGCTTATGCATACACCTCTAGTGACCTTTTGTAAACCTGTAGAAGACACCAAGGTCTTTCCAACAAATCAAATTTCACTTCAAATGGATGCTTACACAAAGAGAAACAATGTCTATAACATGAGCTAGTTGAACGCTCACAATTGCTAGTCAAGCAGAGACCTGACTTCACTCCAGCACGCTTTTCTCAGAGATTATACAGAGAATTAATCTCAAACTTAGGTCACCTTTAGAGCACTCTAATAGCTACCCAATGACATCAAAATCATAGCAAATGGATAAATAGAGAAGGAGAACCAGCCCTTACAATAGAGAGCAAAATATTTCCAACAGAGCCTACACACAGAGAGAGATATCAATCACACAACTTCACTAAAGTGAATCTTGCTCCCAGATTACTCAGAGACTGCTCTAGAGAATTGCTGAGCATAAAATAGAGTCTAATAGCTATCCAATGAGACAAGAATTACATCAAATGGATACAATATGAGGGAGAACCAATGCTAACAACTCAAGGGTAGAGAGTTGCAACACTGCCTGCGCACACACATAGATATGCCTACTAAAAGAAAACAAACAAGCAAGCAAGGGGCTAGCTTAAGCAAGGGGCTTGCTTATCACAACTCCAGCACTTAGTGCTCACTTTACATGAGCTAAAAACGCCAAGAATATGGCCCAAACGAAGTCGGGATACATGCTCCTTTTATAGTGAGAAGTGTGCCCCTAAAATCTAGGAACTACCTTTCCAAACCAGCCTCCTAACTTGGAGGACTTAGTTGAGATGACTTTGGGAGTGGTTGAGTGACTTTTCTTGATGGAATGTCGTGGCTTTTGGCTTCCTTTGATTGCTCCACATGTCCATAAGAGATTCCCCACGAATTTGTAGCTTGAAGCTTGACTTTTAACACTCCCCCTCAAGCTTCAATTCTTTGTCCTCATCCAAGCTCCTTCATGTTGATGCATTGCTTGAATTTTGAAATCTTCATCCCATCCAAAGCCTTTGTAAGCATGTCGGAAACTTGGTCCTTGGTACCAATATGATGTACTAAAACTTCCTTGGATATCACCTTTTCCCTTATGAAGTGATAGTGCACTTCAATATGCTTGGTTCTAGCATGATAGACAGGATTCGATGCTAGATGAATGCTACTCATGTTGTCACAAAAAATTGGATATGTGTCAACCTGCAAATTAAGCTCCATAAATAACTTCTTAATCCACATTAGCTCACATGTGAATTGAGCCAAAGCTCTATACTCAGCCTCGGTGGAAGATAATGCCAACATGGGTTGCTTCTTTGAAATCCATGAGATGATCTTGCTACCTAGCATGACTAGGTAACCACTTGTACTTCTTCTATCCTCCTTCGAACTGGCCCAATTGGCATCCGAATAAGCTTTGACCTGCATATCATCATCAAATGAATAGAACAATCGTTCATTTATAGTGGCCTTGAGATATTGTAACATTCTTCCTACAGCTTGCAAGTGTGTAGTCCTTGGACTATGCATAAATTGTGATAACACTCCAACTCCATATGCTATGTCAGGCCTAGTTATTGTGGCATAATTGAAAGAGCCTACAATAGATCGATACAAAGTTACATCCGCTAATGGTTCTCCATCAATGGAGCTTAGCTTTACATTAAATTCCATGGGATTTAAAATAGGCTTGCAATGTAGCATCCCAAACCTCTCAAGTAGGTCTAGAATATACTTCCTTTGTATGAGCATAATACCTTATTCTTTATATACAACTTCAATGCCAAGAAAATACCTAAGATCTCGAAGATCAGAGATCCTAAACTCCTTTCCAAGCTTTGCCTTGATCTCCTCAATGCCCTTTGTATCATTACCTGTAATGATAAGATCATCTACATACACACACATGTAGACTACAAGTTCTCCTATTTGTTTGATGAAGAGAGATGGATTCGCTTTGCATTGATTGTAACCACATTTGATCAAATAGTTCACAAATCTTTGGTTCCAAGCCCTTGGAGCTTGCTTTAGGCCATAACGTGCCTTCTTCAACCTACAAACATGATGTGGAAACTCTTTATGAACAAAACCTAGTGGTTGCTCCATGTATATCTCTTCTTCCAAGTCTCCATTGAGAAAGGCACTCTTGATATCCAATTGGAAAAGCTTCCATCCTTTGCTAGCAGCCATTGCAATGAGTGTCATAATGGTGCTCATCTTTGCCATGGGGCTGAATGTCTCTTCAAAGTCGACTCCATAGGTTTGTGCAAAACCCTTGGCCACCAATCTTGCTTTGAACCCTGAAATAGATCCATATGAATTCCTCTTTACTTTATACACCCACTTATTACCTATTACCTTCATGTTCTCCTTCTTGGGCACTAGAGTCCATGTTTGATTTTCCTCAAGTGGGTCGATCTCTTCTTGCATTGCCTCCTTCCATTTGGTGTACCTGCTTGCATCTTCATAGCAATCGGGCTCATGATCTTCTACTACTTTGCTCATATATGCATAATGCATTGCCATGTATGAATCATAAGTAAAACTTTGAGTTGGATACTTAACTCTAGAAGACTTCCTTTCTTCACCTTTTGGAGGAATAAACCTCATTTGCCTTGGGAACTTGATCTCTTTCTTTGACGTGGCTTCTTTCTCCATCATGTGTCCTTCATCATCTTCAACTTCATTACCTTCTTCATCCAACTCCACCAATGTTGCTTTGCCTTTGTTGATTGATTGTGCTTCATAGCTTGATGAAGATCTCCCCCTCCATGGTGAGTTCATGCTTGAACTATCTTCATTGATGGAACACCTTGGGCCGCTTAGCTCTAGGTCGATTTGTTCTTCATCATATCCATGCTTTTCTTCTTCATAGTCCTGCATACAATCATACTTGAACCTTTATGATCATTTGAATATCCTAGAAACACACACTTTTCTGCCTTTGGTTGTAGCTTGTGCCTCAATTCACTTGGCACATGTACATAACAAGTACATCCAAATATCTTCAAGTGGGAAAGATCAGGTTTCTTACCATAATAGGCTTGATATGGTGTCAAGCCATGGATCCCTGAGGTAGGAGCCCTATTCATTAGATACACGACGGTATTTGCTACATCACTCCAAAACATGTTAGGTACATTCATCTCATTAAGCATTGCTCTAGCGATCTCGGCAATGTATCTATTCTTTCTCTCTACTACTCCATTTTGTTGGGGTGTGTACCTGCATGTTACTTGCCTCTTGATGCCTTGATCCATTAAAAAATCAGAAAACCCATTGGAAAAATATTCTCCCCCTCCATCGGACCTTAGCTTCTTGATATATGTACATGTTTCCTTCTCTACCATTGCCTTGAATGCTTTGAAACATGTAAACACAACTGATTTGTTTTTTATGAGATAAACCAAAACCATCCTTGTGCAATCATCTATAAAAGTGACAAAGTACTTGTTACCTCCAATGGATTGTTCTTTGGTTGGCCCCCACACATATGTATGTATCAACTCCAATGGATGTTGGCTTATATAGCCACTCTTCTTGAATGGAAGTCTCGCTTGCTTCCCTAGTTGACAGTGTTGGTGTAATTCAAGCCTTAACACTTGGCTTGGATATCAACCTTGAAGACTCAACATAAAGCTTGGACCTTGGAAGCCTAGCTTGGGTTAATTCATGAAGTTATCACTTGAAGAATGAGCCATAGGAACTCATGCTTATGTGTTCTAATTTTTTTACTCTTTGTAAAAGTCATTGTGACTTGGGAATATCTTGTAATCACACCTACTTGAGAAAGTCGTGGAACATTTGATTGATTGAGTGGGTGAATGATTGAGAGAATATCTCAATCAACTTTTAGGTGAAAGATTCTAGGAGATTAGTTTGAATTCAAATTCAAATGACCAATCAACTCTTATAAAAGATGTGGAAAAAACTCGTGGGTCAGTCTCACAATCCTTCACTCTTCCCGAGGCATTTCTGAGTAAATCATTGAGTGTGTGAGTGCTACACCATAGCCTACACCTCTGAGTACCATTGAGCATCACATTCTATGCCAATGGGAATGTACAATCAATAGAATTAATACATAGCATTACATTCATAATCTCTGTTTTCTCTGAGTGACCATCTTCAACTCTGTCAACTTCAAAGAGGCATATCTCAAGATCTACTGAACCAAATTGGATGATTCAAAGTGCATTGGATTCAGCTCAAAGTCTACTATACACCTACAAAGTTTCAAGACCATTGGATCAGCCATCACAGAGAAATCTCAGTCGGGGTGCTCACTGGTCTGTGACTGTAAGTCTGCTAAAAAATCGGGGGTACACCTTATTTTGCTAAAGTGATTTCTCTGAGTGTAGTTTATCATTTCCTTTCATTCCACTTGCAAATGGAAGCTTGCTAAGCTAATAGAATATCTCTAGAAGGAATTTAGCTAATTGTAACTACACTGGTCACACTGAGCATAACACTGAGCAGGTGTCAATACCAAAATAGCAAGTTTTTCAGGATTCTTGAAGTCACAAGTAGTCTGTTTTGATCTAATCATTACTCAACTCATATCCAAAGTACATATAGCATATCTTGGTATCATTTGGAAGCTCAAGGAGTCTACTAAGCATATCTGGAGTCAAAGGAGGGCAGGTGTGAAGCAGGTTTTGCAGCATCAACTCAATCTCCTGAGTGCATCCAATCATCACTCCCAACAGACAGGATTCACATAAATGCTTCATACCTTGTCCTTGGAAGTTGGGAAAACCTTCAACCAGCCTCTTGAATTGCATTTCCTTCATTCTTTGTATGTTGATGTGACCTATCCTCTTGTGCCACAAGTCCAACTCCGAAATCTCTTGTTTCCATATGTGAAGTAGACATGTTGAGTGGAATGAGAATTTACCTCCAAAGTGAAGAGTCTCCCTTGCTTCTTTCCTCTTTCTATGACCTTGTAACCTTGCTTAGGGTTCTCCACAAAGCATCCACCTTTGTTGAACCTTACTTGATAGCCTCTTTTAACCATTTGCCCAACGGACACCAAGTTCTTTGTGATAGTAAGTACATGCAAGACATCCTTGAGACATCTTCCGTCCTCCTTGTCATCCAAAGCTACATCTCCAACATGGGAGATCTCATGGGCTGTATCATCACCTGTTTCTATATGTCCTTTACCTTTGAAAACATGTAGATTAGTAAACCAAGAAGCATTGCAACACATATGGTTGCTACATCCACTATCAATATACCAAGTGTTATCTACTTTGCTTGAATTCCCATTCATGTGCATCATCAAGAGATTGTCATTTTCTGAACTTGTAGAAGCATAATTACCTTGGCCTTTGTATGAAGAACCTTGATTATAGCTCCTTTGGTTTCCTCCTTGGTGGCAATCTCTAGCATAGTTGCCAAACTTGCCACATATGTAACATCCTTCGCCATCTTGACTCCTGTTTTGTTGATGTCATCCTCCTCTTCCTCTTGTTCTTCCTCTCCCTCTTTGTGATGAGGTGCCTTGGTCATGTCCTTGATTGCTTGAGTGGCCTTGCCTTCCTCCAAACCTTCCTTTCCCCTTTCCTTGTCCTCGTCTTCCTTTGCCCCTTTGATTACCTGCATAGAAAACTTGTGCATCCTTGCTTTTAGTTGAGCTTCCACCTATGTTCATTTCTTTGGTGACCATGAGAGCAACCAATTGCTCAAAATCGGGAAGATTATCCCTTACATATACTGAAGTGGTAAAGGGTTTCCACTTCTCATCATCTCTCAAACCATTGAGAGTATAATCCACAAGATCGTCATCGTCTACGTGGCTTCCAATGGATGCCAATGCATCTGATAACTCCTTGACCTTAAGTATCTAGTCATTTATGCTACTCCCTAAGCTCTTCCTAAGGTTGTTGAGCTCATTCTTGAGTTGGATCTTCCTTGCTTTGGTGCTTGTTGAATAAAGCCTTTCAAGTGTCTCCCATACCTTCATGCTTGAATCCAAGTCTTGGATATGGCCGATCATGCTATTGCTAATATGTTGGGAAAGAATATAGATAACCCTCTTGTCTCTTTCAATCCATGCCTTAAAGGCCCTTCTCTGGTCATTGGTTGGATTCTCATCCAACCTAGGTCTTGGTTCACTTCCACTAATCAACCCCCAAAGGCCCTTGCCCATAAGATAGTTGGAGACCCTAAATCTCCATGGTTGATAGTTACCTTTGACTAGCTTTTCAATTTGAGTGTTGAAGTCTCCCATATATAGTCTTTGATACTTGACCTAGCCCATGGCTAATGCTCCAATGTGTGTAAAATGAAAATGAGGCTCTAAGGTTACCTCAATCCAAAGCTTTCCTTAGATGGACACCTTGTGCTCTTGAAACTTTGAGTAGAATAGCTCCCCCTTGATGTGAGCTACCTCCAAGAAGCTTTTGTTGATGCAAATCTTCAACCACCAACTCCATGAGGTCTTCTTGCTTGTATGTGATACCTCCAAGATTCCCAAATGCTCTGATAGCACTGATGGGGGAAGTATCTCAACCCCTAAGCAATGACGAAGCGCGAATGACCTCCACAGGTATCCTTCTTTGACCTCTGCACACCAAAAATGCTCTTACTCAGAGCTTATGCAGACAACTCTACCGAGCTTTTGTAAACCTGTAGAAGACACCAAGGGCTTTCCAAAAAATCAAATTTCACTTCAAATAGATGCTTACACAAAGAGAAACAATGTCTACAACATGAGCTAGTTGAATGCTCACAATTGCTAGTCAAGCAGAGACCTCACTTCCCTCTAGCAAGCTTTTTCTCAGAGATTATACAGAGAATTAATCTCAAACTTAAGTGAAATTTAGAGCACTATAATCGCTACCAAATGACACCAAAATCATAGCAAATGGATAAATAGAGAAGGAGAACCAGCCCTTACAACAGAGAGCAAAATATTTCTAACAGAGCCTAGACACAGAGAGAGATATCTATCACACAACTTCACTAAAATGAATGTTTCTCCCAGCTTACTCAGAGAATGCTCCAGAGACTTCGTGAGCATAAAATAGACTCTAATAGCTATCCAATGAGACAAGAATTACATCAAATGGATACAATATGAGGGAGAACCAATGCTAACAACTAGAGAGCTACAACACTGCCTGCGCACACACATAGATATGCGTACTAAAAGAAAAGAAACAAGCAAGAAAGGGGCTAGCTTAAGCAAGGGGCTTGCTTATCACAACTCCAGCACTTAGTGCTCACTTTACATGAGCTAAAAACTCCAAGAAGATGGCCCAAAAGAAGTCGGGATACATGCTCCTTTTATAGTGAGAAGTGTGCCCCTAAAATCTAAGAACTACCTTTCCAAATCAGCCTCCTAACTTGGAGGACTTAGTTGAGATGACTTGGGGAGTGGTTGAGTGACTTTTCTTGATGGAATCTCATGGCTTTTGGCTTCCTTTGATTGCTCCACATGTCGATAAAAGATTCCCCACGAATTTGTAGCTTGAAGCTTGACTTTTAACACACATGACTACACCCAACTGCCATTCCTCGTAGTTGACTTCAGAGATAAAATTTTCATCAAAACTTTCAGCCAACAATACACTAGTTTCCTCAAAATCACAACCCAAAGTAGAGCTATCATCGAAATTCTGCAAGCCAACCCCGAAATTATCCAAACTACCACTGAAATTCCACAAACTGCTACCTAAATTTTCCACACTGTCACCGGAACCAGTGATTACTTCCCCAACCTTACTTTCAGTGGATGGGGTTGGTTGCACTTCTGGTATACCTTGTAATCCTTGCACAAAGAAATGTTGAGGTGGCACTCCACTAGCCCATATTCCTCGCTTTCCTTGCGAGGATTGTCTGTCACCACTACTACCAAGAGGTGTTCCCAATGCGCTAGGAACTTTCCACGGATGTTGATCCCTTCTGTACTTTGGGTACAATTCACGGAAACGCGTTACAGGCTTCTATCATAGGATTCTTTCTCAAATCCTAATCTATTTGCCGACTGGCTACCCCATGCCCCATGGCCGGCTCCAATGTGAATCTCAATTGTTAATCTAGTGTTAGTAGGTCTGTACGTGGGTTCTTGGGATGATTAGGGGTTTGTAATACAGAGCCCTTTATGTATTTTCCCCATCACTTCATTACCTTCTCAGTTACTTCAATATTGAACAATGACAATATAGACGACACCGCAATTTGACAAACTTGTGATAGAATCAAACTTCAATAGATCGCCCAGACAAAATAGTCCGCTAATGCCTCTGTCGTTGCTTCCAATCAGCCTCTATTAATCAGAAAAAGAGTTACAATGTTTTGCACGACACCCTTTTGGTGCGCGTCTTTTCCTAATTACAATTCTATTAAATAATATTCCTTTCTGGCGGCCTGACAATAATCTCTTCTTCAATGAGCTCTCCAATGGATGCTAACTAATCTGCAACCTCCTTGAACTTTGTAACAAACTCAGCAATGGATTTTTTAGGTGTTTTCTTCATTTGGTTGAACTCGTTCCAAAGATGATTCTTTCTTGCTTCGATACTAGAAAAAAAAAGTCTCAAGGGCATCCCAAGTCTCTTGAGATGTCTTCCATCCTCTAATATGTGGTAATAGAAAGTGAGAAATAGATTTTAGTATATACGAACTTGCTTGAGCATCCCTTGCACACCAAATTGTGAGCTTATCTATCTCCTTTTGTGTAGGCCCTCCTTTGGATCTTGGAATAGGCATAGCTTCATCACCTGCTATAATTCCAAAAAGATTTCAACCTTGCAAATAGGCCTCCATTCTGATTTACCAAGCCATGTAGTTGTATCAATCAAGCTTCTCCATCATTGAGGGAAATCCATCATCCATCTTGATCTAGCTATGGTACCATTGACAGAACTTGGAGAAGCTTGTAGGAGGTAGAAAAGTGAGTTGCAAAGCGAAAAACTTTGGTCCAACCAACCGGCACAAGACTAGCCCTTGAGCTTATGGACAGTCAAATTGACCTTATGGACCTGTGATATGTGCAAGAAAAAGTATTATATACTCTGGAGAATCAAGGAGAAAGAGTCGATACAAAATAGATAGGTTTGAGCATAGATTAGTTAAAAAAGCTTACTATCTTTGGATGAGACAATGAACTTCAAATGCTCATAGCAACCAATGTGATTACAATTAGAAAAAATCCTTTTATGAGAGTGATATACATAATGTTTAGTGTATATAATGCACTAGAGTACAAGAAATAAGAAAAATATGTTGTTGGTGTGAACCAGACACATAATGGTGGCACCTCCTATTTTTCAGGATACACAGAGAGTGATCTGGAGATAGAAAAACTAAAATTTTGCCCAATCTATTGAACCAAAGGCTATGAAAATCTATACGCATAAAGTAGACTACTAACTTTCCAATGAACCATCTCTCATCCAATTTGGAGCTTTGTAGAGAGAGCAACAACCTCTACAAGCTTACTATTGGCGAAGAAGATGATGCATAATAATGAAGGAGCAAGACAATAATGGTCACAAGTGAATGTATATTGCTTCCATGTTATGTACAAGTGTTTTGAAGTCTTTATATAGAATCTAGAAGTGGTCATAGCAATCAACGTGATTACAATTAGAAAAAATCCTTTTATGAGGGTGATATACATAATGTTCAGTGTATATAATGCACAAGAGTACAAGAAATAAGAAAAATATGCTTTTGGAGTGAACTAGACACTCAATGGTGGCACCTCCTATTTTTCAAGATACACAGAAAGTGATCTGGAGATAGAAAAACTGAAATTTTGCCCAATCTATTGAACCAAAGGCTATGAAAATCTATACGCATAAAGTAGACTACTAACTTTCTAATGAACCATCTCTGATCCAATTTGGAGCTCTGTAGAGAGAGCAACAACCTCTACAAGCTTACTATTGGCGAAGAAGATGATGCATAATAATGAAGGAGCAAGACAATGATGGTCACAAGTGAATGTATATTGCTTCCATGTTATGTACAAGTGTTTTGAAGTCTTTATATAGAATCTTTCCTACAATCTATGGAAAAGTAAAGATCTAGTTTGATCTACTTTTAGGTGATTGATTGATTGATTTGATTGCAAGTCAACCACCACAAATTTGTGCAAGTTTAGCTCTCTATTTCTACTTTTACATGTTTACATCTCTAGGCATTTACAATGGTATAAGATCCATGAGAAATCTTTTAAGAAAATACAATAAGTGAGCATAAGAGAAAGAACTCTCCAATGGATATTCTTTCGATGTAATCCAAGCCATAGTTTTTGATGTAGATCAAATCCACCTCAAGCATGATGTAAGCTTGATCTTTGAACATGTGGTACAATAACTTCCAAGTTAGATGATCTATGTGATGATTTTTGTGATCATAGCCATTAGGTTTGGTAGGGTATAAACTTCCAGGCCATTGGGTTTTCATTCAAGGCAAAAATAAAGGCCTTGTGGAGCAACACAGGAAGTGCAGAGGGGGGCCCATGTGTAGCTCTATACAACATTGCACAGTAATACACCCTTCATCTAGAGTCTATATAGATTTCCATCTAAGCTTCACATTGGGAGTGCAAAGATGGTATCACCATCTTTGTAGCTCTTTTACTCTTTCCAATTTCAGAATTTAAGTTCTCTATCTCTCAATTTGTGTCTGTTTGTCTGTGTTATTTTTCCACCTCTCTCTACTAGTCTATTGTGATGTGTTGTTATTTTCTTACATTGTATAATAGCTCAAGAGGCTTTGAGTGGTGCAAAAGTAGAAATGCAGAGGTTGGAGAGGCTTCAATGACAAAAGAGAGAGGAATTATAATTGCTTCATCATTATCTAGAAGTCAAAATTAAGGTGGTTCGTCAATAGGAGTAGGTGGAGCACAAGCAAGAGTAGCAATGATGTCGTTCATCCCAAACTTGTGCATATGACCATCAACCTTCATGGAAGGTAAGCTTGATGGTACCAATGAAACCCTATGGAAGTTTTAAATAACTTCTATCCTTAATTCATATGAGCTTCTAGAGATTGTTCTTAGGAATAATCAAGAGAGACAAGAAACACCTTATCCAAATTATCTTATCCCAATGATTCCTCTTGATGCTAATCTTCTATGTGCTTGGAAATGTAGAACCTCAAATGCAATCTAGTCTCTCATTACAAGTATTATTGATAGTTTTTTGAATCTCATTCATCATACTATCAAGGCTTGTAAACCAAGGAAGATTTTGAGAAATCAATATGAAACTCGTTATCTGACACGAGTTTAAAACTTGGAGAATCAGCTAGCAGTAGAAAGGTTTGCTCATGGGGACACTATAGAGGTGTTTATCACTCACACAAAGAATCTATGGGATCAAATGGTGGGAGCAGGTGTACAAAGTCAATTGAGGAGCTAGCTCCACATTGTCTTTGAACATGTCCACGAAAGTTTGATGGTTTGGTAGCTACTCTTAATACTCAAATTAGACCTCAATCTCTAACTGATGTGTAAGCTCCATAGCTTGCACCAACTAATCAGCAAAAACAACTAAAGAAACTAAATAGAAACTCACACATAAGGGAGAGATATGCACCTCTACATCCAACCAACCCCTCCAATACCTAGCTTCAAGTCCAAGGGGTAACTAAACTAGATGGGGACACGTGTACCTTCCATCACATGGGTCCCTAAGGTGTTCGCATCATTTCCAAGCTTAGGAAGTCACATGGCTCCTAAAAGAAGACCCTATAAGGTCTCATGTACAAATAAAGAAGCTAAGAGAATCTTCCAATCAAACCTAAGGTACTCAACCTTAGAGAAATATCCCTTAGGCTCAAGACCCTTCTAAAAGGGATAAATAAATCATAAATCGCAAGGGTTTCACACCTAGAAACCCAAGGACTCTATCTCTTAGATGCATTTAATTATACAACATTCTTCCCCCCTTTAAAGCATTTACATCCTTGAAAATGAGTGGACATATATACCTTGAGGTATTCCCCCTTGCCCCATTATCCATCTCAAGGATCATGATCTTCATCTCCCCAATTCCACCTCTTAATTCAAAAGGCAAATTCCCATCATGATTGAATATAAAAAGAGAAGAATCCATGTATGTTATGATCCTTTCCCCCATCAGTCAATCCAATCTTGCTCATGAATATCCAAATCAAGTGCAAGGGATGGAAACATACATAAGGGTGGAATAGCACATCCCTCCCTAATTCCCTTTTTAATCTATGTGCAATATGGGCCTTCATTTGTTTAGATATGTTAATTAGGTAGATCCAAAGTGATTTCATCTAAGTTTCTATCTTGGTCCATCTTTATGAAACACTTGTGCATGAACCTAGCAAAATAGATGAATATCAAGAAAGGTTTCTTAGATTCATCTATCAAGTCAGAATCCATGTTTTTTTAAAGGAAAACAAATCTTTCATAATCAATGCCCAAATGAGGCCCTCTTAAATGTGCACATATTCTATACCTTTGAAATTAGTGAAATGGATTGATTTCTTGTTTTTTGATCCACCTCTTATGAAAAAATAAATCTAAATGGAGGGGATATTTTTTAAATCCTTGACCAACCAATAGAATGGGATATGTGGATTATCTATCTAGTTTTAAGAGGATATAACATCCTCCTTACTTTGGAGAGACTTTGTATGGCTTACAAAAATATGTTTGAATATTTCTTCCAAAGTTTTACATGGTTATGAGACACCAATTCAAGGGACTAGAACCCATATAGATCAAACCAACTATTGAAGACTCTAACTGGTTGAAATTTATTTTAATTATTGTTCCAAAAAGATTAAGTTCTTTATAGCTAATCTCAAGATAGAAATTCATAGTGTAAAAGATCGTCTTGTCTTGAAGGTCACAAGTAGAAATAGATTATTCCAACCAATTCTTCAATAACTAGTCCTTGTGGATCTTTGAATGGATCTGAGACATTAAAGGTTTTGTTGATCCTTCTAGAAATCTCTCTTATATTCTAAATTTCTTTTAGGATGTGCTATGTTGACATTGTAACCATATCTTTCTTTTTCTTTTGGCTAACTTAAATTATCACTGTTCTTTCTCAGCTTTCTTTGAAGATTGGCATAAGCTCATCTTTATCTTCATTGAGTTCGAATTCATACCTTTGAGGTGAAGCTTATAGAGCTTCAACCTCTTGAGTTTTCCCTCAAGCTCCAACAAGTTGATCCTTTCTTTATTTCTAACTCTCTATGAAGTTTGTCAAGAGATTGAACCTTTAGTATCTAGTTGGAAGAATTCTTCTTCCCTTTAAGAGGATAACTAAAGAAGATGTATATTCCTAGAAATGATGTTTTAGACATATTTCTTTTGGTCATGAGTCCCTTTTTCTTCTAGCATCAAGAAAAAAGTATTCAGTGGGATTCAATACCCATTGTCCTAGATGAGTAGGTTCCTCATCCAATCCACATAAATATGTCTCTACACTTTCTCAACTTCTTTGCCCTTTTTAATGCCCTCTATCTGCTACAAATTATGGTACCAAATTATGAGAGTAAGGATTAGGGTTCTTAGATACATCATGACTAACCTTACCCAATATTCAACAATATTTGGTTAACCATTCAATATGGAGTGATTGATCTTATCAAATTTCAATGTTTGACTTGAGCTTTGATCCTTTTTTGGGGCTTTTTGTCTTTTCTTTTCTTGATCCAAACAATAGATAAAACTTAGATCTATCTCCATTAGATCCCTTTTCCAAATCGTGTGTTCAATGTTTTACTCATGGGTTTTATTTTGGGATCTAACTATAATGCTTCATAAAAGAAATCACTTTCCTTATGTACTTTCTTATTAGAATCCACAACTTATGTTGTGTTATCCCATGAAGCATTAAGATGACTTTAGTATCATGCTTTATAGCCCATCCAACTTTGTTTCCTAACCCACGTAAGATTTCTACAATCCTCATGGTTTATTAAAGTGTCTTGCATTGAGGTTAATTGAGAAATCTGAATCCTTGACAACTTAATTTAGGTTGGAAGATGTAATGAACGAACTATGAAGCACTAGAATGAGAGGAAGTACTTCAAATTTATCTATTTCTTGCCTATCTTGTACGTTTCAATAGCTTATTTTCTCGTTTTTGAAGATGAGGTACAAGTTCTTGGGACCTTCTCCCCTCCTATAAAGTTTTCATTCTCAAAAACTATCAGATAGTTATGTTTTTAAATTGTGCTCTTTCTATTGCGCTTTATTAGAGATTGAAAGAGTTTATTTTAAATTTTTAATTGTTCCCCTCAGGTAAAAGAACTATTTGGAGCTTTTAGCTTTCTCTCCTCCAAGCTTGTTGAACAAATTTCCTGAAGTTCAAGTTTAGATCACTAATAGATTCTATATCACATACCATTGAATCTACTTCAGTGATAGTGTGAGTGTAGATGTCCCATACCATTAGGCTTACACTTCCACTTTAGTGAAGGTAGATTTAGCTTCAATCCTGGGATCAAATCTTCTTTTAGCCAAATCTGTTGGTATTCTAAAGTCTGAATACCATATGTTGGAAGTGATAGTGGGCCATAAAAACAATATATCACAGGTTTACAGGATCATCCAGTAGATGAACCTTAACATACACACCTTAAGATGCAAAAGTAGATGAGTGAGAGATAGAGAGAGAATAGACGAGATTTCAAGTGTAAGGATAAGCTATGAGGCCCAACTACACTATCTATATTTGAATGTCAAATTATAATGTGTGTATATGATACAAAGTGACAATATTTGTATCTAGGCAGAAATAGGAACTATATAGAAGAGATTGTCTGCCTAAGAGGTATGAACAGTGTGTGTGTGTGTGAGAGAGAGAGAATATGGAAGATATAAAGAAGCATAAGATCATTATGTGAGCATCACTCAAGCAATCACTAAAGGAGAGTTCAAGATATTTGGTGATCAAGGAGATATCTTCTCACTCTCAAGGAGCAAGGAGAAGATCTTGGAGGCCATCTTGGAAGAGGAGTTCTCACACTCTTGGAGTTGTTGTCTACATCTTGGTGATTATCTGGAGGAGATTTTTCCAGCTTACCATCAACATGAGTTGTTGATTTACTATGAGTAACAAGTCTATTTCCGTTCTTACTTGCTAGGTAACTCGTTTCTGATTTAGGTTGATCATAATTTGGGTTTGCTATAAAATATTTCTAAACTATTCTTATCTTCCCTATTCTCTCTCTCACACACACACACTCTTCATACCTCTTAGGCACACAATCTCTTGTATCTAGTTCCTATACATTTTTAGTACATTAATGTATTAAAGTATTTGAGGTGGTTACCTTTCCTTCAACACACATAGGTTTTCCTATTATCTTCCTATATTCTTATGTCCTCTTGGAAGATATTAAATATGCTTTATGAGTATGTGCAAACAAAACGAGAGCTATGGAAAAAAAATGTGGAAATCAGATGTAGCTTAGAATGCTTACCTTCATTTTAAATTTTTGATCATGATTCTCTTAGAGCATGTCCACTTTGACTTGAAAAAAGGTTGGGAAAACGTGTTTGAAGGTAGTTGGTAAAAGCTCTTCCAATACTCTAGAGTTTGTGAGTGTGGGTTGAGAAACAACTTCCAAAAACTCTTCAAAATCACCTTCTAGCTCTTGGACTTAAGCGATATGTAGAGATTATAAGGTTTCAAAGAGGAGAAGGAAGGTTGAAAGTTCATGAGCCACCAAATTGCACCGTTGGGAGGTTATACATCCCATATAAGATAAATTTCTAAACTCTACCTATAAGGGAAAGAAGTCATTTTTGTGAACCATAACCTCCATCGGATCTCTTTGTGCTTCCATAGAGACAAGAGCCCAAAAACCCTTCTCCGCGCGGGCAAACAATCCCATATGAGGAGCACTCCGGTATGACAAGAGCCACAAAACCTTTCTCCACTCGGGGTAAAAATCCCATATATGAGAGACAATTAGTGTAGCTCTATAAAAGAAGGAAGTTGGCACTTTCTTTTTGAACATTAAGAGTGATCAGGAAGGTGCTCCAAAGCTTCGATCTCTCTCTCTCTCTGTACAAACTAGAACTTATCCCTTTGGGTGTTGTCCTCAGCTTCCCATGTGATCATTGAGAAGGGGTTCACACACAAGTTTCCTTTTATCAAGCTTTAACAATAATAATATGAATGATTTCAATTACCATTCCATCTTATGTGATCGGTTGCCTTCATGCAAATATGAGTATGAAAACTCTGATGTAAGAAAATGACCATGAAATTAATTGTTGGCTCTGATGCCACTATTTTATCCAAGGGGATTTGAACTCCTAACCTCATGGTTAGGAGTAGGATGGACAAACCACTTGCCCCAAAAGCCATGGCTCAATATTACTTCCTAATCCTCCCTCTTTGGGCGTGGTCAACCATATCCTACTTGTCATTTTACAACATTCTTCCCCCTTTCTCAATCATTGTCCTCAGTGATTGCTTCTTGAATTCCATAGGGCCCTTGAATTGATGTCCTCACCCTTGCAAAATTTCTTGAACCCTTTGTTCGCAACCTTGGTATCTTGAACCCCTTGTTCTCAACTTGAGTATCTTGAACCTCATTCTCACCCATTCTATGTATCTTGGACTCTCCATCAATTGCTGCTCAAGGATGGTTCACTCCAAGAGCTTTGCAAGGATACCTTACATGTCTCAATCCGAGTTGTAGATTGGGAGATACACCCCTATCTTTAAATTGATGAAGATGACACGCACGCCTTTCATCCACCTTGCCCAAGCCTACTTCCTAGGATCTGATAACATTTTTGTGGAAGTTCCACAACCTCCACCAACTAATCAACCAAAACAACCAAAGAAACTTACACACACGCCTTTCATCCACCTTGCCCAAGCCTACTTCCTAGGATGTGATAACATTTTTGTGGAAGCTCCACAACCTCCACCAACTAATCAACCAAAACAACCAAAAAAACTCACATAGAAGGAGCGAGATGTGCATCTTCACCTAGCAAACCCCTCCAATATATGGCTCCAAGTCCAAGGGATAATTAAACCACATGGGGACATGTGTACCTTCCATCACATGGATCCTTAAGATGGTCACATGATTTCCAAGCTTAGGGAATCACAAGAAATCATGTGGTTTTTAAAAGAAGACCCTCCAAGCTCTCACAGACAAATCATGTGGCTAGGAGAAGCTTCCAATCAAGCCTAAGGTACTCAACCTTAGAGGATTATCCCTAAAGTTCAAGACCCATATAAAGGGGCGAACAAGGTATGTAAGCTAAAGATATGGGCTAGAATAAGACCTCTAGAGCATGCTACCAACAGATAGATAAGTATCCTTGGATTTGGGTTTCAAAATATGTGCTTCTAATGCTATTATGTATGTTCTAAAGGGAGGAGGGAACACAATTGTGCTTGTACCCTATCTAGAGTACCTTTTGATTATAGGAAATGATGATGCTCTTCTTCAACAAAAAAAGATGCCCTAAGTAACGTTGTTTTAACTTATTGCTTAGTGTGTAGTCCCTCTAAATTCATGAAATAAATTGTGTTAGTTAATTAAGGAATTGAATTAGTTGTGTGCACAATCTCTTTGATTCATACTAGATTGTGAGCTCTGAGCACAACTCTGAGTACCTATAATCCCAAAATAGAGAGTTTTCTCACATCTAGTACATATAATGTAGCATCCAATGGTTTTGAATTTTCTTCTAAATCTAATGACACATTAATATCCATAGGTGTCTTCATAGGCTTGGAATCTGTCATCTCAAACCTTTCCAATAATTTCTCAATATATTTTTGTTGTGTCATGTACATACACTCATCTCTATACTTGACCTCCATCCCAAGTAAATAATGAAAAACACATAAATCATTTACATCAAATGTATGATTTAAGTTCTGCTTTAAACTATTGAAGGTCTAAATCCTTGGGGCATATCATCAACATATATGATAATAATAATAATAATCAAAACATCTTTCTTAGCTTTACCATAAATAGTGGGAGACACATCTGAGTTTTCAAAACCAATAGATAGAGGATATAAATGTGTCTTCATAATAATAATAATCAAAACATCTTTCTTAGCTTTACCATAAATAATGGGAGCGGCATCTGAGTTTTCAAAACCAATAGATAGATGATAGACATGTATCTTCTCATACCAAGTTCTTGGTGTTTGCTTTAGTCCATACAAAGCTTTGATAAGCTTGCATACTAAATGCTCTTTACTTGTGTCTTCAAAACCTTTTGGCTATTGATCATAAACATCCTCATGGAGATCACCATTAAGAAATATAGTTTTTATATCTAATGGTATACTTTCCAACCAAAGAATGTAGCGAAAGAAAGTAGTTCTTGACTACTATCATTCTAGATGTAGGTGCAAAAGGCTTATCATAGTTAATAACTTTCGTTTGTGCTTTGACAACTAATCTTGCTTTATATTGTCTATGGTACCATCTTCTTTTCTCTTGATTTTCAAACTCCACTTAACACAAATAACTTTCTTACCTTTTGATAACTAACAAAGCTTCCATGTTTGGTTCGTATGAATAGAATCAATCTCTTCTTGCATAGCTTTCTTCCATACAAGACTATGTAGTGCATCTTGACCACTAGTTGGTTCATTCTATACTAAAGTTAGAGCTAAAATATATGAATCGAAAAATGTTTTGCATAATTTACCTGGTTAGTTTATTATCTCCTTGTTTGATGTCTCATTCTTCTATTGTATTCCTTTATACAAATATCCTTCCAGGTTTGATATAATCACTTTGCAATATCCTTGAAAATCGGATGAATCATTTTTGGTTCTTAAGTATCTCTTTCCTTTGCAACTCATGAACCTTCTTCAGCTTTTTGGGTGTAAAATTGAAGATGTACGGATGACGGTCTAGGTACTGATGTATGTAGCTCTCTCTTCATCTTTATGTCTTAGGTCTTGAGAAGGTTCATCACCCCCCTTGTATCTTTAAATGTAAGAATCCAAATTCCGTTTGAAAAATGCATAGTCATCTACTTTTATGAATTCTCCAATCTCTTCCTTCTTATCATAAATCTGAATTTCTACAATATATGTATTGCATGAGAGTACGATATCCCTTATATGTGCAACATAGAATCTCTATCCTTTGCTTTCTATTGCATAACCAATAAATATAGTGTTAATGTATTTTACATCAAGCTTACCACAATCCTTCTTCTCAATGTGAACATAAGTTGGAGAACTAAAAGCTAGAGATAGCTTTGTATTCAAGAGAAGGCTTAACGTCTTTTGACATGTACTCTCCTCCTGTACCACTTCTCAAAATTTGGATCTTTGACTAGGTTTCATTTTCAATCATAGCTAATAATTTAAATCATCAATAAAAGTAACAAATTACTTGAAACCTTGAATCGAATCTATTCTCATTGTACCATTCATATCTGTTTTTTTTTTTTTTGCAACTTCCTGATGGCTATGATATATCCATGCTTATTGAAAGGAATTTTATGAAGCTTTCCTTCAAGACATCCTTCACATGACTCCGCATCATCTGGTAAAAAAAAAGTAGGCAATCTCTCCACCTTAACTTGATCTTTGATATGCTTGAGAGTTGTGTAAATGATCTGACCAAATCTAGCATGCAATTACTTCATCTTCTCCTTAGGTGTTGTAGACCTAGAAACATTAGCATGGCTAATTTTGAATAACATAAACGTGCCACTTATTATGTCTTGAATAGAAGATACATGAGGGATGCGCCTTGAAAAGCCTCTTTTTGCTTTTGCTTTTGTTTTTACATTTGCTTTTGCTTTTGCTTTTACTTTTGATTGTGCTTTTTCTTTTGCAAAAATAACTACAAATAACTATCTTCCAAAAATATTCTTCTAAATATCTCCAAAGATATTTGAATAAGTCCATGCACATTCACACCATCATGGATCTTCACCTGCTAAATCAAAAACACAAAACACATTAAAATCCTCAAGGCATTAAACCTTCATTCCATCATGGCCACTGTCCAAAAGCACGGATTTCTCTGCCTTCTCTCGATAATGGGAAAATGGCGCTCATGCATGAGATAAAGGAAGCTTCAATATGAGAGAAATGCAAAGACTTAAACCATCTGTAACCCCGACAGTCTTGTGAACATGACAACGACAGAAAATTTGGGCAATCCTGCAGATTTTCAACGAAGGAAGGATGAAGAAGATTGTTTACTTCGTCATCTTGTTAAGCCTATATGGGATAAAGTACGCAATGTTCACATGGTCAGTACTCTGTCCACACGACATGCCAGAGAGAGCATGCTTTATGCATAAGGATCTGCTTTACGCCTAGAGATCCTTAGCCACGTGAATTTTTTTTTGGGAAGCCAGCACATCAAAAGCTCTGGCCATCAAGGCTTAGTCACGTGGGTTCAGCAACCAAGGGGCATCTCAGCCCAGTTCAGTTTCCTAACAGGGATTTTGGGAGCGCTCTTCAAGCCTTCTCTTCTATTCTTTGATGGCCTCTGATCCCACCTACTGGCATGATCAGAGGAAGCAGTTCTAGCTTCCAGAATAACTCGTATATATATATAATTGTTTTGCAAACATGTGGGATTAAACTACACTCTGTGTCCAGACTCGTGCAGGAAGATTGCAAAACTCATGCTTCAAATTTTGAGGTGTTTTTGCTAGAAACCATAGCTTAGGCTTGATTCTTGAGCCAATTTCATCCACTCTCTCCACCTAATCGACCATATCTTGGGCTTCCAATATCAAAATTAAGAAATTATTGTTGGTATGGAAAGCCCTAGAAAGAGCATGACACATTTTGGCTTCAGCTTCCTTCATCTTCAAAGTTTTGAGTTTGCCATACCTGTTCAACAACCCACTTTTGAGCATCGTTTTGAAGCATAACCTATTGGGCGAGACTTGGAAAATTATTATGATGGAGTGTGGACCATCTTTAGTACCTACACTCACCGGCAAATCAATTATTGAACTCTAGATAAGTCTCTTGTCAATTTATATGCATTGTTGTTCTCTTTTTGCATCATATCGCATATAGGACATGCAGGTTTTGCATCGTTCCTAAAGTATACATGTAGTTTAGACATGGTTTGTATTGTATGGTGCATGTATTCTTCTTTGCAGGTAGAATTATACTCTCTAACGCACTACTAAAAACACTTGTATTTATACTCATCATATGGGTTTGAATTTTGCATTTCCCTCACCCAAAAGTGTTCCCACAATTCAAGGGTGGTTTAAATTGATTCGTTCTACCACATGAGTTGTGGGCTCAGTTCCCTAATATTACAAGATTCCACTCTTTCTTGACTTTTATATTTATCCAAACGTAAATACACCTACATTGACAAGAAGATGTTCATATGTGGTCCTCCATGTGAGGTGCATGAATTGATCAGTAGTCATGAATACTTAGTGAATAATGTAGGCTTGCAATATGTACCAACAGCTCCCCTTCAAGCCTAAGATGCTTGAGTCTTTAGTTCTTCATGATTTCTATAGGCCAATCATTGATTTGAACCTATTTAATTTTCTTCCATCCAATGCCTTTGTCATCATATCTGCACATCGTTGATGTGTTGATACATATGAGAGTTGTATCTCCATACTCATGATCTTTTGTCTAAGATAATGGTAATGAACCTCTATATGTTTTGTCTTGGCATGATAGATAGGGTTAACAACAAGATGTAATGAACTAATGTTATCTATGAATATGTGTGGAGCAAAAGTATTGAACCCTAAATCTGAATATAGGGTCATAGCTTCTTTTGTAGCATTTGCAAGTCTTCTATATTCAGCCTCTATTGATGATAGAGTAATTCTAGGTTGTGTCTTTGATGACCAGGAGATCAATTTGGTACCTACAAAAGTGAGATAGCTGAATATGCTTCTCTATCATCTTTAGAATCTGCCCAATCTGCATCACAAAATAGCTTGACATATATATTAGATGTATAAGGGTAATATAGCCCATCATTAATTGTGCCCTTCAAATAATTTAGGATTCTTTTAGCTGCTTCCATGGGAGGATTCCTTGGGGTGTGCATGATTTGGCATAGCACTCTAACTACATAGCACATATCTACTCTAGTTAGAGTAGCATAGCTCAAGCTTCCAACTTGGCTTTGGTAGCTAGTCGCATCTTCAATTGCCTCTCCTTCATGAGCACTTAGCTAATTATGATTTAGCTCCATGGATGTACCTTCAACCTTTGTATTTTCCATCTTGAATTTTGAGAGCATATCTCCAATGTAGTTTCTCTAAGTTAGGAACATGCATCTTTCTGTATATACCACTTCCAAAACTAGGAAGTAAGTGAGTAAGCCAAGATCACTAATCTTCAACTCTTCTTTCATTTGAGCTTTGATCCTCTTGATTCCATACATCGTTACCTCTAATGATCATATCATCCAACTATACACAAAGGTATATGACCTCTGAGTGATTCCTCTTTAAGAACATGAAAGGATCTGCATTGCTCACCATAAATCCTTTATCCTACAAAATAAGTGACTAATCTATGATTTCAAGTTTTTGGATCTTGCTTCAAGCCATACAAGGCTTTCCTTAACAAGCATACATGTTGTGGATATAATTTATCTTCAAAACCAAGAGGTTGAACCATATATACCTCCTTTGAAATCCAACCATTTAGAAAAGCATTTTTAACATCCATTTGATAGACATTGCAATTCTTAGATTGTGCTACACTCATGAATACTCTAATTTTTAGGCATTTTTGCCACAAGTGAGAATGTCTCCTCATAATCTATACCTTGGGTTTGAGAAAACCCCATTAGCCACAAGCCTTGCTTTGTAGCTCTTAACTAAGCCATCAGAATTCTTCTTTACCTTGTAAATCCATCTTCAACCAATGACGTTCATAGATGGTTTCTTGGGAACCAATTCCCAAGTCTAATTTTCTTATAGAGCTTCTATTTCGTCTTCCATGGCATCTCTCCATTCTAGTTTCTTCTTGGTCTCCTCATATGTTGATGGTTCTTTAGAGTTTATATCTTGTGCTATATAAATAGAGTGTTTAGTGACCAAAGATGTGTGATAACCATAACGTTTTGGTTTCTTTTTCTCCCTAGTAGATTTCCTTATAGTTTCTTGAGATGATTCTACCACATCTTTAAGCTCCTACACTTTAGCTTTGCCTTTGGAGTTCTTAGAATTGCTTTCGCTTCTTGGAGTCTTCTTATCATCATCAAAATCGCTTGAGCCTGCATGTATATGTTCATTCCTCTTTGACAATGTTGGAAAGTCTTCCTCTAGGTCATAGGGAAGTTTGATTTTCCTACAATCATCCACAACCAAGATTTTTTTCCATAAAAAACAACATCTCTACTAACAGTGAGACATTTATTGCTTGGATTATATAATCTACAACCTTTTTGATTAAGGTCATACCCAATGAATATGCATCTCTTTGCCTTTGAATCCTATTTGCCTCTCACTTGTGAAGGTATTTGGACATCTGCTATGCACCTTAAGATCCTACAATGGTCAAGGCAAGGTCTTCTTTAATTCCGTGCTTCATATGGTGTCATCCTATCCAATGCTTGTAATGGGAGTCTATTGATTAGATAGGTAGCTATGGATAGAGCCTCTACCCATAGGTAATTGGGCAACTTTTTCTCATTTAGCATTGACCTTGCAATCTCCATCATGGTTCTATTCCTCCTTTCTACCACTCCATTTTGTTCTCGAGTCTACCTTGTTGTAATCTCTCTTGTGATTCCTCTCTCTTGGAGATAGGAATCAAAGTCTGGGAGAAATATTCTCCCCCTCAATCTGATCTTAGCCGTTTCAAATTCTTTCCTATTTGATTTTCAATAAGTGCTAGATATTTCTTAAAACAAGAGAATACTTCATCTTTATGATTCATAAATTATAGTATTGTCCATTTTCTACAATCATCAATGACAGATACATAATACCTAGATCCAAAGATTTAAGGCTCCTTGCTTGGGCCCCATACATCTATATGGAGTAGATCCAATAGGTCTCCATGAATGTATCCCTTCTTTGTAAATGGTTGCCTATGAGACTCGCCAAATTGACAAGCAGTGCATTTTTAAATCATGTTTTGCTTGGAGATTTTTGGTAAACCAAGCACACTCTGATCCCTACTCATTTGCTTTAGATCCCTCTCATCTATATGGACTAAGCTCTTGTGCAAAATAATTTTGACTACCATAGTTGAACAAAGAAATGTTCATGGTATCTTGGAGTTTGCAGGTAAATAACCTACCTCACTTTTCTCCTCTTGCTATCCTTTTGAATCCCTGATGTGGATCCTTAGAAAATGCTCCATTGTTTGTGAATCCGACCTGCAATCCTTTCTCAACAATCTGACCTACACTTATGAGATTTTCGGTTATGGTTGGCACATACAAGACCTTGCTCAATAGGTTCATATTACAATCAAAATTCTTTACATTGCCTATCTTCTCAAGTGGATGCCTTGTGTCATCTCCTATTTGGACTTCATGTTTTTTCCTTGGATCCTCCAAGTCTGAGAGTAGAGCTACATTCCGTGCTACATGATTTGAGCAGCCTCACTCTATATAGAATACATGTTCATCTGCTTTACCTCGCTTCATGGTCATATTAATCAGAATTAATGAGTCCTCTTGGGTTTGATCATCTGCATAGCTATTGTAGTCTCTCTTTCCTTTGTATCCTCCATGATAATTATTGTTGTTGTAACCAATGTTATTGTTGAATCTACCTCTTGAGTTTCCATAGCCTCCTCTATTGTAGCCTCTTCCTCTTTGATCTCTAGGGTTCTTGAAACAATTCTTAGTAGTGTGATTAGTTAAGCCACATATGGCACATGGAGAGGAGCTTTGAGATATCCCATTGCCTTGTCTTCCACCTCTACCTCTTCCTCTTGATCCTCTACCTCTACATCCAACATTTGCTTGAAAGGTACTACCTTCATCATTAGAATTCTTGTTCTTGCCTTTACCATCCTTATTCTTGTTCTTATCTATATATAGGACAAAGGATTGATTACATTTTAAGTTTTCTCTATTCTTTATAAGCTTTGCCTCATGTGTGAGCAATTTTCCCATGAGGGTGTTGCAATCTGGAACCTCCATATCCATGTGGAGGTCCATGGCTATGGTGAAAGCTTCCCATTTGTCATTTACCTAGATTCCATTGATCACTTGCCTCACTATTTGCTCTTCATCAATGACTTCCCCAATACTCCCAAGTTGATTTGCTATGTGCTTCATTTTGGTGAAAATATTAGTCACATTTTGCTTGGGCATCTCCTTGAGTGTAGTGAACTCCATCCATTTTTGGGTTTTCCTTGCCTTAGTACTTGATGAGAAGAATGCTTCAAGAGCATTCCAAGTCGCTTGTGAAGTCTTGCAATTCCTAATGTGTGGAAGTAAATAATCAGAGATTAAGATAAGAATGTATGAACTGGCTAGAGCATCCTTTGAGCACCATGTGGTTAACCTCTCTTGTTCTTCTTGAGATGGTTGTCCTTCGCTTCTAAGGATTGGCATAATTTCATCTCCAGAAATGTAATCATAGATTTTTCTCCCTTGAAGATAAGCTTCCATTCTAAGTGACCATGCTTATTAATTACTTTGATCCAATTTGTCTATGAATGAAGGAAATCCATATCCCATGTTGGTTCATTGTTGCTCTCATACCACTATGAGGCGATGGTTGGGTATGCTTTAGAGACGAGCTTGAGTTGCACAAAACGTGCTCTACACGTGTCAAGTTGATTCCAGGGATGCTTAATAGAATCCTTTGAATTCACAATAATGCATTTACAATCACTAGATACTTTCGAACATCAATCCCAAAATCTTATACCAAAAAATATGCAAGGAGTGTGAGAAAACCTTCTATTTTGGGAATTCAGGCACTTAGTATTTGTTGAGATCTCACAAACTGGTATGAATTGAATTGAGAGCTTTTGCACATATTTAACTCAAGTGTATAACTAACTAAAGCAAGTTATCTTAGGAATTTAGAGGCATTATACACTAAGAAATGAGTTTTGCAGCTGAGGGGGTCATCCTGACACTTTAGGAACAAGATGATGTGCATATATAGATGACTTCATGAGTTCATATCTCGAGATTGACTGAACCAAAATTAATGGAGCTTAATATATGGATAATATACACTTCACCCTAATTACATCAAGTTAAACTAGAGCAAATGATTGAGTACACATAGAGAAATCACCTGTGTAAAATCATTGAAATGATGGAGATGCAACAGAGAACAGTAGACATAAATGAGCTTGAAGAAATTTATCAAATTATGTATGCTAATGAACATATGATATGAGGGAAGTGTAGTGGACTACTCATACATATGTTTAGCTTAAGTTATGCTCAAGGATGTAGCACAATAGCCCTCAGAATGACAATCTCTAACCCACGACTAAAAACACCTCTATTTATACTCGTCATATGAAATTGAATTTTGAATTTTCCCTCACTTAAAAGTGTTCCCACACTTGAGGAATGGGTTAGATTGATACCTTCTACCACATGAGTCATGGGTTAAGCTCCCTAAATTCATGAGATTGTACTCTTTCTTGACTTTTACATTTATCCAAAGGTAAATACACCTAAATTGACAAGAAGGTGTTCATATGTGGTCCTTCATGTGAGATGCATGAATCGATGAGTAGTCTTGAATACTTAGCCAAGCACTTAGGCTTGCTAAGTGTACCAACATAGGGAATAGACTTGTTATGCATAATAACTAAAAATTGTGTTGATGATTGACTGACACAGACTCCTCCAAGTACTCGTGATGTAGAGCACACCTCCTCCAAGAGTGTAGGAACTCTTCTTCATGTAGAGGACCTCCTTGTTCTCCTCCTTATATTGCTAGAGCTTGACGTGATGAACTCCTTCAAAAGATAATTACAACATGAGCCTTGGCTATTAATATATATGTCTACCATGCCCCCACTGCCACAAGTTAAATGAGAAAGCAAACACATACAACATCACTATTAGAACTAGCGATCGCTAATGCCCTAGATATTTTTCTAAAAAGAAAAAACAACATGCAAAAATGTTTTCACTCCTATCATCGTTGCACCATCCATGGGTTTTCAACTGAGATGGCTAATTTGCAAGCCATTTGTTGTAGACAACACTGCCCACTTGCTTATTCTGTATAGTGTTCTACAGAATATACATCACATACTATAAATTTGGAAACTTTGGACTATTCTTGACATTATTTACAACAAATGTCTTGGCCGATTCTCCAGCTTTCACTTTTCTTCAACTCTAAAAATTCTAAGCTTGTGAACAATGCACAAGCCCCTAACTTGCAACAATCATAAAAATTACACAAAAAGTGAAAATAGTGTTATTCTACTTGTCCTTATAGGAAATAAAATGGAATTCTAAACCCACAAAGTTCATTTAATATGAAGCTTTGTAGCAAATTCAAGAGCTTCTACAAATCACTATTCTACAATGTTTATTTTAGCAACTTCAAGACATGGGAAGAATGCACAAATATGTAACTTTGCACTATCATAAAATACATAGAAAAATGATAATCATGTTATTCAACTTAGAAATAGAATCACATGTTTTGAAATTTTCAACCATACAGTTACTATTCAGTGTTCATCTCTATGGAGATTACAAAAGCTTCCACAAATCATACCTCTAAAGCCTTTTAATTTTGCAACTTCAAGACCTTGAAACAATGCACAAATCCTCAACATTGCACTGCCATAGATAATAGAACAATAAAGATAATCATGTAATTCCACGTTGAGCTTATATCAAATCCAAGGAAATTTTACAATATACTTTAAGATTTCAATATGGACCTTCTTTGCATTTACAAAGCCATGCTGAAATGAGTCTTCTAGAATGTTGGATAGCTTATCTCTGACTCTCAATAAACCTCCTACATGTCAGTAAAACCACTTTATATTACTCAAGTAGCTTCTTCATGGGATGAGGCATGTCTAAACCTCCAAGATACTCAAAACAAAGTAAAATCAAGAACTATATGATTCATAAGAAAGGTCTATATTAAGTAGATGAGAACAAGTAAGCTTTAGCATGTGCATGCAATGCACACACGCATGTATATGCGTTTACACATACTTTTGGTGTATTAGATAACTTCACA
The DNA here is from genome assembly GCA_020310875.1 of Ceratopteris richardii. Taxonomy (NCBI): domain Eukaryota; kingdom Viridiplantae; phylum Streptophyta; class Polypodiopsida; order Polypodiales; family Pteridaceae; genus Ceratopteris; species Ceratopteris richardii. The sequence continues at coordinate 76,617,589 of CM035418.1, read as the reverse complement.
TAAATTCAAGTACGTTTTCAAACTTTTCCAAAGTCTACACAAGCTCAAAGTAATTCTTCAATGAGCAATGATATATATATATATATATATATATATATATATATATATATATATATATATATATATATATATATATATATATATATATATATATATATATATATATATATATATATAATGAGCATGTAAATTTAAAGTATGAGAGATACAAAAAATTTCCTATTGTCACTCCATTGAGTGTAGTGGCATAGATATCACCTCAACAACACAAGGTAACGAGTAGTGGTAATCCTATGATGGAGAATAGGAATAAGGCGGACACTCCTATGAGTAGAGGATCTTAAAGACAAAGTTAGATTCTCTTGTCTTTATATAGTTGAGGACCATTGGAACTTGAGTGGGCTAAGTAGATAGAGTAGGTAGTGAGAGATATTCCCTCTATCAATGTAAGTGGAAGGCTCCTTTTTCTCAGCTAAATGTACCTCTAGATCCTTGCACATAATCAATTCACATGATTTTTTGTAAAGGTTAACTTTGAGTTTCTCTTGGAAATGCATGCAAAACACTTAGGTATACACTCTGATCTCTTCACATAACTTTTTCTTTAATAAAAGTTACCTTAGAATTTCCTATAAGCTATGCCTTCATATATTGACCCTAGCATCAACACTACCTATGAAAAATGGAATACTTTACAAAGCCATGTTAGCATCAAACCATCCTGGAGATTTCAATGTGCATGTTCAATGGAAAGGGTTTTCCAAATCAACTTTGGGTAGAGGCTATTAACACTTTTCCTACATCTTGAATCAAAGATACACCAAGGCACTTGATGGGAAGACTCCGCAAGAGGCCTATAGTGGTAAAAAATCATTTGTTTCCCATTTCAAAATATTTGGAACTGAATGTTATATACATGTTCTAGATAGTAAGAGAACCAATCTTCAAGCAAAAAGCATCAAATGTACCTTCTTGGGGTACAATGAGGATAAGAAATCCTATAAACTTTATGACTGTGAGGCAAAGAAGATCATGGCAAGTCACAATGTGATGTTTAAGGAGGAGGTACCACATGGAGTGGAGGAGGGAAAGAGATCTTCCACTTTATCATTCGGCAAAGGGGCAATGCACTATGGGAGGTATCCCTTCTACACAAGAGAAGGAAGCATCATCTTCAGACAATGAGTCGGGAAATCATCAACCTATCATCACCTAAGTGGAAAAAGCCATTGTCATGTTGGGTAAAACAACTCTACGATTTTGCAAACCCCATCCATGAGTCACTAGAATAGGTTGTAGATGGACCAAGGCCATTATAGAGAATAAAGGATCAAAGAAGGATAAAGTCATTCACACCAAGTCTTTCTAGAAGCTTAAATAAAAGGCCAATAGTACTTTGAAAAAGTGCAAATCAAGACTTGTTGCATAGGACTACTCATAAGTTGAGCAGATTGAGTGTTGTGAATCATTTGCATTGAATATAAGGATGAATAATGTCCAAGTAGTACTATCTATGGCTACACATAAACAATGGAAAGTCTATCAAATGGATTTCAAATCAGCATTCTAGAATGTAGACCTGAAGGAGGAAGTATATGTGTCTCACCCACCAAGTTTTGATGTTTCCCATTCAAAGAACAATATATGTAAACTGAAGAAGGCATTATATGGGCTGAAACAAACCCCTAGAACATATTACCATCAGATAAATAAGAATATCTTGGATCTAGCTAGGTTTCAAAAGATGTGCTTTTGATGCTAACTTGTATGTTTGAAAGGGAAGAGGAATGAAAATTGTGCTTGTACATTACGAAAATGAACTGCTAACTACACGTGTGCATGAGTTGGTTAAAGGATGGGGTTGTGGAGAAGTTGTAAGGCCCTTTTTATGATGAGAAGCCATTGTGAGAGCTCAAACATTTTTGGTACCCTAACTTCCAAGTCAGATGATGTTTGTTTCTGAACATTAATGAGAATAGATGATCTTTGTGGGCCTAACCAGTATGTTAGGTAGGGTATAAACTTCCAAGCCATTGGATTTCCATTCAAGGCCAAAAAAAGGCTTTGTGGTGGCATGCTATTTCCCCATAGAACCTTAACATGGAGAGTGCAGCGGGGGGCTTGCCCCCATCTATGATGTAAGGAGGGCCTATCCCCTTGACCGACAAGGTCAAGACAATATAACTTTTGGTCATGGGGATATTATTGGATTGTATATTTTGGCAACTATTTTGTATCTCTTGAATACATTCATCTATATGGACTCCCCTTGTAAAGTCTATACAAGCATGGCCCATGTGTAGCTTCATATAACATTGCACACTAGTATGCCCTTCATCTAGAGTCTATCTATATTGCCATCTAAGCTCCACATTGGGAGTGCACGGTGATCTCTAAATCTCTTAGAAATATGTTCCATGTGATTCGCTGATTTAATTAATCTCTCTCTGTAGTACCTACAATCTAAAGAAGATGGAGATGTGCACTGATCAAAAACTTCCAATTGAATCTTTCTTTGCACCTTCCACTTAATGTTCATTTGTACTTTTATTTGAACACATTATTGTAATGAATATGAGAACAAAATGCGAATTACTATAGGTGCATATAAATGTGTGTTTATGTATATGGATGCATTTATGTGTATAGATTTATGTGGTTTTACATGTGTGTAGGTGTGTATGCGCTAGTATGTGTATTTGTGAATGAGTTATGCATGTTTATATATGTGCTTATGCATGTGTAATTATGTGGTGATATGTGTGTGAGCACGTATCTGCATGTATGCATTACCTCAAGTGTTGGGTATGTGGGCTTTGAATATGGTATGTGTGCATATGTGCATGGTTTAGTATGTGTGTCCTTAGGTTCTAGTGTGGCTATGTGAATGCGTATGTGTGTGATTTACCCTATAGGTGCCTATGCGTATGTGTTTGGATGTACAACCTTATGTGAATACATAAGTGTTTTACCCTATGTGCCTAAAGAGAATGGTCTAAACCTTAAGAGTAACCTAAAAATGTGTTATGAAACCTTACACGTGTGTGTATTCATGTGAGAGTATGATAATGTCTTTTTGAAATGTGTGTTCATGTGATAGTGTATGTGTTATTTATATGAGAATAGGGATATGTGAATGTGCTATGTGTGTGAATATGAGTGTCTACTTATGTGTGTTATTTTTTCTATCTGCGAGCATATACATATAAGTATTTGATGTATTCTAAAAAACAACCAACGTTTTTAATTAACTAAATGCGCATATGATTAAATTTAAACATAAAAATATATTATAAGAAACTAAAAAGGTGAAAACTATATGTGTGTGTCTAACTTAGTGTTAAAGTGTTAAGTAAGTGATGTGTGCATCTGAGTGTGTCCACCTATATATAACTGTGTGTCATATGCATGTGCATGAGAAAGAGTGTGTGCGCATGTGCATGTTTGTGTTGTGTGAGTGTTAACTAAAGCGTTTGACGTGTTGGTATGTATTTATGTCTATATGGGTGCAATTATATATATATATATATATATATATATATATATATATATATATATATATATATATATATATATGTATGTGTGTGTGTGTGTGTGTGTTTGTTGTGAGTTTTACTTTCTAATGTGTGTTGATGCAGGAACGGTTGGAGAGAGAGAGAGAGAGAGAGAGAGAGAGAGATTTTGTGCTTCTTCCCCCCTATTGGCTGCGCTCACACATAGGTGGAGATATAGATGGATAGAGAGAGAGAGAGAGAGAGATTTTAGACAGAGAGCAGATGAAGGTTGGGGCTACTGTGAACATGCAACACAACGACAGAGCACTATATATATATATATATATATATATATATATATATATATATATATATATATATATATATATATATATAGATATATATATAGAGAGAGAGAGAGAGAGAGAGAGAGAGAGAGAGAGAAATAGAGAGAGAGAAAGAAAGAGATAAGGCTTTGCCTCCCTCCTCCTAGTTGTTGATCGTTCGTAGAGATAGATGTGGACAGATCGTGTATATATATATATATATATATATATATATATATATATATATATATATATATATATATATATATAGAGAGAGAGAGAGAGAGAGAGAGAAAAGAAAGAGATAATGCTTTGCCTCCCTCCTCCTAGTTGTTGATCGTGCGCAGAGATAGATGTAGATAGATCGTAGAGAGAGAGAGAAAGAGAGAGAGAGAGAAAGAGAGAGAGAGAGAGAGCGAGAAAAGCTCCTCCAGCATCGGCTAATCATGTAGGGAGATAGAGAGTAGATGAACGCAGAGAGAGAGAGAGAGTAGATAGAAGCCACCTTTTTTTGGGTGTTGCAAACGATAGAGAGTAGATGAACGCAGAGAGACAAAGAGAGAGAGAGAGAAAGAGAGAAAGAAAGGGGGAATGAGAGAGAGAGAGAGAGTTTCATGAGATGAATTGAGTGTATGAATGTACATTTATGTGAATGAGCATGTATTTCTCCATGCATGCGATTGTGTGTTTTGTGTATGTGTTTTATGTAAATGATCATGTATAGGTCAATGCATGTGATAGTGTGTTTAGTGCATGTGCATTAATGTATATATGCATGTAATAAAGTATGTGTTTTTGTGAGTGTGCATACATATGAGTATGTATGAATGTTTTGTGCATGTGAATTTGTGTACATGAGCATGCGCATGTTTATATTTATGTGAGTGCATATGAGTATGTGTGAATGTTTTGTGCTGTGCATGTGTGCATATACTTGGAACTACAAGTATGCATGTGAAGTGAATTGACAGAAAATACTATTAGAGCAATGTGTGTTTTTTATTTTTGTGATGTACTCATTTTTTTTCTAATGATTTTTGATGTAGAGGTACCCAAAATAAAAAGAAGTGAAGAGAAGAGTTACCCATGATTTGATCTGAAGATTTTGAAGAATTTGAAGTCAAGTGAGCAGGTCTTTTACCGCACTGTAGCCGAGAAGGCCGGTCCACTTTGAGCATTACCATTACACATGAGCACTATAGTGGAATATCACTTTACCCTTTAGATCATTGAGCTAGTTTTGAGCATATTTTTATAGGAATCACGACTATTGTTTGGGATGGTTTTGTTGCTTATAGACAACAAGACCGCTAAGAAATGTTTAGTAGACTTTGACGAGTACATGTTTGCTTCAAGGATCATATTGAAAAGGTTTAAGCTCAATTTCTTTTGACTGCAGAGTATGAATTTCTTTTATGCTAGGCCAAGAAGAAGAATAGTGTGCTTATCTATATTAAAGTGATTCTCTAAATAAGTTTTCGTTATTTGGATCTTGAGATAGTTATTGAAAAAACAAGACCATACGTTCAAGTCTTATTTTAGTGAGAAGGAATGAAGTGTGATGAATAGTGACATGAGTTGCGAATTTAATGGAAAGATGATCAATGAACAAATGAAAAATCATTTTCCTAAAAGAAACTTTTGAATTCATGAAAAACAACTAATCTAATCAAGCTTCTTGAGTTTTTAGAAGTTGTTTGTTGTAGTCATTTAAGGTCATCTAAAAGCACCCCGTGTGTGCTGAAACATTGGACCCGTGGTAGTGGGCTTGATCCATCCACTGATCCTTTGCTCAGACAACGGGTGGACAACACCATCTTTGTAGCTTCTTTAGTCTTGGCAATTTGAGAATCTGAGCTCTCTATCTCTAAGTATATCTCTCATTTTTCGTGCTATTTTCTCAACTATTTCTAGCGATCTATTCTCTTGTGTTCTTATTTTCTTACACAAAAACACACCATAATTCTTTTTTTTCAAGCAAGCACTTCCTTCTAGCGATATATTCCTCACAAACATAAAAGTTCAAGATTCAAAACCTTAATGAAAAGATCAATCCTCGCATATAATTCTCAAATACTCTTTTTGCAACTCTCTTGCCTTTGAGGTTTTGTTACCATTGATAGAAAAATGAGCAAGCATAGTAAACTTTGAAAATCATTGATAGTGAGAACGAGTCTCTCCTATATCATGAAAAAGTGTATCCAAATAATTCATACAGTATTGTTCATTGATCATTGCATGTAAGGACCTCATGAGGGCCATATTTGACATACTTTAATACATTCCAAATATGAATAATGCAAATCATCAATGTAATATCATCTAAATACTCCAAAATTCACATGCATTATGCTATCCTCAGAGCACGAGGCAATGAAACCACTGTTTGTTTCTGCAAGAACATATCCAAGTGGCCTGTGAAGAAGAAGGTGCTGAAGCAAATCTTCTATGCCTTTCAGATGGAGCGAGACCATGCTGAAGACATGGCTGTTGGAGCACGAGGATGATTGGTTGTTCAGTTGCTCTTAGCTTCATCATGACGATAGCGTCACGAGAGCATCATGATGGCCCAGTTGTGGTGTTGAAAGCATCACAATGGCCTATTAGTGGTGCACTATTGGCATCATGATGGTCAGGCTCATGCTTGGCTTCACGACTATTGTTGTTCTCTTTGTGGACCAATCTCTGTGATGGTTGTTGTTCTCCTCATGGATTCACGAAGATCAAGCTCATGCTTGGCATCGTGATGGTCACGCTCAAGCTTGGCATCACGACGGTCAGGTTCAAGTGTGGAATCACACTGTAGGCATGCGGATGGTCAGGCTCAAGCTTGTTGTTCTCCATGCAGCGCAAGGGTATCTCACTGGTGGCTTTGCAATGCCAATTGCATCCCATCGTGATGATGCAAACCCAAGGGACATTTGTCTAATCATGTGTATTTCTAGCAACCTTCATAATCCCCTTTCTTGACGGCCCTGCTCTTGCTTTAAAAGCTTTCAAATAAGAGGAATGTAAAGAAAAAAAGGAATATGGGAGATTAGCACATTCTCAAATGCGTCACCTTAACCTTGAATGATGTTCAAAGTTCCTTTGTTCTTGCTAGAAATGACACCATCGTGGTCTTCTTTTCTCCCTTCGTGATAGGTTGGAGGTTTTCTCTCTACGCGATGCCTAGTGGCATTGCTTCTTTCTAGAGACATCCATGCAGACCTTACCATCACGAGTTCAATTCCCTGTTTTCAAGTTTAACTAAAGTTTCTGTCATTGTTTTAGATTAAAAAGAAAATAAAGAAAAAGAGAAAAAGTAGGAGAGAACTGAGGAAGAAAAAGAGATTCTGAAGAAGCTTTGGTGGGCCAGTTTCTGGTGTATGAGGGTAGTGGTGGCGAGACTATCGCGATTGCAGTTGGTCACCCTCGCCAACTCTCTCACTTTCAGCTCCCATGGCCAGAGTGCTCCATTCCTTGGTGGTCAGCAATGTGGGACCCTTGCTAGCCTTGGGTTCATGTGGGGTTGTCAAGGATCCTCCCCTTATGGATCCCTAGGTGGTAGCTTTAAGTAGGGAATTTATCTTGTCGAAGCAAGAAGAATTATCCAAAACATGCCTTATTGGTCAATTGTTTGGCCTAAGGCCCCCCTTAGAGCCCTTGCATCTCTAGCTTCATAAGGAGTGGTTCCTGCATAGTTTGATAGTGAGAAAATGTTAGTTTTTGCCAAATAACCACTAACTTCTTGTCTTCGATAAGGAAAAGATGGCATTTCAAGCATTACAAGTTGGCACCTACCAAGTTTGGAAGTCTACTTTATGTCTTTCTAAGTGGTTCCTAGATTCACTCCCAAGCAAGTCTAAACCCCTATGCTACCCACTCTAGGTTGAGCTCCCCAACCTCCTCGTTGTCTCGTATGACTCCTTGAGGGATATTGTCGCACCTATTGGTCAATCGATGGCCTTGAGGGAGGCCATGGGGGCTTTATCTATGAAGGAGTGATTTGTTCGTTGAACACATCATGGCACATGCAGATCTACATCGAGACATATCTTAACAATGCTCTCTGCTAGAAGATTTCCAAAGACATCAGGGAAAGGAAGTCAGGGAACAAGAAATAACATACAAGAATTTTCCAAACGTGTGTTTTCATTGTGGTCTTCAAGGACACAAGATTAAAGAGCATCCTCAAAAACAGAAATCTTGCAAATACAAATAGAACCATAAAGCCACTAGAGAAGATAAGAAAAGTACTAAGCCACAAGCTCCTCCTCCTATGGGAGAGGAAGAGAGAGACTCTAGGGTCTCAAAGACATACTCAAAAGGGTTCACGAAAGTTAGATGTATAAGGAAAAGAAGCCTTCAGGGATCCTCTAAGAGGAACACCAAGGTTATGGCTCCTCTCAATAACTTGTATTGCAACCTAGAAAAGGAGATCATAAGTTGGACTTCCCAAGAGGAAATCGTTATGAAGAAGACACTAAAGGTAAAACCATAGAGACTACAACCATTAAGGGAGAGAACAAAGAGGGCTATACCACTAGTAAAGAGGATGGTTTCACTACTAGCAACAAAGACAATGCGGATAGTGAGAGCTCCATCATTGAATTCACACTCCTGAAAAAAGTGCTAAATTTACTCCCACACAAGGTGACTCATAAGGGGAAACAACCATTAGAAATGCCATCGAAGAGCCCCCTCAAGGGTGAGATATGTGGTCAAGATCCCTTGTTTTTTAGGAGTAAAGATGAACCCAAGAAGAAAAAAGACAAGGTCCCTCTCCGCAAAGAGGGTAACCATCGATAATGTTCAAGAGAGATGGTGGTGGTGAGTTTACATCAATAGAGCTTGAAGACTTCTACAAGAGTAAAGGAATCAAGAATCAACTTAGAGAGGCACATGAACCTCAACACTGCTATCTATATCTTGAATCAGAGCTACACTAGTGCACTTGATGGAAAGAATCCACAAAAGGCCTACATTGTTAAACCATCTATTTCCCATTCCAAAGTATTTGGAAGTGAATGTTATGTACATGTCCTACATAGGGTGAGAAACAAGCTTCAACAAAAAAGCATCGAATGTATCTTCTTAGGATAGAGAGAGGATAAAAACGCTTATCAGCTTTACAACCTTGAGGTGAAGAAGATCATGGAAAGTTGCGATGTGGTGTTTAAGGGAGGAGCAACCACATGCATTGCAGGAGGGAAAGAGAGCTTGCAATTTATCATCAGACAAATGGGCAATCCACTATGAACCTAGTCCATGAGCTATCCCTTCTATAGAAGAGAAGGAAGCATCATCTTCAGATTATGATTTTGAAACTCACCAACTTGTCACCAACCAAGCAAAAAAGCCATTGCCATGTTGGGTGAAAGAGCTTTATAACTCTACAAACCTTATCCCATAGTCACTAGAATGGGTTGCAAATGGACTAAGCATCAGATAAAGGCAAGTGTGCATTTTGTAAATATAGTCCTTATGGTTGAGCTCATTCAAGAACAAGTAATGGAACCAACCAATGTAGAAGGTGCACTCCACTATCTGAGTTGGAGGACTTCTATGCAAATAGAGTACGAAATTATCATGAAGAACAAAATTTGGGAGCAAGTAGATGGACCCCCTAAATGCAAAGCCATTGGCACCAAGTGGGTGTAGAAGCTTACCTTCAAGGCTCATGGTACTTTGGAAAAGTACAAAGCAATACTTTTTGCTCAAGGATCTCACACATTGAAGGGATTGACTTTTGTTAATCATTTGCCTTGAGTGCAAGGATGATAATTATCCAAGTAATATTGATTGTGATTGCACATATATGATGGCAAGTCTATCACATGGATGTAAAATCCCCATTCCTAAATGGAAACCTCAAGGAGGAGAAATATGTGTCTCAACCACTAAGTTTTGAGGTACCCCACTCAGAGAACTAGGTATGTATGGTGAAGAAGGCATTATGTGGGCTAAAACATGCCCCTAGATCATGGTACTAGTAGATAGATAAGTATATCTTGGATATAGGTTTTGAGTGATGTGCTTATGATTCTAAGTTGTATGCTCTAAAAGGAGGATGAAAGACATTTTTGTGCATGTACTCTATGTAGATGACCTTGTGATTATAGGAAATGATGCTCTTCTTCAACAAATGAAGGACGCCCTAAGTTCAGAATTTGAAATGATAGACTTAAACTTAGGCATTATTGTTTAGGCCTTGAAGTATGGTAGAAACCAGAAAAGATTTTCATCTCTCAAGAAAAGTACAAAAAAGAGGTTTTTAAGGCGTCCGACATGGAGGAATTCAAGGATATTTCTACACCTATGGATGTCAAAACAAAATTATTTGTTGAAGATACTTCACCTCGAGTGGATATTGGAAGGTATAGGGAACTAGTTGAACATCTCCTCTACTTGTGCAATAGAAGACCATACATCTCTGATGTTATTAGAGTAGTAAGTAGGTTCTCTAATAAACCTTTCTAAACACATTCAAAGGAAAGCATTGTGATAGTCAAGTATGTGAAGGAAACCATTGATTATGGTATTCTCTATGATGAGTGACCTTCTATGTTTGGATATTGTGATTCAGATTGGGCAAGTGATATTGATACCAAAATGGAAGAGAGCTCTCACACACTCTCACATGCAAAGAGAGGATCACACAAGAAGATCTTCCTCTCCTTCTCTTTCTATTACATAAATGAAATATACAAGAATAACCTAATACAAATATACAACTAGTATAACATATCAAGAGTAGTACATAAGGAAAAACGTAATTTCTACAAATGTGTGAGTTGAAAAGAAACAAATGTTCCATGACTCTTTGTAGATAAATCTAGTAAATCTCAATAAAGTATCCCTAAAATATATTCGCATAACTACCACACATGTTAGAGAAATGAAAAGTGATAACTGTCATCCTCCATCATCACATGTTGAGCTTCATATCTGAACACTCCCCCTCAAGCTCAAGGTCATGTCATGTAATCCAAGCATCTTTTAAATCTTCTTCAGATTTTCTACTCCAAGTTCTTTGATGAAAATGTCAGAAACCTACACATTTGTGATCACATAAACAAGATCAATATCACCCACTAATACCTTTTCCCTGATGAAATGATAATGTACCTCTATATGTTTTGTTCTAGCATGAAAAACTAGATTATGTGCTAATTGTATGATGCTTATATTATCACAATAAATGGTGATAGGCTTTTGTGTTTCCATGCCTAGATCTGCAAGTAGCGTTTATTATCAATTATAGAATTTGTTGTATTAAGAATTATTGGAGTGAGATTTATTAATTTATTATTGTGTTTTAGTGTTTTGATATAGCAGTTAAAGGTTGTTGAGGGTGTCAAAGGTGTGAAAGGGCATGGATGTTTTGAATACGTCTGAACACAAATACTTGGATTTATATTTTATATAATTTGTAATTAAACCCATGTAGAGGGTGCTAGTTTTAGAAACACTTCATAAAAGTAGTGTTTACGATAAGCATTGCTTTAGACCATGATTTCTATTAATAAAAGCAAAGGCTCTCCACAAAATACAACAATTTTTAACTGTCATACTTGTTTTTCAAAACCCCCTCACTATAACACCTATTTTAGACATAATGAAGAATCCTACAAATACATGCACTCTGTGGGCCTATCGAAATAGAGTGCGTGGGGCGAGATTGCACACCATCTTGTGTTTTGTATCATCTCTTTTCATATCTATTTTTTTGTGTGTTTTTTAGCACCCATATCCTCTCTGTAAGCGTAATCAAGTTCCTAGTAATAGTGGTATTAGATCTCTATGCGTGTCACTATGGAGGGGTCTATTTTCATTCGATTTGGCATTTGATCTATGTTTCACTGTTTGTTTCTGTTTCTCTTTTTAGATTTCACTTTTGATTCTCATCCATGTCCCTATCCCTAGTTCACTTTCAAGTTTAGTTTTGGTTTCTATTTTAGTTCCAGTTCCTGAAGGTGAACCTATGTTTACACCTAGGTTTACAACAAGGCATAAAATAGGGCATAGAACTTTGGCATAACTTTGGCTTCTTTGGCTTCCTTGGCACCCATGGCTCCCTTGGTGATTCTTGGCAGTCGTTGGCTATGGGAAAACACCTTTTAATTAAGGAGTGGCAATAAGGAGTTTTATATTCACCAAGGAGGAAGGATTTGAACCCACAACCTCACTCTCACAAGTGAAGTATCTTACCACTAGATTATCCCTTTGTGTTGTCACTCTACTTCTCTTTTATTATATTTAACATAACTTGCACTTCTCTCTTACTTTTTCAATTTGCAAGAACCACTCTTCCATTTTCATTTTAATTCAAGAAATTTCAAAATCATTTTCACATATCCAACAAAGGGGTTTCTTTGTCTACATACCCGTGGAACCACAAACACCATGGGGGAGTTTGGTGTCTCACCTCGGTACCACGAGCAATAGCTAGAGCTCTTGAGGCACAAACTTTGAGACGCTCAAAACGAGGTCCAACAACATGAGGAAGTACTTCAGAAGATTCATTCTAAAGAAGATAACCTTGCGAGGGTGGTAAAAGCTATTTTCACTGCCCAACCTGATAGCATGCAATCCAAGATTGGTGTCAAAAACTACCAAATCTATAGTTTGATGGCCGTAAGGATGGCCCTTTACTTCTTTCATGGTTATCACAATTTGATATTTTCTATTCTCACGAATCATATGCTCAAAGAGAAAATGTCAAATTTGCTACTAACTATTTATTAGGGAAAGCTCATCTCTAGTGGAATGTCCTACATCACACTATAGATTGTCCTACTACGTGGAAGGCTTTCTAAGATAAAGTTAATGATTCTCTTCTTCCACCTCTCTCATGGATAAAGAAAACCATCCTAAACCTCAGACTCCATGTGAATTCTATATCTCATGATTGCTTGAGAATTTGGAGAAAGCAATGCTTTCATTGCATCCAAAACATGCCAAAATCCTAAGATCAACTATTTACTTGCTAAATTTTGACATCAGGAGATCTTGTTTGAATTGCTAACATCATCGATGACATCATTAAGTTGTAACCACCTTTGAGATACCTTTGATAAACACCCTTGAATACCTATATAAGGAGGGCTTGGCCACATACATCCTCAGTCTTGCCAATGCCATTCTTGGGAGCTCAAGCATTCGCGATCTCTAAGTAAGTACTTTCCAAGTTCTTGTTCAAGTTCTAGTCTTATGCCTTGTTCTAGTCTTGTCTATTTTAGTATCTTGGACAACCTATCATAACCTATTGTAATATCATAGTAAGAGATCTTGTCAAGTTATTTCTTATATCGAGTTAATCTCCTTGAATGAAATTCTTGTAATCCCGATATCCTGTTTCATACCTATGATCCTAGGTTGTGGGATCTCCTATATCATCTCTAGTCAAGCTATCCATACCTATCAATTCCAAGTTGTGGGACTTCTTGTATTGACTATGTATTCTTGTATGATTTCCATACATGGGCAATCTTGTAATCAGACAGATAATTTTGAAATCTTTTATATTCTATTAAGAGGGTACAATCTAGTCCCCCCTTGACATCCTCAATATCATTTACATGTTCAACAGGCATGGCAAACCTTTCCATGGAATGTTAACTATAATTATTGTTGATTTTTTGCACTTATATGTCTTTGTTGTGTAGGAAAGACGATTGATTGCAGCTCGAATGTGTGCTCACAATTATAAGCTTAGTCTAAATGAGCTTAAAAGCTCGTTGTAGTATAGGGGATGTTCTAGAGTGTCCCATGAATTGGGAAGGCTTCCCCAGAGGTTCTCAACTACTTTAGGTTATCTGCTCTTGGCATTTGGTGAAATTATCATTTTTAGTAGTTCATTGATTGATACATTTTTGAGATGTGGTTCTCTTCTAAAGCTAGAGAGGTTGAGGTATTTGATAATCTTCTTGTGCAAGATAATGTTGCATAGACTGCATTGATTACAGGACATGCAATTGTTGGGTCTTTCGAAAAAACATTAATATGCTTGGATCAAATGCAATTTGAAGGTTTTATAAAAAATAAAAACACTCTGATTTGGTGCTTGAAAGCTTGTCAAAGTCCTGGTGCAGGGAATAAAGGGATAGAGATACATGCTGAGATAGAAAGAAGAGGGATGCTAGACCATGATCTTGTTGAAAACACTTTAGTGGATATGTATGTGAAGTGTGGCTTGGTTGTTCAAATACTCAAGAAGTAGGAGAATCAGGCAAGCTTGCTAAATCAATTTCAGGAGAGGTGGCAGAAAAGCAAGGTGAAACATTACACACATGGATGCCACAAAAAACTGCATCATCATCTATGGATACTTTGGAAATACAAGGTGTAGGTGTCAAATCTTTAGGTGACTATGCTCTCAAAAAAATGACTAAGGTTTCAGAGAACCTTGAGGTTTTTCCATTTATACCTATCAAGACTCCATCAGATGATCAAGTTATCATGACATCTAGCCTTTATGAACATGAGGTGGAGCAATGTTAAAAAAAAGTTAAGTCTTCATGCCCACTTCTTCAAAGTGGAGATGATCTCAAGCAGTCCCATGTGTTGAATGAGACTTTAGGAGACCAAGAGTTAAATCGTGGTTCCATGATGCAAGTTGCAGAAGAACAGTCAATGCCCTTATTGACCTTTGCTCTTCTAGAAGACAAACAAACTTGCGACCCTCAGAAGCATTAACTTAGTAGGATTTCTTCTTTCAATGCTAAAGCAAGGGAATTTGTGCCAAAAAGTGCCATTGCACCCCCTTGCCTTGCCTCCACAAACTACTAGTCTAATATCTATAATAACTACCCAAACGCATGGCTCAGTAATGCCATCTCTGATGATCCCACTAAATGCTGCACAGGGGATTTGGAGGCTATGGGAGGTGAGCGGTGGTCTACCCATACTCGGTCACAGGCAGGAGGAAAGGAGGGGTTATGCTCCTTTCTGGACGCATGGGGGACAAGGAGTATGTCCATGGGGGGTTGTGTGCATCATCGACCAGAGGTAGGGAGAACGGGTATTGGCAAAGAATCATGGGAATAAGCTTCAGGGTCTTTCGAGCATAAGAGAAGGGGGAGATATCTAAGAGTTCTCCATCAAGAGAGAAGGGGAGAAGCGGACGCTATTTGAGATGTCTTTTATGTGGGGATAGATGATCATTTTGCTGCTATTTTCTCTAAATCACTTGGAGTAGAGAAGTTGAAAAAGTTTTATAGGGAAATGAAGCTTAACATGTGATGATGTGGATGACACTTAGCACTTTTCATTTTTGTCGGATGTATATTGGATACCTAAGATGATACATTGGAGAATGCCACTATGTACGAGAGAATTGTGGGAAGTTTGATCCATATCATGATTAGAAAATCTGATCCACGCTAAGGAGTGGGACTTCAGATTCAATTTCTCTAGGCTCCAAGGAAGCCACATTGAGATGCACTCTATGTTATGTGATTACTTCTTTGGATTACACAATTTTGTATGAAGCTTGTGTGACATAAAAAATTCATGGAACAAAAAAAAGAAACGCACTCTTGCTTTGTCAAGTATAGAGCCTAACTATAGAGGTGTTGCAATGACAGCATGTGAGGCATCATGGCTAGAGATGCTACACACAAATTTAGGTGCACAAGTGAAGACAGCTATTTTCATTTATGATCATAACCTTAGCAACATATAATTTTCACAAAATCTTATTTTTCATGCTAAAACAAAGCATAAGGATGCACATTATCACTCCATCAAGGAGAATGTATTGGTAGGTGACATTCCTCTTTTTTTGTGAGGATAGATGAGCACGTTGCTGATATTTTCTATAAAGCACTTGGAGAAGAGAATTTGAACAAGTTTTGGAAGATACTTGGATTATAAGACATGATGTTGAGCTTGCATGGGAGTGTTGGGATATGAAGCTCCACATGTGATGACTGTGAATGATACCTACCAGTTTTCATTTCTCTCAGAGGTCTAGTGGTTACGTTAGTATAGTGCGGAGTATATTTTAAATAAGCACAAGCGAATTCATCGATTGAGGGTGATAGCACTTTTTTTTTGAAAAATTCCTCATTGATGGGCATAAGGGTTCTCGTTATGTATTGTGCATGATATACTATAGTCGTTGATTGTACTATCGTATTAGGCCATTCTTGTGGATTCTTTTTATGTAATTGAACAATTAAAAGAAGATCATTCTTCCTACCTCGATCTCTCCGTGCTCCTTTCCTTGTGCGGGAGAGTGTGTGCGAAGAGCGACGATGGATCGCCCACATACTTTCATAAGAATATTAGTCTTGTTTTCATAAATGAATCTCGTCTTGGTCAAAATGCATACAGTACTTGTGGCGACTGGCGCGCTGATTAGATGTTCTATATTATTTTTTCTCAAAGAAAGTATATACAAAGTAGTGATAATCTTTTTGAAGCACCAAATCTATTACGCGCATAACTCATGATCGTGAGGAAACGTGTATTGTGAGGATACTTGTATTATAGGCCATAATGTTGAGATTCTGTGGGAGTGTTGAGATATCAAGCTTAGCTTAGGATGTCATGACGTGCACGAGACTTAGCACTTTTCATTTCTATCGGATTTATAGTGGCTACCTAACATGAAACATTGGAAGATGCTCCTATGTGCGAGAGAATTGTGGGAATGCACCATTTACTCTGATAATCTTAGCAGTGAACAATTGCTCATAATCCTATTTTTAATGCTAAAAAGGAGCATAAAGAATACATTATCACTCCACGAGGCAGAAGGTAATGGTCGGTGACATTCATCTCTTCTTTTATGTGACTATAAATGAGCGTTTTGCTACTATTTTCTCTAAATCACTTGTAGAAAAGATGAAAAAGTTTTGAGATACTTGTATTATAAGACATAATGTTGAGATACTTGTATTATAGGACATAATGTTGAGATACTCGTTGGTTGTACTGTCGTATTAGGCCATTCTTGTAGATTCTCTTTAGGTAATAAAACAAGTGGGAGAGGATCATTCTTCCCTACCGCAATCTCTGTGTGCTCCTTTCCTTGTGTGTGAGAGTGTGTGCGAAGAGCGATGATGCATTGCCCACATACTTCCATACCAATATTATTCTTGTTTTCATAAATGATTCTCGTCTTGGCCAAAATTTACACAATACTTGTGACGATTGAAGCGCTGAGGAGAAGTTAAATAATATTTTTTCTCAAAGAACGTATATGCAAAGTATTGACAATCTTTTTCAAGCACCAAATCTACGACGAATTCATGATCGTGAGGAAAAGGTGTATTGTGGAGCATGCGGAAACGTAAGGAACATGCAGCACATCATACGTCAAAATAGACAGCAATACCACACATTCCTATCAATACAATTTTGTAAAGCTTTGAACACAATACACAATCATACTTTCTTACATCGATCGTTCATGTAAATTCGGAACTATGTCAAGATATGAAGTTTCTTTGAGCATTGATGATGTGATGACATGGTCAAGTGCATTGGTTTTCTGGCATGATTGGTGCGTCATTGCCTCGCTTCTCTCATATATCTAAGATATGGCTATATTGGAAGCATGCTTTAATTATGAATGCTACAAGTTTTTTTTTTTAATAAAGGGAAGCTCAACAATAGCGTACTCTTCCGGACTTTAATTGAAAGAAAACACAACTATACAAGTGAAAGGGTTTAGTATCCATAGGACCTTCAGAATCGCATAAAGCAAGGGTTGATCATACATTGTTAGAGGGCTTTACATAGAAGGTTGATCACCCTCTCGTCCCCACCATGAAAGGACCATTTGCTCTTGATCTTGTTGTTCTCAAGGAAGAGCACCAAATGGTGTCTAAAAGGTGGGGGACTTCTTACAATTGGATATTTTTTCGCCTAATAGGAAAAGGGACTTATCAATCGACCATTCTTTAGGAGGACTACCAAAATTGGTAGCACATCGCTCTTTCCACATCTTCTAGAGGGTCTTACCTCTTATCGCATTTTACAATAATGAGGAACACCCGATTGCTTCTCTTAGCAAAGCTGGTTTCCAATTGATTTGTCTCTATAGATGCATGATTTTCTCTAGGCATGAGAAGAATAGGTGTTCTAAGTCCTCCTTTCCATGTAGACATTATTTGTACCACCGGGGGAGGGGGAGAGGGCAGAAATTTGGAGCTTAAAGTCTTAACACAAGCTCAACCAATCAAGACCCCATTGCCTATTATGTGTGACATGTAAGTCCAAATTCCTCTTCAATCTGGGGACTTTGTCAAGGCTATTGTCATTACACCATCTAAGACCCTAAAGGCAAGGATTTTCTGGGCCATTGAAGGAGGCAAGTCTTCGATCATTCCCTGGTGATAAACCTGCTCTACACTAGCATCAATTCTTCATAGTTCACTCTCACATTCGAATCAATGTGCTCAAATCTAATCCATTGACTTGTATCTTGGTTCTAGAGGTGCTTCCACAAACAGAAACCTTCATTCCAAAGCTTATTTGCTTTTTGGAGGTTCCAAGATTCTACACCTATGAGACCCTTGATAGGGAACCAGATCAAATCGTTCTATCTGATATCAGCCACCCACCTCGAATCTTCACTGACCTTGACAAACTATTTAGTCTTGTTCCAAATCTTCCGTAGAGAGCAAACTAGGTTTGAACCTTTAAGAGACATTGAAAATGGGGAGAATAGAAGGGTGAGAAGATGAAGGTCCTTCCACCTGAGGAGGCCCATAAGCTTAATCGCACTCATGCTCCTAGAAATAAGTTTGGCCCAAGAGGCATCACTATTGCTCCATGCTTTGATTAACCATTTTATAGCTAACTTATTGGCGATGCCTTCGATGTCCAGAATACCCAAGCCACCTTGATTTTTTTGCCTAATGCAAGTAGCCCATTTAATATTGGGGATTCCCCTTCTATTGTGGACACTCATCCATGCAAACTTCTTGTAGACCCTTTCCAATTTTGGTGATCTCTTGGTCCTTTGGTCTCCAACAAGAGAGAAAGTAAATAGTTGAAGAAATTAGGAACATGTTAATCACCATTGACTGCCTTGCTAGGTTGATCTGCATACCTTTCTAGTAAGCTAGCTCATTATCGAGTTTATAGAGAACCCAATTCCAACATTGATCCATCAAAACATCAAATCCCATCAAAATGCTAAGTAGATGGAAGATTTGACCATCGAGAACCAGTTGGCATCCTTGGTCAACAAAAAATTGGGGTGAATGATCCATAAGTGTCCTAAAGCAATTTTTAGAGTGGTTAATTCTCGAACCTAATTAATCCACACAAAAGGTGTTAAGGCATCTCCAAAAGGTATCATTACTAGTCCTATCGTTATGCACAAAGGCATTCATGTCATCAGTAAAGAGTCTCATGATCATCTCAGCTTGATTGAGAAGCAAAGCAAGGCCATGAATCTGTCCAAAACTAGCATGATGCTTCACAAGGCAACTAAGACCATCCCTAGCAATTGCAAAGAGAAGAGGGGCCTAAAGGCAACCTTGTTTAATAGAACGTTTTAATCTAATAGCTTGATATAGTTGGCCATTGATGTTTATCTGAGCCGATGCATTTTGGAGAAGATTAGAGACCATCTTTGTGAATTTGTAAACAAAACCGAGGTCTTTGAGCAATTGGAGAATGAAGTCCCATTGGAGCCTATCATAGGCTTTGTCAAAGTCAATCTTAAGAAAGATAATATCTTGATCTGACTCTTTAGCAAAATCTAGACCTTCCCAAATATCAATGATAGCTCCCAAGATGGATCTCCCCTTGATGAAACCATTGTGATCCTCACTAACCCACTTTTGTAGGTGATAGGAAATTCTATTAGCAATAACTTTAGCAAGGATCTTGTACCTTGTTTGTAACATCATAATAGGGCACAAGTTCTCAATCTTGTTTTTGTTTCCCTTTTTGTGAATAAGCTTGACAATGCCATTATTTAGAAAATCTAGTAGTACACTAATCAGTACAACCTCTTAAATAAAAGAAAAGTACAATCCGTTAAAAGAAAAGGTCGAACTTCCTTTATTTAAAAAAAAAAAGAAAATCAATACCACCTCTTGCCATGTTGGAAGTGTTAATGGGCCACAATAACAATATATCACGGATTTACAAGATCTTCCAACACATGAACCTTAACATACACACCGTAAAACTAAAAAATAGATGAGTGAGACATAGAGAGAGAGAATAAATGAGATTTCAAGTGTAACGGTAAGTTATGAGGCTCACCTACATTATCTATATTTCAATGTCAATTACAATGTGAGAATATGATACAAACTAACAATATCTCTATCTAGGTAGAAATAGGAATTAAATACAAGAATTTGTGTGCCTAAGAGGTATGAAGAGTGTGTGAGAATATGGAGAACACGAACAGTTTAGAACTGCTGTACAACAAACCCAAATTGTGATCAACCTAAATAGAAAACGAGTGACCTAGCAAGTAAGAACGGAAATATACTTGCTACTCACACTAAATCAACAAAGGATGTTGATGGTAAGCTGGCAGAACCTTCTTCAAATAATCACAAAAATGTAGACCACAACTCCTCTAGGAGTATGAAAAATCCTCCTCCAAGTTGGCGTGCAAGATCTCCTCCAATTTCTCCTTGAGTAGCTTGAGAAGATTGCTTATGTGATCCTTGAGTAATACTAAAGAATAAGCCCATGGCCTTCTTATATAATATTGTGCTCCCTTCAAAAGCATAAATAGAAGCACTTCAATAAAACCAAATCAAAAGCACGATCGTTGTCGAAGTTCATAAAGTTCTATGATGTTTTTTAATTAAAACAAATCAACTCAAAAAACGTCCATCGTCATTGGCATATGTTTTTGTGTTTTAGCTTTTCACAAAAAATCCACAGCGTGTGATGTTCCAATCCGCAGGAATCAAACCCAATTCACATGTGTAAGAGCGATCCATTCTATCCACACTGCCCTCCATTATTTCTTGTTTTAATCTTCTAACAGAGATTACATACGTTGTTGCACTTGTCTGGGACTTGAAGAGAAAGCTTCTAATGAAGCTATTGTTGGACCATATTGACATTGACTCCAACAATCCCCCCTTCAATGTCACAATGGTAGAAGGATTAATAACCTGCAAAACTTTTGATATTTGTAAATATCTCTTAACATATTTCCATTGAATCTTTAGTGGATTGTGGATGAACCTGGATACTTGAGAAACTACAAACTGAATGTCTGGTCGTGTATTACATAAATATATCAAGAAACCGACTGAATCTAATGCCCAATGCGATTGCGAAAAATGAGAGCAACCAAAAAAAGCCATGAATTTCCTGAACCATGCCTACACGATGATCAAATGCCAATCTCAAACTGCAACTCATCACCAAACTTCATGTGCGTGACTGAAAGCTTCAACCCACAACCCAAAAAGGCAATCCACCATGAAGCAAGTTTGGGTGTAGCAGGTCACCAACACCTTAATCCCCTTTTTCTTTCCCTCCTTTATGTCTAAGCTAAAACATTTTTTTTCTTAACTAGAAATAGGGAGGGGAGACCATCACCATAGGTGGGGGTGGGGGGCTTTTCGAAAAGCTAGAAAAACAGACCATCCGAGCTACCATGGGGCCAATCTATCCTTCCATCAAAGAACACCTCAGACGCATGTAGTGTCTTCAAGGTTCTTCTTCTTGCTTGAAAAATATTTCTCTCTCCTAATTTGTGTGTAGCATATGTATATTTTCTATGAATCTATAGCATAGGGTCAAGATATTTGGACTTCTAGTCATGGATATATTGTGGGATTGCATACTTTGTCGAACATTTTGTATCCCTCGACTATATTATCTATATCAACTCCCCTTGTAAAAGCTATATAAGCAAGTCCCATGTGTAGCTTTATACAGCATTGCACACTAGTAAGACCTTCATCTAAAGTCTCTCTAGATTGCCACCTAAACTCGACACAGGTAGTTGAGGGATGGAAAACACCATCTTTGTAGTTTCTTTACTCTTGGCAATTTGAGAACTTGAGTTCTCTATCTCTCAATCTACAGCTCTCTTTGTCTACGTTTTTTCTCAGCTTTTTCTACGATTCTATTCTATTGTGTTGTTATTTTTTTACATGGTATTAGAGCTAATTAGGCCTTGAGTTTTGCAGAAGCAAGAAACTAGATGTCATAGGGGCTTCAATGACAAAAGATAGAAGATTTCAACTGTTGCATCATCATCTAGGACAAGGAGTCTCGGTGGTTCATCAGTAGGTGTATGTGGAGCACAAGCAAGAGCAGCAATGGTTTCGATCATCCCAAAATTGTGGATATGAGCATGAGCCTTGAAGGAAGGTATGCTTGATGGTATGAATTACACCTTGTGAAAGTTTAAAATCTCTTCTATCCTTGATTCATATGAGCTTCTTGAGACTATTCTTGGGTGAGCCCCAAGAAACATAGGATCCAAATAATCATGGTCCAATCATTCCCCCTAATGTTGATTCTCTACGTGTTTAGAAACATGGGAACACATATGGACTTTGTGCTCTAGTTACAAGTACTATTGATAGAGTTGTGGCTCTCATTCAGCATACTACTAAGGCTTATGAAGCATCAAATACATTGCAAACTCAATATGGAACTTATAGTCGGACATGGATTCAAAACTTGGAGAATCAACTAACAACAAAAAGGTTTGTTGGTGGGGAAACTACAGAGGTTTTTATTACTCGCATAAAAACTGTATGAGATCAAATAACTGGAAAAGGTGTAGAAAAGTCAAGTGAGGAGATATCTTGAGATTGTCTTTGAATCCATCCACCAAATTTTGATGGTTTGGTATCTACTCTTAATACTCAAATTAGACCTCATGTAGCATGCGAAACATTGGATCTCAAAAATGCATGTTTCTTGTAATAGCCTTTCTTCTCTATATGGTATAGTCAATGAAATGCACATCATTCGTCAAAGCCAATAATATGTTCACCATCTCTCAAATCTTTCTTGTCAAAATTTTGACTCAAGTTTGTCTTCAAGAGTGACAAGTCTTTTGAGGACTTCACAACAATCAATGTATTGTAAACATAAAGCATCAAGCATATATCAAGATACCATCTAAATATCTCTTAGTGTAGAGAGAGTTATCCTCATCGTTTTTAGGGTAGACTTTGGACTTCATGGATGCATTAGACATTTTATTCCATTTGTAGGTGACTCCTTAACTCCTTTCCCGCTCTTTTTGAGCTTATACATTATACTTTCTTTTTCAAGAACTACATAATCCTATGGTTGCTCCATATAGATATCATGTGTAAGCTCAACATGCAAATACGTTTTCTTCATATCCATTTGGAATAGCTCTAAGTTCTCTTTTGGAACTTATCCTAGCAACATGCATAATATCATCATCTTGAACACAAGTGAGAAGATTTCCTCAAAATCAAATCCTTGAGAATGCTTGAATCCTTATACAACTAGCTATGCAGTATAATTTTGAGAAACATTATGTGATGCTAATTTCAGCCTATATATCCATTTTCATGGTAGATCATTCTTTCCCTTTGGAAAAGGTACCAATTCCCAAGCACTCTTCTTATCAATAGAATCGTGTTCACTCTTCATGGAATTGCCCCCACTTGAATTGATCATCTATTTTGGCAACTTCTTAACAACAAGAAGGCTCACCAACATCTATAAACATGAAAAAAATCCGATCCTAAAAGATATCCATTCAGTGGATGCAAGACATGTGAAGATGTTCTCAATGGTTGTTGATCATAATTACTAGTACACTCTTATTGAACATTTTCATGAACAATATTTTCTATCAAATTCTTATGCATATTAGCAAGAATAATAACATTCTCAAATATGTCTCTTCTCACGTGATAAAAATAAGCGATGAGAAACCATAGGACCCAACACCTTGAAAAGGTTATGTGAAGCTTAATCTTTACCCCTCCTTAGTCACCACATGTGCGTATCTTACTAGCAAAAGATTGCGAATTCAGCAAGCTATGAAGAGAACATACTCAAATTGGTGACCTCCTAGGAAGTATGGGAAATCCTCATCTTCCTTGATCATTGAGGTCCTGCCTCACATGCAACAATTGGTGCCAACATTGAGTTCAATGACTCCCATGGCAAGGTACGCTAAACTCTATGCCTTGGTAGATGCCTTAGTACCAATCCTTGGAGTTGTAGGCTTCGATATACTGTGCACATTGGCAACAACCTATACATTCACAAGCGCAATTTCTATCATAATAGTGAAAGGAGGCTTCAAAGCGCATCAAAGCATGGATTATCTTTTTTGGATGGAACCACAATGATCTTCTCTAGCTAGTTGTGTAGATGTGAAGAAAAACATAGAAACAAGAAGATAGAGGATACTCTATGTAACTTTCACAAATGAGTAGTCTCAACATAATTAGTGGCTGACGAGGCTAGTATATGTTTGATTAGAACAAACTATCTATGTATATATGTATGCATATCGACTTTTGCATATGTATCCATGTATGCCCATAGGTATGAACATATTTATGTAGGTAGTATATAATATGTATATATGCAAGTGTATATGTTATATTATGCATGTATGTATGTGTGAATGTATATGTGGATCTTTGTCTCTATCCGTTTTTGAATGCATGTGTGTATATGTTTATGTGTTCTGTGTATATGTGTCCACATGCATGTCCATGTATGTCTATTTGTTGTGTGTATACACATGTGCACAAATGCATGAGTATGGGTGAGTTTTGTATTTTTGTGTATGTGTAGATGCATGTGTGCATGTCTACGCTTGTATTTATACCTATGGCATATGCATGTCTATGTCTATGCATGTGCCGGATTGCATGCATATGTGTATGCCTCTGTGTATGAATGTGAATGTGTATGCATGTCTATGTATGTGTGCATGGGTATGTGTATATATCTGTGCATGCATATGTGTATGTGTGTGTGTTTCTATGTCTTTGTTTGTGTTGATGTATGTGTGTAGATGAATGGGTGTGTGTCTTTGTGTGTGTGTATCTATGCATGTGTGTATGCATCTCTATCAATGATAGTTTAAAGAATAAAACATTAAGATCATGGAGTGAGAGAACATCATGTCCAACCAATCTATATGGGAAGAACTAAAGATTGAGTTGAATTATCTCTGATAGGTTTCACAAAGTATGGATGCATAGATCAAGCCAATTGGATAGGAGAGAGATAACTATAAAAGATGTAATTCCACTTTTCAGATTTCATTTATTGATTGTGAGAATAATATTGTGAAAATGACCTCATTAATGCAACAAATCATAGTGACATTCAGTCCAATCTAGAGGGTGTTGTAGGAGACTTGAAAACAACTCAATGAAACTTCATGAATTAAAGACTTAGCTAATGTTTTGGTGCTTGAATGTTGCTAAAGAAATCCTCTCTCACTATGTACCATACTTCATCATGTGTTTCACTTGATTAGAGTGTCTTATGGCAAGAAACTTGCATTCTTTGATGTACTAGACGTGTTAACATAATTACCTTGCATGTTGTAGTTGTAATTTCTATGCTTTTGGTAGAAATCATTCGTAAAATGCCTTTGCTTCCTACATATGTAGCAACCATTGGAGATGTTTTATTCTTTTCTTGGATCTAGAGGTAGCGTACAATCTCTCTAGACACTCCCATAAAATCTATGATGTTTATTATAGATCTAGATCTTTCGAGCTTTGGTAGAGGTAACGTAGAATCTCTCTAGACACTCCCATAGAATCTTTGATGTAGGTGTTGAACGTGCCATAACATAGACTTGTTATTGTGTTGTGATAGCATAGAGATCACTCTTCTAGAATTCCCTTCCCATTCTTTGATGGCTCTCCTCTGATTTTTAACTAGGCCAACTACATCTTTGTATGGCCTTACTTGTGTGTCACTTACTAATCCTCAAAGACATTTCTTTTCACATAGAGGAATTTAAGATTTGGAGTCTACATGGAATTAGAGAAAGGAATCTTTATGGACCCTAAGAAGATTGAGAATCCTTGATTGGCAACCACCTTCATGTGCTCGAGATGTACAATGTTTTCTAGGTTTTGCCAATTTTTATAGGATATTCATCAAATATTGCTCCAAGATAGTGTCACCTCTTAGCAAGCTTATAGGAAACACAAAATTCTCATGGAACGAAGATGCAGAGAAAGCCTTTCAAAACCTCAAATGATTATTCAATATAGCTCTAATTCTAGATCACTCGGATTCTACCAAGCCTTTTTTTTGTGGAGAGAGATGCATCAAACTTTGCCTTGGGGCTGATCCTATGAGGATTATGGACACCTTCATTCAATTGAATATCAATCAAAGAAATTCTCAACTCTAGATATTAATTATGAAATCATTATAAAGAAATTCTTGCAATAGTAGGTGCATTTGATAAATGGCATCACCATCTAGATGGGTCAATTCATAAAGTTACTATGTACATAGATCATAAGAATTTGGATTACTTTATGACCACTCACATCATTAATAGAAGGAAAGCTTGATGAAGTTACTTTCCATCCAGGTTTGAAATCTCAATACATATTGTCCAAGATGCCCAGAACATCAATCAAATGCCTTTTCAAGAAGATCTTACCTTGCACTAAGAAAGGTGAAGAGGCGTTTGATCAAGACAAGTGTGTATTAGTCTAACGTGAATATCTCTATTCACTACAAGAATAACATGGACGTAGTGGACCCCCAATTGAGAAAAAGAAGGGACCATCGCTTATGTGATGCTCCTGTTAGAAAGCATTGCATAAGCGATGGCCCAAAAGAAGAATAAACTACAAGAATATCTCTAGTCACTACAACAATAACATGGGCATAGTGGCATCCCCAATTGAGGAAAAGCAAGGACTACCACTGTGAAGCTCCTATCAGAAATCATAGCATAAATGATGCCCCAAAAGAATAATAAACAAAATAAACTGAGACGGTTATATAACTGATGTCAAGCATCACTTATATTATGCTCCTAATAACAGTTGCTAATAGCATCAAAGCTTAGCGATGCTTATATTGATGGTGGCAAACATGCTATGATGCTTTAGCATTGTATAAGTGATGCACTGGGAATTGAAAAAAAAATGATTTCTCTCAGCATATTTGTGCCAGGATCAAGTGAATGAGAGCAAAGAAGTTTGAAGAACATAGAGAGCAAAGGAGCAAGAGAGCAAAGGTACACACATATGTGCATACATACACACATATGCTACATGCTCACATGGATTCATACACATACATGCATATGTATACGTACATACACACATGCATATGTATACAGATATACACACAAGCACATACACACATATATGCATATGCATACATACACACACACATGAATACACACACATGCACATACATACACACATATGCATACACACACATACATACACATATATACACATATACACATACATACATACACATATACACAAACATACACATACACACACATACACATATACACATACACCTACACATATAGATACTTACACATATACATAAACACACATAGACACACACACATAGACTCACATACATACATCATGCATATGCATACATACATAAACACATGCATACACACATGCACATACATACACACATATGCATACACACACATACATACACAGATATTCACATATACATAGGAAAACACTATACAAACACATGCATACACACACATACACACACATACACACATGCATGCACACACATGCACATACATCCAGAGACATATACATACACACACATGTTCTTACATACACACATGTGCACACATACTCACATGCATTTCCACACACACATGCATATGTCTACATGCATAAACACAAGCACATACACACATCCACATGTACAGATCCACATACAAATACTTACACATACATACACACACATAGACATAGATATACACTCACATGCATACATACACTTACGTGTATACAGACACATACACACATACACAGATAGATATGGATATGTACACATACATACACACACATAGACACACATATACACATACATATAGAAACTTACACATACTTCAACACACATAGACACACAAACACATATACACATACACATACAAATAATTACACATACATACATGCACATAGACACACACATACACATACATTCACATGCATACATAAACTCACATGCATACATACACACATATGCATACATACTCACACATTCATACATACATACACACATTCATACACACACGTATGCACATATACACATACACATACAAAACTACATATACATACACATATACACACACACACTCACATACATACATACACACACATGCATACATACATACATAAATGCACACATATGCATACACACACATACACATATACACATACACATACCCATATAGATACCTTCACATATACATACACACACATAGAAACACACACATACATTCACATGCATACATACAACAAATGCATTCACATGCATATGCATATATACATAGACACATGCATACACACATGCACATACATACACACATATGCATATACACACATACATAGACACATATACACACACATACATACACACATATACACACACATACACACACATATGCATAGACACACATACACATACACATATAGATACTTTCACATATACATACACACACATAGACACACACATACACTCACATGCATACATACACACACATGCATAGACAAGCATATGCATACATACAGAGACACATGCATACACACAAATGCACATACATACACACATATGCATACACACACATACATAGACACACATGCACATAGCCACACACAAACACACTATACAAACACATGCATACACACACATACCAACACATTCATACACACATGCATATACATACACATAAATATACATACACACACATGTGCATACATACAAAAATGTGCATACATACTCACATGCATTCGTACACATGCATGCATATGTATGCATACCTGCACACATGCATATGTATACATACATTCCCATAAGCACATACACACACATATGCATACACACACATATGCCTACACACACATACACATATACACATAGAAATATACGTACTTACACATACATACTCACACATAGACACACACATACACTCACATGCATACATACACTTACATGCATACATACACTTACATGCATACATACACATACACACACATAGACACACATATACATATACACATACACATACAAATACTTACACATACATACACACACAAAGACACACTCAAATACACTCACATGCATACATAATCTCACTTGCATACATAATCTCACTTGCATACATATGCACACATGCATACATAGACACACATGCATAAACAACACACATACACACACTATACATACATATGAACACACAAACATACACACATGTATACATACACACACACACATATACATAGACCCACACATACACACACATACAGATACACACACAAACATAGAGAGACACACATACACATGCATACACACATACATACACACATATAAACATAAAAAAATGCACATACACACACTATACATACATATGCAAACACACACATAGACATGTATACATACACATACATACATGTGTGCACACATGTACACATATACACATGTATAATAAACACACATACACACACTATACATACATATGCACATACACACATATGCATACATAGACATAGATAGATACACCCACATATACATACACACGCATAGAGAAACAAACATAGACATACACACACATACATGTTGAAATGAAAGATGCTACTCCTACTCTACAATTAATCACAAAATAAACTCACTATGGAGGAACGAACAAAAGATATGAAAACATGATGAGCAAATTAAAATGGAAGGAACTTACAAATGATGATCTATGAGAATGGAGACTCCATGAGGAGAGGATGAACACTCTTGGCAATGAGCTAGAGTGAATAAGCTTATGAGGAGTGAAGGGAGGCCTTGCATATATGGAGTTTGGGAGAAATCCCTTGCATGTGGGGTAAATGAGCTTGCGTGAGAATGATTTTAGCTTTGGACAAAAGGGTGGGGCATGGAACTCTCAACACCCCCCTTCCATTTGATGACCCTTTTGTTTCTAATATAGGGGACTTGTGACATATGAGATCACTTAGTCCATTGGTTTTTATGATACAAGGACATATGGGATCCTTAGACAGATCTTTGACATATGTCATCCAAGTGTGGGACATATGGCATCCCTTGGTTTTTAGTTCCATGGACATATGGGATCCATGGTGTTGGGACATATGGCATCCCTAGGATCTTGGGACATATGGAATCCCAAGACATATACTTGGACATTTGGGATCCAAGTTATTTTGTTGGGATCTAGGGACATATGGGATCCCTAGAAATATAGGGTTCACATCATGGGGTAGGTGGTGAATTTTATCATTCTAGTTGTGGTTTTGATGCAGTCCATATTTGTACAATCCATAGGGAAGGTCTTACCACTTTGTTATGTGATAGTGTCTAGTCCCTTTACATAGGGCTTGAAAAGAGATGGACCTTAAGGATACTCATACAATTAATTCTTAGGGAGGGTTGATACATCTTCTCTCTTGGAGGTCTTTTGATATTTATACATGGCTTCAGGACTTGATGGGTTTGGGAAGCTCCTGCCTTCTTTATAGGAAGATGGTGTCTAATCTTATTACAATTGGCCATAGAAATGTGCACTACACATAAAGATAAATGTATATAATGAGGCAATCTTGTAAGAAATAGTCATGTACAAAAGTTTCCCATAGTACATTTTCAACATCATAGACTATCACATTATCACATTGATGCTTCTACTTATTTGAAAAAAATAGAGAAACCTCCCAATTTATGCTCGAAGTTACAAGAAAAGCAAATTGAGTGAATCTCGCTTTCTCTCATGCTTTGAATGCCCAAACAACACTTCATCTCTGACATCAACACTTGCGCGTGGGACCTAAGATGAGAACCAAAGAATCCTAGAGGCAAGTCAGCTTTGACAAGAGTGATCACTTTGGATTGGATCCCTCAAGATAACAAAAGCATAGAACTATTCTTGAATAAAGAAACGGAGGAAGCCTTTTGGAGATTCAAGCTAGATCAACCTAACCCAATAGTCACCATTCACGAGTTCACAGATCCTGAGATGCCAGTGGTACTTGCAGGAAGATGGTTTAGATAGTACTTAGAAAGATGCCCTATTCTAGAGTTACCCACACCCGCCGAACAAGTGGCCTTGTTAGATGGGTTACTAAGCACACTAAGTTAAGGTCATATGTGTACGTGAAAGAGCCTAGATCCATACAAGAGTGTGTGCAAATGTGTATTGACATAGAAGACTATTTCGGGGGAGGAGTTAGGATTGTCCAAAATCTATAAGGATTCTGATAGTTCTACTAGTAATACCTCCAAAAACTTCACTAAGGTACATGAGATAGCTGAGCAGGTCCCAAGGAGGTTAGGAGTTCAAAAAAGACAAACACTAAGAGTCACCTCGTTGAAGCGATGTTACAATTGTGGACGAGACCACATGGCTAATGTTTACCCCATGATGGCTCAAACCCAAGGAAACCCTAATGCTCCATAAGTCACCATGGAGATAAAATACACAAACCATACGGGTGAAGATTGTCCATACACTAGGGAGGCTATCAGACAAAATTATCAGCAACCTTACTAGTAGGGTAGGTATCAAAAGAAATATCAATGGCCATACTATAGGCCACAAGAACAATATTAGGCACCATATAGGTCACAACTAGTCCTTGGAAACCAACCAAGAACTTTTGCCAATGTGATTCTAGTTAAGTATAGAGTGGTAGAGGAAAACCCTAATAGAGCTTGGGTGCCACTAACCCCGTTGGTCACAAAAAATGACTCTCATGCTCATAGTTCAAACTACTCCCATGAAGATAGTCCACAAGCTTATTACATGTAGTCACCAAAACATAATGAGGCTTATGCCTATCAATACGCGACACCACTTATGTAACAAAATTAGGAGCCAGAGTACTCCAATGTCATGTATACGAGTCCTAACCCCATGCCCCAATTGAGAAAAGTAAGACCATAAGCCCCTAGAGTACCATGTTTTAGATGTGAGGGTGACCATTTCATTCCTGAATGTCCCCACTCATCGACTTTGGGACAAGGATGACACATCACAATACAAGGCTTCTATCTTGAGTGCCGCAAAGAACATCTCCCGAGAGAACGTCCTAGGAATCTATATATACATATAAGTGTATGTGTGTATGTATGTATGTATGTATGTATGTATGTATGTATATATATATATATGTATATATATATATATATATATATATATATATATATATATATATATATATATATATATATATATATATATATATATATATATATATATATATATATATATATATATATATATATATATATATATATACATACACACACATATATATAACCTAACGTGTGTGCCATGTGGTTTAAGTATATATGCACATTGCATCTAGTCCTCCCACCATCCACTAGAGAGATGTCTCTCCTCCTAACCTAATGCCACTATATATAGCTACGAGAATCAACGAGGACCATAATACATAAGAAGATACATACATATCATGTATATAGACATACATATATATAAAAGACACATGTAGATACATATACATCACACATACATGCCTACATGCACACATGTATACATATACATGCGTACACAATTATAAACACAGTTGCATGTACCTCACAAATGCACATGGATAAATACACATGTGCATGCTAACACATGCATACATATATCACATACATGCACACACATACATACACATGAAACACACATATGTGGATACGAACACATGTATACATATAACACACATGAATATACACACATATATATACACACATATGCATACATACATGAGAGAAATTTCATCCTCAAAAATAAAGCTATAAACAAACTTTTAGGCATACCCCTGAGCTTCATGTTCTTACTTTAAAAGAACATGTTGTCATGACTATGGTGAGATTCACCTATATTCTAGTTGATTAAAGGAGAACCTATTGTGTGATTCCCATTCAAATTATTCAAGTTAACGATCCATAACTAGAGTAGGATCTACTATCTAATCTTCTCATGTGTTTTCATCATTGCGATCATTTTGGTATGAGCATTAGGGTTTTTATAAAAAAATGCTTATTCAACATGCCTAGGAAGAATATATGGTTAACCACATTATCTTCAAAGAATCAATTGTAGAAAACCTTGATAATTCCCTTCTCAATGTGGAATTACTATCTTTATACTGAGATCAAAACCAATCAACATTCAAAATAATCTAAATATAAATAAACAAAAACTCATTATTATGTGGATAAGAAAATATTAAACTATATCATAAAAATTAAAAATGTTTTTTATCTGTTTGAACATATGAGACGATATGTCATAGATACCAACAATGGTTCCTACATAACCAAGTTCACTATCTATAAAGTTCCTATCTTTTGAGCTAGCATGTAATAGTTGTTTGAAAGAAGCAATAATGATAGAATCCTCTGTTTTACGTAAAGAATCAATCATTTTGATTTTAACATGTTGTCTAAAAGCCCACATATTAGTGAACATTCTAGCCTACAATAGAAATTAAATTATTAAAGAGAAACTAGTACATATATATGTGGAAAAAAGAATATTATTAAAATAAAATTTCCTTTTTTTCACAACCTATCATTAACTCCCTTTACTCATCTGGGATTCGTTCATTATTGGCATAGGCTCATTGCATATGAGTATAAATCCAATTGGTGAAAGAATATATATTTGTATTTTCATTACTATCAACATTATTTCTATGTCTTTTGTTTTTCCATGTTTTACTTTAGAGATTTTGAAGTTCATTTTCATACTCGCTAATGAATGCTTGCATGCATTTGCTATTATGTGCTATAAAAGTAGAAACATCACTTTCTTCTTGCAATGTAAATTGAAATGGAACTCTCTTACCTGGTAATACCTCATCTATTATTTTTGAAGAAGAACTCATTGGTCCATGCATGTGGAGCTCTTCACGAAATCTTTCAAGGTTTTCACTAACATAGTACATGCACTTCTCATGCATCCACACCTTTGCCATAGATCCTTCTTGTTTTGCTCTTTGTCATGCATAACCTTTTAATATTCCCATGAATCCCTCAACCCAAAACATCCATCAAGTGTTTACAACACCTGCAATCTCTATTTCATTCACAAGATGGACTAATAAATGAACCTAAAATATTAAAAAATGATGTTGGAAGCTCTTTTTCCATCAAACATAGTAGCTACTAGCATTCATGGTTATTTTGTCGGATGGATTCTTTGTCCATATCTTTTGACGTAATCCATCAATAATTATCATAAATTAAATTATAAGGAAATTAATTTGTAAATAAAAATATCAAATAGTCTTTTCTAAGTATCCAAGGAGTGGGTGCATAAGTTTTTTTGTGTCGATATCTATAAAAAAATGGCCCTAACTTTGGGTTTTGAGTTTTCATCTTTTAAATCATTTCTTGATGCTATTCTGTCTTGTACTCCAAGAAGATGTCTCCATAATTAATAACCAATATTCTTGAGTATATGCATAGCATCAAGAAGATGAGAGATCTTTAACCATCTCCAATACTCCAAAGAATACCATATTGACATATTCTCTGCTAGCAACAATTTTCCTTTCTCATCATCTCCATCATGACTGAAGATTTAGGATTGTGCATCTATAAGAGGCCCATATGTCCATTTTCGATACCAATCCATTGGTGTCCTTCATTTTGGAGAGTAACCTGTTTCAACCTTTCCATTAAAATGTATCGCTTCTCTTTTGCATCTTAATGGATAATCTTCATGCAAGAACCATCGATGTGGAAGATAAATATTTTTCATTGAGATTCTTACTTTAAAATAATCTCAACCAATCTCCACAATAAGGAAAAGCCTTATATCCCTTAGTAGATATCCTTGCATCATGAATACCATAAAAATACAATTACATTAACTCACATAAAATTGTATACATATTAAATAAAAAAATACATCCTTACTTGAATACACACTATAACCTAGAAAATCGTGTATAGTCCAAGTCAAAACTCCTTGAATCATAAGGTTTCTTTGATTAATGCTTTTTGATACATAAATGACATTAATATCTCTCCATAACTCTTGAAGATCCTCAATGAGACGAACAAGATATATATTCATGTCTTTAACTTATCTTTTTCTTGGGATTAAACGTTAAAGCATTAAATGTTGTTTTTTAATGCTAAGGTATGGCGGGAGATTGTAGTTGATGACTACAATTGGCCATGTTGATCATTTACTAAATAAAAAATGGATTAATCCCATCTAAAACAATTCCTATCTTTAGATTGTGGGGCTCTTGTGCAAAATCAGGCCATCTAGAATGAATATGTTGAAAATCTACACGATCTAATGGAATTCTAATTACGCCATCAATACTATTATGATCGAATCCCCATGTCAAAAGCTTTGATAACTCTGGGCTTTGAAACAAACGT
This sequence comes from Ceratopteris richardii, assembly GCA_020310875.1. Lineage (NCBI taxonomy): Eukaryota > Viridiplantae > Streptophyta > Polypodiopsida > Polypodiales > Pteridaceae > Ceratopteris > Ceratopteris richardii. The sequence continues at coordinate 76,582,209 of CM035418.1, read as the reverse complement.
TTAATTCATGGAACCAATGGAACATGTCTCAGTACCGGTTTTGGGATTTTACCCTCTTTATCCTTATATGAAGGAGATTGACATTTTGGAAATGTCAAAGAGTCTACATATTGTTGGTGCAAATTACAAGCCTACACTTTTTGGCTTGAAGGTTACAAAGAAATGAGGTTCCATATGAACCATAGCTAGAGGATTCTTATGTCTTTACCCCTTGTAAAAGTTAAATCTTCATTGATTTGAGAGAATATGCGTAACCACCTACCAAAGAGAGTCGTGGATTTTATTAGTTGTAAAGCATCAATCAATTAGAGGGAATGTCTCCTAGGATGTAGGAGCATGATTATAGAGAGCCAGAGTTTGAATTCAAACTCAAACTTTGAACTCAACCTCGATAAAAGATCAATTCAAAAAGTCGTAGTGTGTGTTTCTTTCCGAGCTCCTCAGTCCCATCTCTGAATGTGTGTGAGGTGTACACTCTAGCTGACACCCTTCTACACCATTAGGCATTGATCATCATGCCTATGGCATTGTACAACATTGTTCATTAATACATTACAATCACATTGTTCATTTTTGAGTTCTCTGTGATAGTCTCTATCAGTCAGTCAACTTGTGCAGCTCATATCTCACTCATTTCTCCACCAAATTCAAAGATCTATAGCTTGTTGGAACCAACTCAAAGTCTTGTACATAATCTCAAGATTTGAATGATTTCTATTCAGCCATTTTAGAGAAATGTTTGTCAAAGTGATCACTGGTGGAAGTCTGCAACAGTCCTAAAATATCGGGGGTAAAGGTTTACTTGATAAATTAATTTCTCTACATATAGTTAGTCTTTTTAAGTGATTTCACTTGAATTCATTAACTTACTAAGCTAATTAGGTACCCCTAAAAGGAATTTTTCCGATTCCTACTCTGCTCGCTATACTGAGCAAAAGAAGCAGCAGGTGTATTGAAAAAAATAGAAGGTTTTCTTGAAGACTTGAAGTTCAAAGTTGTCTGTTTTGATTCAATCATTTCATACATCATTTCCAAAGTACATAGGCCATGTTATGGTGTCATTGGAAAGCTAAGAAGGTCTACTTATCAACTCTGAAGCATCAAAGGGCTGGTATAGAGCAGGATCTGGCAGTACCTACTCATCATCCTGAAGTATTCATCCATCATTCCCAACAGTGGTATCAGAGCAAAGTTAAGGTAAAATGGGAGATGGTTTTCCTTCATTTATTGATAAATTGGATAGGAACAACTATCAGGCATGGTCTCTAAAGATGAAGACATATCTACAAGGAAGGAGTCTTTATGGATACATCTCAGGAGATGAGGAATTGCCCTCATTCAAAACCAGAGGACTACCAACAAAGGAAGAACATGAGAAGCTCAACACATGGTGTGCCAAGGATGCATTAGCAAGGTCTTACTTACTCAACTCCATCTCTCATTTTCTTTTGCCACATATTAGAAACTGTAAGACACCCCAAGAGACTTGGGAAACCTTGTCATCCTACTTCTCTTCCAACACAAGGGCCAGAAAAAACCAACTGTCGATTGAATTCACCACACTACGAAAGCAACCCAAGCATGCTATTTCAGATATGTGACTAAGATTAAAGATGTAGCAGATCAATTAGCAATCATAGGAGAAGAGATTGAAGAAGAGCAGATAGTAAGGCAAGTGATCAATGGGATTAAAGCTAATGACAAATGGGAAAGCTTCACCACTGCTATGGACCTATACATGAACATGCAAATTCCAGATCTTACCACTCTCATGGGGCAATTATGTGAAGAGATGGATAGGTATGTGCTTGAAGATGAAGAAGTGTTGCAAAATCCTTGATCTACACCAGCCAATTGAACTCTAGGAGTATATGGTGGGCCCTTTTAGCTTGCCAATGGATGTATTAGACACCCTATGTACCTTGGAAGATCACTCTCAAAAAGATAGATCAAAACACATAAGTTGGAGTTAGCTCAGAGGTGAAAACTTGTTATTCTTGGTTCATACACCTGTCCAATGTTTTACATAATTCTCTGAGCACAGCAGCAATTAGCACAATTCGTCTTGGGGAAGTCTAGGTAGATTAAAGAGCTAACTTTCAAGAGTAATCTCATGAAAAATAATAAACCACACACTGAGAATGAGCTTTAACAAGTGATGACATCATCCCGATTTTCACGGGCTCCTACAATTTGAGACCAGTGAGCAGAAAAATGAACATAACTCAAAATGTAGGAATTAAATGATTATGAAAATGTGTATGGTAATACTAGACAGTAAGCGGAATCCAACAAGCTTTAAATCACTGAATTTGGGTAAGAAACCACTGAGGAATGGCTCTGACAAGGTGAGTGAAAAAGTCGGGTACCTGACAGAGAAGTGAAGATGAACAGACTCTATTGACTTCAAATGAACATAACTGAAGATTGCAACATTCAAATGACATGAAAAGTTGTGAGCATATAGTAGACTTATAGAGCTAGCTTTACCAAGTTAAATCACTGAAAATGATGCACCAAGCTGAGAGAACACATCTCTGCAATCTGACTGAGAAAACTGAGAGTAATGGCAGTGAGTAGTACACTTCACAAGAACATGGAAATATGAACCCAAATGATCATGAAAATGAAAGTATATTGCTTGTACAATACAATGGACTTACTGATACATATGTGTGCCTTGTAATCACACCCTGATATGGCATAAAGCGCAGCTCTTGGAGGTCTTCACATAGGTCTCTCTAACCACGACTAAAACTGCCATCTATTTATAGTTGAGTTTGGGAGGCTAACTTCCCTCAATCACTCTCCAATCAATCAATGATTGATTTGATTCTCTACCTACCACAAATCACGAATTTGTGGCTCCTCTTTCCATTCTTGATCAAGTGGACTCAACCACTTAAGATTCTTTCACTTTTACATTAAGTAAACTCTTCAAAAGTTACAAGAGGTAGTTCACAAGTGAACTTTACATAATCTTCATTTTAAAGCTTTTTTCATGACTTTGTGGGACTCAAGCCAATACTTAGGCTTGTCATAGACTTGCTCCAACAGCTCCTCCTCAAGCCAAGTATGCTTGAGGTCTTCAATCTTCCAAGATTACCTGCAAACCAATCATAGCCTTGAATTTGCAAAGCTTTGTACCATCCAATGCTTTGGTTAGAATATCTGCACATTGTTGATGAGTGGACACATATGATATTTGAATCTCTTTGCTTAGAACCTTCTCTCGTACATAGTGATAATGAACTTCAATATGTTTAGTCCTTGCATGAAAAATAGGATTAGCAGCCAAATGAATAGAACTCATATTGTCACCATAAATAGTTGGAGTTCCAAACTCCAATCCAAGATCTTTGAATAATGTCTTCATCCACATAGCTTCTTGAGTAGCTATGGCAAGACCTCTGTATTCAGCTTCAGTAGAAGAGAGAGCAACTGTGGGTTGCTTCTTGAATGACCATGAAATAAGCTTTGAACCTGCAAAGGTAAGATAACCTGATGTGCTCCTTCTATCATCTTTGGAACCAGCCCAATCTGCATCAGAAAATAGCTTCAAACCTAAATCAGATACATAAGGATAATAAAGTCCTTCATTTATGGTTCCTTTGAGATACTTGAGAATCCTTTTGGCAGCATCCATATGTGGTTTCCTTGGTGTGTGCATAAATTGGCTTAGCACACTCACACTGTAACATATATCTACTCTTGTCAATGTGGCATAATTGAGACTACCCACTAGACTTTGATATAATGTGATGTCCTCTATGAGTTCACCTTCATGTGAGCTCAATTTGTGATTGACCTCCATTGGAGTACCTGCAATCTTACAATCTTGCATCTTGAATTTTGCCAACATGTCCTTACTGTACTTTCTTTGAGTGAGAAACAAACCATGATCTTTGTAGACAACTTCCAAACCTAGGAAGTAGGTAAGTGAACCCAAATCACTTATCTTGAACTCTTCTCTCATCTGATCTTTGATCTTCTTCATACCATCTGCATCATTTCCTGTCAATATAATATCATCTACATATACACATAGGTAGATGACCTCAGAGTTACTCTTTTTAATAAAGAGTGAAGGATCTGCCTTGCTTGGTTGAAAGCCTTTGTCCTGCAAGAATGCAACAAGCCTGAAATTCCAAGCTCTTGGAGCTTGCTTGAGACCATACAATGCTTTGTTAAGTTTACACACATAATCAGGATAAACTTGATTCTCAAAACTAGGTGGTTGTGCCATATATACCTCTTCTATTATCCAACCAGTCAAGAATGCATTCTTTACATCTAGTTGAAGTATCTTCCAATTCTTGGAAGAGGCAATACTAAGCAAAACCCTAATACTAGGCATCTTTGCCATAGGAGAGAAGGTCTTCTCATAATCAAATCCCTGAGTTTGTGCAAAGTCTTTTGCCACAAGCCTTGCCTTATACCTGTTAATGGAACCATCAAAATTCTTCTTGAGTTTATAGACCCATCTTGAGCCTATTACCTTCATGGATGAAGTCTTGGGCACCAAATCCCAAGTGTTGTTTTCCTCAAGTGCTTCAATCTCTTCCTTCATTGCATGCTTCCATTCTGTTTTTGCTTTGGCCTCTTCAAATGCTGATGGCTCCTCTTGGTTTATGTCCTGTGCTATGTAGATAGAATGTTTAGTTACTAATGAGGTGTCAAACCCATACCTTTCTGGTTTTTTCTTTTCCCTCATAGATCTTCTTAGGCCATGATGTGATGATTCTGCCTCATGTCCAAGTTCCTGCAATTTTGCTTTACCTTTAGACTTCCATGCTTTGATCTTTTCCATATGAGATTCTTCATCATCCTCCGAGGTGTCTTGTTCTTCAATCTTTGGTTGTTCTCTACCAAGCTTTGGAAACTCTTCTTCAAGATCATATGGTAAATTGACCTTCCTACATGAATCTTCATACCATGAATTGTTCTCATCAAAAACTACATCTCTGCTTACCAAGAATCCTTTTCTGGTAGGGTTGTATAACCTGTAGCCCTTTTGATTGTTGTCATATCCAATAAATACACACCTTTCTGCCTTTGGATCCATCTTGCCTCTAACCTGTGAAGGAACATGAGGAAAAGCAATACATCCAAAAATTTTACAATGATCTAAGCTTGGTCTTCTTCCATTCCAAGCCTCATATGGAGTCATCCCATCAAGGGATTTTGAAGGCAACCTGTTAATCTCCACCAACATGGCCAGCATTTCTGCAAGTTCCTGCACCCCAATACAGAGCAGTTGGAGAGGCAGGCTCAACCTTGATCCATATATTGAAGCTTCCTTGCTAGGTCCCCATACATCTGTATGAACCAACTCCAAGAGATCTTCATGCATATAACCTTTCTTCATGAATGGTAACCTGTGAGACTTTCCAAATTGACATGCACTACACTTATAAATAATATGTTGTTTTGACAAATTAGGGAGTCCAAGTACACTTTGGTCCCTGCAAATTCGCTTTAATGACCTTTCACCAATATGTGCTAACCTTTTGTGTCATACTTCCAATTCTGTGAGTGTCTGACTACCATAATTAAAGAGAGCAATCTTTCTAGTGTCCTGTAATTCAAATGTGAACAATCTACCTGTCTTTTCACCTTTTGCAATTTTTCTGAATCCTTGACTTGGATCTTCAACAAATGCTCCTGCCTTTGTGAACCTGACTTGCAACCCTTTCTCTACTATCTGCCCAACACTTATCAAATTCTTTGTAATGGTAGGGACATAGAGTACCTTACTAAGTAGGTTGATGTTTCCATCAGGTGCTTTGACATTGCCTATTTTCTCCATAGGATGTTTTGTATCATCTCCTGTTTGTACCTCATGCTTATTCGTTGGATCTTCTAAATCTGATAGGAGTGCCACATTTCCTGCCACATGATTTGAACAACCTAAATCTATGTAGAAAACATGCTCATCAAATTTACCTTGTGGCATAGCAATGTTCATGATCAATAATGAATCCTCTTTGTTTGAGTCTTCTGTGTAGTTATTGTAGTCTCTCCTTCCTTTGTAGCCTCCTTGATAGTTTGAATGATTGTAGTTGTTGTAGCTGCCATGATAATTGTTAAACCTTCCTTTTGAGTAGCCATAACTTCCTCTATTGTATCCTCTTCCTCTTTGATTCCTGGAATTCCTAAAGCAATTTTTAGTTGTATGATTAGTTAATCCACAAATAGAACATGAGTTGGAGTCTTGGGATCTCCCCCTGCCTTGTCTACCTCCTCTTCCTCTACCTCTGCCATGTCTTCCTCTACCTGCATAGTTAGCTTGATATGTACCTGCTTCATCATCCACTTTCTTTGCCTTTCCGTTGTTATCTTTGGACTTGCTTTTATCAGTGTATAAAGCTGAAGATTGATTACCTTTAGAGCTTTCTCCATTTTTGATAAGCTTTGCCTCTTGGGTAAGTAGTTGTCCAATGAGTGTATTGAAATCAGGTACATGCATGTCCATGTACAAATCCATAACTGTGGTGAATGCTTCCCACTTGTCATCTTCCTTCAAGCCATTGATGACCTGCCTTACAATTTGCTCTTCATCTATTACCTCTCCAATGCTTCCCAACTGATCTGTTATGTCCTTGAGCTTTGTGACAAAATCAGTCACATTTTGTTTGGGATCCTTCTTGAGAGTTGTGAAATCCAGCCATAGTTGATGCTTCCTAGCTTTAGTACTTGAAGAAAAGAAAGCTTCAAGTGCATCCCACACTTCTTGAGATGTCTTACAACTTCTAATGTGAGGCAACAAAAAATCTGAGATAGAGTTGAGGAGATAAGACCTTGCAAGTGCATCCTTGGAGCACCATGTGCTCAATCTTCCTTGCTCTTCTTGTGTTGGTTGACTTTTGTTCCTGAAACTTGGCATAACTTCATCTCCAGCCACATAACCATATAAACTTCTACTTTGGAGATAAGATTCCATCCTTAATGACCAAGCTGAGTAGTTACCTCTGTCCAATTTGTCAATTGATGAAGGAAATCCATCTGCCATGTTGTCCAACCTTGCTCTAATACCACTGGGAAGAGATGGATAGGTATGTGCTTGAAGATGAAGAAGTGTTGCAAAATCCTTGATCAGAAATTTGGAGATTAAAAGGTCTCAAGCAGGAAGAAGCATTCTTTAATATAAAACAGATGGCTTTGCAAGTAGCGATGTTGTAATTTGTAATTATTGAACTGCAAGCTAAACTTTATGATGAATTCGAGGCTTTAAGCACTTGCATATTAACGGAGGAGCATTGTCACATGTGAATGGGATGTTTTACATAAGATATATATCACCTAACACATCAAATAGAGGTTGAGTTATTGGTTGTAGGATATTTAGGAGATAATTTGGGAAGATTGATTGATGAGGTCATTTATTATCATTTCTTAAATAAAGAGAACTTTTAAATGCCTATGTAATGAGCCGAAAAATAGAGTATTAGGGGATTAGCACATGGATATTTCATTTATAACTGATATTTTAGTATTCTGTAGGCACCTTTTAGGTCATCTTTACACATATGGCGAGATTGTAGAAACATGCCAACAACCATAGGTAGTCTTTTTATGTACGTTTGTTGGAGTATTTATCTCGGATTTGTATTTCAGTTTGTATGATTTTGTCTCTTCTAAATATCATCTTCTTTGACGTTTTTGTGTAGCACTTGAACTTCATTTGGTATTTGAATCATCTCAGAATCATTTGTACACTATGTGTTGGTATTATGCATAGTTTGTCAAAGGATGAGTTGATCCTCGAAGTGTCCATTGTGTCATTTTGTTGCATTTAGATCCCACATTTGGTACCAAATACATCCAAATATTTAAGGTGCACAAATAAGATTTAGAAGTGGAGGAGCATCAATTAGCAAAGGGAAACAAGTTTTGGAATTGTAATTTGCAAATAGTATTCAGAAGCTATAATAGAAGAAATATCAAACTTGGAAGCCTAGGATGAAGAGCTAATTGAAGGAAATGAATAATTGGTGATCAGTTGTAGGTGATGAAGCTAGCCCAATACTTACCAAACCTGCATTAGCTAGTTAAGATGTAGGAGCCTTCAATCAATGGAATGAGAGATATAAACGAGTCAGGTTCTTTCTCCATAAATATGTTTCAAACTCAATTATGGGTTACATACAGTAGCAGAGACTATAAAGGACATATGAAAATGTCTAGAGAGCTTGTATTATTCAAGAACTAAATCCAGTAAAGTAGGACTAAAAAATGATCATAAGAGCTAAAAATGATTCCTTCCACATCACAAAGTGATTATGTTCTCAAAGTCAAAGAATTTTTAAATGCATTAGGTTTGATTGGATGCAAGATCCAAGATGAGGACCTAATTTCTTACACACTCAATGATCTCAACGAAGATGGTAAATGGAAAGCATTAAAACCTCACTGTATATAAAAGATAATTGAGTAACTTATTAGCATTATGTTACAGAGGACATCAACCTTTAGAGTTCATACTCATGGGCAAATCAAGATCAAGCATTTAATGAAAGAAAACCTAGAGGGAGAAGAAATGCAAGATGAATTTCATGAGGAAGAATAGATAGAGTATTAGTGAATGGTTTTCAACAAAGTCAAAAAGCACCAAATGAAGGATAGCAATAGAAAAAGAATGGAAGATGTGGAGGAAGGATAAGAGGATATCGAGGAGGAAGATAACCAAGCGATCAAGATAGATGAAACAACAATGTTTGCTTCATATGTTGATTACAAGGGCACTTTCAAAGGGATTTCTACCAAAAGCACTCCAACTACAACCATTAGAATTAGAACATATGTTGATTTCAAGGGCACTTTCAAAGCTATTTGTACCAAAAGCACTCCAACTACAACAATGAAAATGAGAAGAAAGAAGGTATCTATTCTTTAACTTCACATGATGATGAATATATGTCAGTGATGAATTCAATGCATGGATGAAACAAAAGCATAAATGGAAAGTGGTATATAGGCAATGTTTGTTTGAACCAACAGTCATGTAACAAGGAGTGGTTCACAAAATTGATTCTACACTCACTTTGGATATATACAAATAGGTGATGCTACTCAACATGCTATTGATATCTTGTTCAAAATATTCTAATGCAGAGCAAAGGAGACTTATCAAGCTACCTAACATAGGTATTTCATTATCAAAAGTTACAAAGAATCTTGTCTCCTTGTGAAAAAATGTGGAGAAAGTTTATCGAGTTAAGTTCAACCATAAAGGATGTTTTGTAGAGGATCCAAAGAAAAGGAACGAGCTGATTTGAAGAGGCAAGAAGGATGGAAGGTTGTTTACACTTGAGAATAGGCTGAAATAGACCTTTGCATAAGCAAATAGGACGTGTAAATTTTTGCAAACATTGAAAGAGATGAAGATCAAAAGAATTATGGAGGTCTTTCAATTTCATGCTACCCATGGGATAAAACACCAATATGTAATTCCGCATACACCTAGAAAAATGGAGTTGTTAAGCGGAAGAATTAATCTCTCATGGAAACGGTGAGATGTATGCTCAAAAGTAAAGATTTATCACATAGCTCCTAGCTTGCGGTTGCTATGAGTGTAGCATATGTACTTAATAGGTGTCCTAGCCAAGCATTGTAGTCTATGGCTCTATATGAGGCTTGGCATAGCTTCAAGCCATATATTGCTGACTTGCAAGTTTTTGGGTGTCTATCATATGCATTAGTTAATGGACAATAAGACAGAAAACTAGATGATTAGGTACTGATATGTGCTTTTGTCGGGTACCAATGGCCAAGCTCAAAGGACAATAAAATCATGTGAAATGCAATTGAAAATGTAGTCAACACTAATTATATATTTTTTTATGAATGAATTCGTAATATGCTTTCTACTTGCAAATTTTCTTACACTATACTGGGCACAATATGTTTTTTATTTGTATTTTGATAAAATATAGTTTTACAAAAGGATCTACTAGCATGGGGCATTTTAATTTTTTAGAACTATTCTTTGATGGCCTAGAAGAATGGAACGCAACATTATTTCCAACCATCAAAGTTATCCTCGCGAAGGGAAGTTCAACTCTTCAACCAAAGACGATAAATTGGAATTCAAGTCAAACTAAAGGTGGTATGTTCTCTGCCATAGGGTAAGAACTTCAACCTTCAACAAAATCAAGTATGAATTAAGGCCAAGAACGTCACTAGGATTATCTATTTTAGATTTAGGACTGATAAGTCGAGGGAAAAGCATGGTCATTGGTGAGTCGATCACCAAATGGTCAATAAAAGGAGATTATACCAAACATTATATTCAAGTAAAATATTGATAAATATTTCATATGCATCATTTATATGAGTCATGCACTAAGTGAAAACAAACAAGAATTCCCATCAAGAGGGAAAGGTGTGTTTCGAGATATACACTAAGTTGGTTCATATCGATGTGGGGAGGCCTACCGGAGAACATTATTTAGAAAGAAATAGATATTATGTTACATTCCTAGATGACTACAATATGAAGGTGTGCATTTAATACGTGGAGCAAGTAAATGATGTGCTTCAAAAATTTAAAATGTTTTTAATTGTTCTAGAGAAAGAGACAAGCAGGTATGTGTTATGTTAAAGGTCAAATGGAATTCATGAGTAATATTCAAACATGTTCGGATCTATCGTACAAGAGAATGGTCTTGTGAAAATATGTACATGTAGGTATATACCACAATGCAATGGTGTGAAATGGTATTATGATCATCGTAACGTGAAGGTATGCCAAAGGATAAGCACGATCATTTGTGAAACCATCACTAAGTGGTCAATAAAAGGCGTTTAGAGCTAAAAAAGTGTGTTCAAGTGAAATATTGATAAAGATCTGAAATGCATCAATAATGTGAAGCGAAAGCAAACAAGAATTCCCCTCAAGAAGGAAAGGTATGTTTGTAGATATCTGCTAAGTTGGTTCATATCAATGTGTGGAGGCATATCAGAGAATATTCTTTAGAAGGAAATAGATATTATCTTACATTCATCGGTGACTACACTAGGAAGGTGTGGAATTACTTCATGAAGCACAAACGTTGTGTGCTTCAAAACTTTAAATTTTTTTTTTGAGTGTTGCAGAGAAAGGGATAGGGAGGTATGTGTTATGTTTAAGGTCACATGGAGATCATGAGTATTTCTTGTTGAGAGCTTTCATACAAGAGAATTGTATTATGAGATACTTTATGTGTAGGTAAATACCACAATAAAATGCGCGATTCATTGATGATTTCATGTTCCAAATGTAGATCCTTCTTTATATATAAAGCGTGAAGATGGATAGTTAGTGGTTATTAGTGTACATGTAGATGATCTTATTGTCATAGATGATTATGGGAAGGGCATGAAGGTAATAAAAGCTATTTTGAGGTCAAAACTAGGGCATAGAAGAGAAAAAAATGCATGTCCAATAGGGTGGAGGCCAATGAAACATGGGTATTTTTCGAAAATAATAAAATAATAAAAAAATTGAACTCCAACAACGGATAATTTTCAGGGTAGCATTGTGCGACAAAGATACAAGATCAACAAAATGGGATTTTCCTTATCGTATTTTGTAGTTCTCCATGGTGTGAGTCTTGTTTCAAACTAGTTATCTCCATATGATCTACATTGTCTAGACAATGGCTAGGATGTATTCTTTCTCTCTTCGCTTCCCCAATCACTCTCACGAGGTGCTCTAAAATCAAATGAATATTCTTAATCAACATCCGACACTATCCACCCAAACTCTTATAGCTCGAGAACCACATATAAGGTCCATAGATAGTCCTTGGGCTACACAAATAGACCCATGGTAGGCATTGATGGTTTATAACAGTTATAGAAAAAGATACTATGCAACTTTTACAAATAGAAGTTTACAAGAGACACATGAGGAAATATAATCAAACATCTACTCAATAGACTATATTAACTTATGAAAGTAACTTATGAAAGGAAACAACATCACACACAATCGTACTATGTACTGAATAACATCAAAATAATTTACACTAAATATTCATGGATCTCCATTGTAGCATATCAAACCTTTTGAGCGGCCTCTAAAGGAATACATTCTCAAAATTTGGGGCATAATCACATGCCTAAAGTAATGATCTTGTGGATTAATGTGAAAACCTTGTATTTTTAGTGTACAACCAATAGCATTATGCTTTCCCTTTTGTATAAATTCATCGGACAATAAAATTCAACCGGGGTTTACAAATAATGGAATATTTCCAAATGGTTTTACATACACGTTCAAGCTCCAAGAATATTCAAAGTAGTATCAATCAAAAATAAAGTAACAGAATGTAAAATCTATATCAATTAAATTTTTTATTTTAATACCTCGTTGCATATCTCTACATGTCATTCTAGACCACAAGGATACCTTAAAGTGTAAAAAAATTAATAAAAGAAATTCAGTAAGGTCAAACAACTACATAACACATTTTCCAACACAATACCAATGGTGCACTAGGGTAGGATGGAAATGCACTTGGTGCATTTTCAAATGAAACCCATTCACACATATTTCTAAGTTTCTTTGGCAGTACAATCTACCTACTAATATGAGTTGCAAGGACTATCAACTCAGTAAAGATATGTATTATAAATTCCTCTATAACTTCTTGTACGCGCAAAAGTGTAGTCTCTTTCATCGATATGTTTTACCCTGGTTTCTTACAATTGTACTTTTTTGTGCCATCTAAAAGAGATTTAGAAAGATTTATAATGCCTTTTATGAAAGAGCATTTGAATCACATACTAGGAAAGCACAAGATTATTGTTAGATAAAGGTCCAAAAATGCATGCTTTGATGTGCAAAATATTATTAAAAGATCTTCATATGCATCTAGCGCGTCAGATTCCATTCCAGATGCTGATCTTCTACACGCTTGGAAACATACAAATGCATATGCACTCTGTGCTCTAGTTACAAGTGCTTGTGCTAGTGTTCTGACTCTCATTCAGCATACTACGAAGGCATGTGAAGCATGGAACATATTGAGAAATCAATATGAAACTCGTAACCAGACATGGATTCAAAACTTGGAGAATCAGCTTGCAGCAGAACGGTCTGCTAATGGGGAGACTATAGAGGTATTTATCACTCGCATAAAGAATCTACGAGATGAAATGGAAGGAGCAGGTGTTCAAAAGTCAAGTGAGGAGCTAGCTCGAGGTTGTCTTTGAATCTTTCCACCTAAGTTTGATGGTTTGGTAACTGCTCTTAAAAGGTAAATTAGACCTCAACCACTAACTTTTGAAGAATTCACTGCCTTACTCATGAAGGAGGAGTTGTGGCTCAAGGCAAGGAGTGGTGGAATCAAAGGAGATGCTGGATTCACAACAAATGCCAAAGGAGGAAAAACAGACTCTTCAAAAGATGGAGACAAAAAGAAGCCAAAGAGCTATCCCTTCTACACAAGAGAAGGAAGCATCATCCTCAGATGATGAGTCTGAAAGTCACCAACCTGCGGACACCCAAGTGGAAAAGCCATTTCCACGTTGGGTGAGGCAGCTCTATGTTTCTGCAAACCCCATCCATAGTCACTAGAACAGGTTTCAGATGGACGGAGGAAATCACAGAGAATAGAGGAATAGAGACAGGCAAATGCCCATATTGTAAACACAGCCTTGATGGTTGATCTCATTCAGGAAGAAGCAAAGGAACCAACCAATGTGGAAGAGGCACTCCATGATCCGAATTGGAGGGATGCCATGCAAGCAGAATACAACAATATCATGAAGAATGGAACTTAGGAGCTAATGGATCAACCCCCTAAGCGTAAAGTCATTGGCACGAAGTGGATATAGAAGCTAAAGTAAAATGTTGATGGTAGTCTAGAAAATTATAAGCAAGACTTGTTGCACAGGGCTACTTACAAGTTGAAGGCATTGACTTTTGTGAATCATTTGCCCCAACTCCAAGAATGACTACTATTGGAGTAGTACTAGCTATGGCTGCACATAAGTGCAAGCCAGTCTACCACATGGATGTCGAATCCGCATTCCTGAATGGAGACCTCAAGCAGGAGGTATATGTGTCTCAACCATGAGGGTTTGAGGCTCCCCATTTAGAGAACAAGGTATGTAAGCTGAAGAAGGCATTATCTGAACTAAAACAAGCCCCTAGAGCATGGTACTAGCAGATAGATAAGTATCTCTTGGATCTAGGTTTCAAAAGATGTGCTTCTGATGCTAACTTGTATGTTCTAAAGAGAGGAGGGAAGACAATTGTGCTTGTACTCTATGTAGATGACCTTGTGATTACAAGAAATGATGATGCTCTTCTTCAACAAACAAAGGATGCCCTGAGTTCAGAATTTGAAATGACAGACTTGGGTTTAATGCATTATTTCTAAGGTCTTGAAGTTTGGTAGGAACCAGGGAAGATTTTCATCTCTCAACAAAGTATGCAAGCAAATATTGAAGGCATTCGACATGGAGGATTGCAAGGAAATTTCTACACCTATGGAGGTCAACACAAAATTATCTATTGAAGATACTTCACCTCTAGTGGATATTGGAAGATACAAGAAATTACTTGGAAGTCTCATCTACTTGTGCAATAGCAGACTAGACATCTCTTATGCTATTGGAGTAGTAAGCAGGTTCTCTAATAAGCCTTGCCAAACTCATTGGAAGGAAAGCATGCGGATACTCAAGTATGTGAAAGAAACTACTGATTATGGTATTCTTTAAGAAGAAGGATCATCTCTGGTCAGATATTGTGACTTAGATTGGGCAGGAGATATTGATACGAGAAAATTAGTTTTTGGATATTTTTTTTTCCTAAGGATCAGGGATTTTCTCTTCGATTAGTAAGAAGCAACCGATTGTAGCATTATCTTCTACCTAAGCTGATAACAAAGCTGCATGTGTTGCAGCATGTGAAGCAGGATGGTTGAGGAAGATCCTATGGCACATAGGAATACAAGGATAGGAGGCTATAGAGTTCAAGTGTGAAAACCAAAGTTGCATGGCCATTGCCAAAAATCTTGTTTTCCATGCACATACCAAGCACATAGAAATTCAGTATCACTATGTGCATGAGTTGATTGAGGACGGGGTCGTGCAGATAAGCTATTGTCCTACTAAAGAAAATAGATTAGACATCTTCAGCAAGGCTCTTGGGAGAGAGCAACTTCTTCGACACTTTCCAAAGCTTGGGATTGGCCCAAGGAGGTAGTTCACCGTAGGGTGGATATTGAGGGGGGTGTTAGATATGCTCAATACTCCACCCTCATGTGACCACAAATGATCCATTGTGCTCTAAGTTGTAAGGCCCCCATTATGAGGAGAAGCCATTATGAGAGCGTGGACATTTGTGGAACCCTAACTTCTAAGTAACATGAGGTCTATGTGTCACCATTGATGGTTGTAGATGATGTTTGTGAACCTAGCCATCAGGTTAGGTGGGGCATAAACTTCCATGCCATTGGGTTGCCATTTAAGGTGAAAATAAAGGCCCTGTGGTGTCGCGCAGTTTCCCCATAGAACCTTAATGGGGGGAGTGCAGAGGGGGGCTTGCCCCCTTCTCTGGGATCTTGGGGGCCTATCCCCATGGCCAGTAGGGCTGAGACAGTAGGACTTCTGATCGTGGAGATATTGTCGGATCGTATATTTTACTGACTATTTTGTATCTCCGGACAATGTTTATCTATACAGAACCACCTTGTAAAAGCTATATAAGCACGGCCCAGGGTGAGCTTTACATAGCATTGTGCACTAGAAAGCCCTTTATCTAGAGTCTGTCTAGATCGCTCTAAGCTCCATAGTGGGTGCGCATGGATGGACAACACCATCATTGTAGCTACATTACGGTCGGCAATCTGAGAATTTGAGTTCTCTATCTCTTAGTCTGTGTCTATCTTTGTCTGCATTTTTCTCTCAACCCTGTCTACAAGTCTATTCCACAGTGCTGTTATTTTTTTCTTTTTCTTTTACATCTTCAACAACCAACATACAGAATAAATCATTGCTTTCAACAATGGCAACCAACTAAAATGCCTTGCTACATAAAAGTGATTGTATCTAAAAAATTTGAACAAAACTACCTTGTCGAGGTCCACTAAACCTTTAGCGGACTCTGAAGCATTTATACAGGGAAACCCAAAGATGTATATGTGTTTGGAACAAAATTTCAAAATTACCTACACAAGCACTATGATAGTGCATTGAGAGGTTGAAATGAGCTCATATTGAAATTTTGATACCATACAGTGAAGCCATTTTGAAATCGTAATCACTCTCTATATGCTCACCAATTTCTATGCGATTCTGAGATTGTGACTAAAGGGGTGTGAATGACGCCCTAGATGAAGCAGTGATGTGCTGTGATACCAGTTGTTGGAGTTTGAGGTCTTTGGAGATATGCAAACAACACAAAGCAGAAGAAGAAGCTTCAAGCACAACACACAATACTGAATGTATTACCATGTGAATGAAAAAACAAATGAGTGACCTGTTAGGGTTAAAGGCATACATACAAATTAGTGGAAAAAAAGCCTCCTAAAAAGGGAAAAAGTGCCCTAGCAGTCCTAAGTTTGATCACACACATCACTATGCAAATATATGAACAATACAGGCAATTGAAAATGCACAGAATAAGCTGGGATGCAATCACGTTATTGACCAAGATTCTATACATTAAGAGTTCGTGAAAGAAAATGTATTTAAAAAATCAAACATCTCAATGGGGTGTGATGAAAATGAAAAAAATACAAATAGGAGTGAGGCATTCAAAGACTGCATGCAAATTAAAGTGAGGATTCAAGCGCATGCCTACTCCCAAAAAAGTTTTATTTTCGTTTCTGATTGAAATGTCTAAAAATTGCTCTTGCCAAATGAAATGAAACCCCTAAGAAGCCTTCTTAGAGTAATGCTTTCATAATAGTTGGGTGGCTACAACCAAATCAAATGTTTTTTTCACCTACATTGAGCATCCATTGATGCAATTAAAATATAAGATAAAATGGCAACAAGGCTGACGTTCAAGTGCATATTAAAAATCAAACAGTATTATACACATTTAGAGTTTGGGATCAATCGTGAGTGATTATTCTTTGACGATAAATCTCCATGTTTTGATTATCGACCTTAAAAGTGGAGATAATGAAGTTTTGCTTAGTAAAGTCATTTTTGTGACGTTCTATTAGGCAAGTTTGTCCACTTTCCGTGCCTCTATTTGCCATGGTGGCCAATGGGCTCAATTGTTTTCTTACCCGTCATTCCATTTTGGGACATATTTGGGGCCTAAGACTTCCTCATTCCCTGGAAAAAGGATGTAAAGAGTTCCTCGGAAATCAAATCTTAATGCTTCTTGGTTTTCGTTTCGGGTTTGATGTCTCTTTGATGAAAAGATGTGATTTGGTCGGGTGATGGTGATAGACATATTCCTCATCATCTTTTACATATTTCTCCTAAGTTATTGGAGTCCTTATATCTTTTGAAACTTGGAAGATTGTGTATAAATTTATTCTCAACTAGAAACCCCAAAATCAAATGGCCTTACCTATGGAACTTTGGTCGTGAAGGAAATGCTGACCTTGAGGCCCTTTTAAACATATTGGCTGCCAAATGCTTAATCAAAGCTTGGGATCACAACGGTTTCTCTTGGGAGAGCCTTATTTTCAAAAATTGTGAGACTCTTGCTCTGGGTGGTCTCCCCTGGTGGTGAGGATTGATCCTCTTACCATGTTCTTCTCCCCGGGCCTACTCGGTCGAGAGCAAAGGATCGGATCTCACGTGCTTCTTGTGGAATGGATGGAACACTATTTTCACGACTTTGCACATTAAACAATGATTAGAAGTAGGTTGTTGGCATCCAACGTAACAACTCCATTTGGCTCCCAATTGGAGGCATAACTGGTGTTGATTCTATCCACCTTCAATGAGCTAAGCAACGATAAAACAAGGGCTTTTGCATATGGAAGGACCTTTCGAATGAGGATCGGAGATATTGGATCAGATACGAAGAAATCGACTCGAACTCACTACAACATATTGACGGTATACCGACATTCGGCATATCGATGGTCCACGTGGGCATCAGTAAGACCCTCGGAAGATTTGGGAAATCCGCTTAGCCTTGGAACAACTACATCGGTATGAGCATCGGTATGAGCGTCAGTAAGCATCGGTAAGTTATTGGAAAGTACCGATGCTTATACCGATGCTCATACTGACGCTTGGCTTTTAACGGGGCCCGGGAGCAAACATTCGACATTCACGCATTTTGAACTTAGATCTTTGGCTATCGACTTTGCGTGTGCAAGCAACGTACCTCTGTTTGTCACTGTTTCTCTCTTTCTCTCCCTCTCTCTCCTTCCCTCTCTCTCTCTCTCCTTCCCTCTCTCTCTCTCTCTCCTTCCCTCTCTCTCCTTCCATCTCTCTCTCCCCCTCCCTCTCTCTCTCTCCCTCTCCCTCTCTCTCTAGATCTAAGCACACCTCTATCTTTCGAGATCTAAAGTTTTGGTAAGTATGTTGCACATACTATAGCACTCTTTTTTCTTTCTTTATGTTTTTACTTTTCTAATATCTTCTATCTTTAATTTTGCAAGAGATTTTGGATCAAGTCTTTGGAAATTTGACGAAAGACAAATTCATGTCGACTTTGACGACCACGATTCAAACAATTACATGGATGTAAGTAATTGTTTTGTTTTCGATTTACATAGACAGAGATAGATAGAGAGAGAGAGGGATACATACACATACACACTCACATATGTATAAACACACACATGCATATCCATACACACATACACACATACACACATGCATATGCATACACACAATGCATATGCATACATAAAATGCATATGCATACACAAATGCATATGCATACACACATACACAATGCATATGCATAGACACAAACACAATGCATATGCATACACAAATACACAATGCATATGCATACACACAATCATATGCATACACACATGCATATGCATACACACATGCATATGCATACACACATGCATATGCATACACACATGCATATAATGCATACGCATGCATATGCATATACATACACATGCATATGCATATACATACACATGCATATGCATATGCATACACACTTGCATATACATACACATGCACATGCATATGCATACACACATGCATATGCATACACACATGCATATGCATACACACATGCATATGCAAAGAAACATGCATATGCCTACACACATGCATATGCATACACAAATGCATATGCATACACACAAATGCATATGCATACACATATGCATATGCATACACATACGCATATGCAAACACAAATGCATATGCATACACACAATGCATATGCATATGCATACACATGCATATGCATAAACACATACACACATGCACACATGCATATGCATATAGACATGCATATGCATACACACAATGCATATGCATACACACATGAATATGCATACACACATGCATATGCATACACACATACACACATACACATGCATATGCATATGCATATACACATGCATATGCATACACATGCATATGCATACACCTGCATATGCATACACATGCATATGCATACAAACATGCATATGCATATGCATACACATGCATATGCATACACACATACACACATGCACACATGCATATACATACACACATACACACATGCACACATGCATATGCATACACAAATGCATATGCATACACATATGCATATGCACACACAAATGCATATGCATACACACAATGCATATGCAAACACACAATGCATATGCATACACACAAACACACATGCATATGCATACACACAAATGCATATGCATACACACAATGCATATGCATACATACAATGCATATGCATACAAACATGCATATGCATACAAACAAATACATATGCATATGCATAAAAACATGCATATGCATATGCATACACATGCATATGCATATGCACACACATGCATATGCATATGCATACACACATACCCACATGCATATTCATACACACAAATGCATATGCATACACATATGCATATGCAAACACAAATGCATATGCATACACACAATGCATATGCATACACACAAATGCACATGCATATGCATACACACAAATGCATATGCATACAGACAATGCATATGCATACACATATGCATATGCATACACATATGCATATGCATACACAAATGCATATGCATACACAAATGCATATGCATACACACAATACATATGCATACACACAAATGCACATGCATATGCATACACACAACTGCATATGCATACACACAATGCATATGCATACAAACATGCATATGCATACACAGAAATGCATATGCATATGCATATGCATATGCATAAAAACATGCATATGCATATGCATAAAAACATGCATATGCATATGCATACACACATACACAAATGCATATGCATACACACAAATGCATATGCATACACACAAATGCATATGCATACACACAAATGCATATGCATACACACAAATGCATATGCATACACACAAATGCATATGCATACACATGCATGTGCATGCACATGCATATGCATACACATGCATATGCACACACATGCATATGCACACACATGCATATGCATAAACATGCATATGCATACACAAATGCATATGCATACACACAATGCATATGCATACACACAATGCATATGCATACACACAATGCATATGCATACACACAATGCATATGCATACACAGAAATGCACATGCATATGCATACACACAATGCATACGCATACACACATGCATATGCATACACACAATGCATATGCAGACACACAAATGCACATGCATATGCATACACACAAATGCATATGCATACACACAAATGCACATGCATATGCATGCACACAAATGCATATGCATACACACAATGCATATGCATACACACAAATGCATATGCATACACATGCATATTCATATGCAAACACATGCATATTCATATGCATACACATGCACATGCACACATACACACATACACATGCATATGCATATGCATATACACATGCATATGCATATACACATGCATATGCATACACACATACACACATGCACACATACACACATACACACATACACATGCATATGCATATACACAAATGCATATGCATATGCATATGCATACACACAATGCATATGCATACACACAATGCATATGCATACACACAATGCATATGCATATGCATACACATAAAGCATGTGCATACAAACATGCATATGCATACAAACATGCATATGCATACAAACATGCATATGCATACAAACATGCATATGCATACAAACATGCATATGCATACACACATGCGTATGCATACACACATACACACATGCATATGCATACACACATGCATATAATGCATACGCATGCATATGCATATACATACACATGCATATGCATATACATACACATGCATATGCATATGCATACACACATGCATATACAAACACATGCACATGCATATGCATACACACATGCATATGCATACACACATGCATATGCATACACACATGCATATGCAAACAAAAATGCATATGCATACACACATGCATATGCATACACAAATGCATATGCATACACACATACACACATGCACACATGCATATACATACACACATACACACATGCACACATGCATATGCATACACAAATGCAGATGCATACACATATGCATATGCACACACAAATGCATATGCATACACACAATGCATATGCAAACACACAATGCATATGCATACACACAAACACACATGCATATGCATACACACAAATGCATATGCATACACACAATGCATATGCATACATACAATGCATATGCATACAAACATGCATATGCATACATACAAATACATATGCATATGCATAAAAACATGCATATGCATATGCATACACATGCATATGCATATGCACACACATGCATATGCATATGCATACACACATACCCACATGCATATTCATACACACAAATGTATATGCATACACATATGCATATGCAAACACAAATGCATATGCATACACACAATGCATATGCATACACACAAATGCACATGCATATGCATACACACAAATGCATATGCATACAGACAATGCATATGCATACACATATGCATATGCATACACATATGCATATGCATACACATATGCATATGCATACACATATGCATATGCATACACATATGCATATGCATACACAAATGCATATGCATACACAAATGCATATGCATACACACAATACATATGCATACACACAAATGCACATGCATATGCATACACACAACTGCATATGCATACACACAATGCATATGCATACAAACATGCATATGCATACACAGAAATGCATATGCATACACATATGCATATGCATATGCATATGCATAAAAACATGCATATGCATATGCATAAAAACATGCATATGCATATGCATACACACAATGCATATGCATACAAACATGCATATGCATACACAGAAATGCATATGCATACACATATGCATATGCATATGCATATGCATAAAAACATGCATATGCATATGCATAAAAACATGCATATGCATATGCATACACACATACACAAATGCATATGCATACACACAAATGCATATGCATACACACAAATGCATATGCATACACACAAATGCATATGCATACACACAAATGCATATGCATACACATGCATGTGCATGCACATGCATATGCATACACATGCATATGCACACACATGCATATGCACACACATGCATATGCATAAACATGCATATGCATACACAAATGCATATGCATACACACAATGCATATGCATATACACAATGCATATGCATACACACAATGCATACGCATACACAGAAATGCACATGCATATGCATACACACAATGCATATGCATACACACATGCATATGCATACACACAATGCATATGCATACACACAATGCATATGCATACACACAAATGCACATGCATATGCATACACACAAGTGCATATGCATACACACAAATGCACATGCATATGCATGCACACAAATGCATATGCATACACACAATGCATATGCATACACACAAATGCATATGCATACACATGCATATTCATATGCAAACACATGCATATTCATATGCATACACATGCACATGCACACATACACACATACACATGCATATGCATATGCATATACACATGCATATGCATATACACATGCATATGCATACACACATACACACATGCACACATACACACATACACACATACACATGCATATGCATATACACAAATGCATATGCATATGCATATGCATACACACAATGCATATGCATACACACAATGCATATGCATACACACAATGCATATGCATACACACAATGCATATGCATACACACAATGCATATGCATATGCATATGCATACACATAAAGCATATGCATACAAACATGCATATGCATACAAACATGCATATGCATACAAACATGCATATGCATACACACATACACACATGCATATGCATACACACATGCATATAATGCATACGCATGCATATGCATATACATACACATGCATATGCATATACATACACATGCATATGCATATGCATACACACATGCATATACATACACATGCACATGCATATGCATACACACATGCATATGCATACACACATGCATATGCAAACAAACATGCATATGCATACACACATGCATATGCATACACAAATGCATATGCATACACACAAATGCATATGCATACACATATGCATATGCATACACATACGCATATGCAAACACAAATGCATATGCATACACACAATGCATATGCATATGCATACACATGCATATGCATAAACACATACACACATGCACACATGCATATGCATATAGACATGCATATGCATACACACAATGCATATGCATACACACATGAATATGCATACACACATGCATATGCATACACACATGCACACATACACACATACACATGCATATGCATATGCATATACACATGCATATGCATACACATGCATATGCATACACCTGCATATGCATACACATGCATATGCATATGCATACACATGCATATGCATACACACATACACACATGCACACATGCATATACATACACACATACACACATGCACACATGCATATGCATACACAAATGCATATGCATACACATATGCATATGCACACACAAATGCATATGCATACACACAATGCATATGCAAACACACAATGCATATGCATACACACAAACACACATGCATATGCATACACACAAATGCATATGCATACACACAATGCATATGCATACATACAATGCATATGCATACAAACATGCATATGCATACAAACAAATACATAGGCATATGCATAAAAACATGCATATGCATATGCATACACATGCATATGCATATGCACACACATGCATATGCATATGCATACACACATACCCACATGCATATTCATACACACAAATGCATATGCATACACATATGCATATGCAAACACAAATGCATATGCATACACACAATGCATATGCATACACACAATGCATATGCATACACACAAATGCACATGCATATGCATACACACAAATGCATATGCATACAGACAATGCATATGCATACACACATGCATATGCATACACAAATGCATATGCATACACAAATGCATATGCATACACACAATACATATGCATACACACAAATGCACATGCATATGCATACACACAACTGCATATGCATACACACAATGCATATGCATACAAACATGCATATGCATACACAGAAATGCATATGCATACACATATGCATATGCATATGCATATGCATATGCATAAAAACATGCATATGCATATGCATAAAAACATGCATATGCATATGCATAAAAACATGCATATGCATATGCATACACACATACACAAATGCATATGCATACACACAAATGCATATGCATACACACAAATGCATATGCATACACACAAATGCATATGCATACACACAAATGCATATGCATACACATGCATGTGCATGCACATGCATATGCATACACATGCATATGCACACACATGCATATGCACACACATGCATATGCATAAACATGCATATGCATACACAAATGCATATGCATACACACAATGCATATGCATACACACAATGCATATGCATACACAGAAATGCACATGCATATGCATACACACAATGCATATGCATACACACATGCATATGCATACACACAATGCATATGCATACACACAATGCATATGCATACACACAAATGCACATGCATATGCATATACACAAATGCATATGCATACACACAAATGCACATGCATATGCATGCACACAAATGCATATGCATACACACAATGCATATGCATACACACAAATGCATATGCATACACATGCATATTCATATGCAAACACATGCATATTCATATGCATACACATGCACATGCACACATACACACATACACATGCATATGAATATGCATATACACATGCATATGCATATACACATGCATATGCATACACACATACACACATGCACACATACACACATACACACATACACATGCATATGCATATACACAAATGCATATGCATATGCATATGCATACACACAATGCATATGCATACACACAATGCATATGCATACACACAATGCATATGCATACACACAATGCATATGCATATGCATACACATAAAGCATATGCATACAAACATGCATATGCATACAAACATGCATATGCATACACACATGCGTATGCATACACACATACACACATACACACATACACACATACACATGCATATGCATATGCATATACACATGCATATGCATGTACACATACATATGCATACACATGCATATGCATACACATGCATATGCATACACATGCATATGCATACAAACATGCATATTCATATGCATATGCATACACACATATACACATGCATATGCATACACACAATGCATATGCATACACACAAATGCATATGCAAACATAAATGCATATGCATACACACATGCATATGCATAAAAACATGCATATGCATACAAACATGCATATGCATACACACATGCATATGCATACACACATACACACATGCAGACATACACACATGCACACATACACATGCATATGCATATGCATATACACATGCATATGCGTATGCATATAAACATGCATATGCATACACATGCATATGCATACACACATACACATATGCACACATGCATATGCATACACACATGCATATGCATACACAGAATGCATATGCATACACACAAATGCATATGCATATGCATACACAAATGCATATGCATATGCATACGCAAAATGCATATGCATACACACATGCATATGCATACACACAATGCATATGCGTACAAACATGCATATGCATACACACAAATGCATATGCATACACAAATGCATATGCATATGCATATGCATAGACATGCATATGTATACACATGCATATGCATACACATGCATATGCATACACATGCAGATGCATACAGATGCACATGCATATGCAAACACACATGCATATGCATATAAACATGCATATGCGTACACACATGCATATGCATACACACATTGGATCAGATAGGATCTTCACATTGGATCAGATGGGATCTCCACGTACAGCTTGGGGAGCGCATGACCATGACGACTCCAAAATATATCATATACGTAATGGAGCTCTAGTCATGGATGCATCCGGGAAGTCAATGCGTCAGCGCATTCGACAACTTTGATCCATAGAGTTTGGACATTCTATAATGTTAAAATGGAGCGAAGAGGACAGGGATTCTAAAAACAATATCACACAATCGATATATGAAGAGTACCGGCCAGCACTTGGGAATCCTATTGTGAGTTCGGAATGGATTCAGCATATGGCATGTGAGGTGATGTCTCATCGATGCTCGAAAGCTCGCGATGCTTTTAGAGCAGGCTTACCAAAGCCTGTGTGGTTATATTATGAAGAGTGGGAATTGATTCAGGAGGAGCACAACATACTCGTGATCGATATGATCAATAGAGAGATGCGGCAGCCACACATTTGGATACGGTTGGAACGTCACATTTAGGTAGCGGCGGATACGATAGTATGCGCTACCAATTTGTAAGTATCATGTTAATTATTGAATTTCTTTGTGTTCAACACATCATGTATGTTCATCTAAAATTTTGCATATTTATTATAGGAATTGGCAGTGGGTCGTCCTGCGACGCGAACCAAAGAATCCTACGTATATCGTCATGGATTGGCTCCACTGTTGCAAGACTTAGAGGGACGCGGTGCAAACATTTCATGGGAGAATATTCTATGATTAGGTAAACTTATAGCTTGGTTTCCTATTTTGAGTTGTTGTTTATAAATCTCATGTCGATTTGTCTCATTTTACACATGCTTTGTTGCAGGATTGTAGGTGTAAATGTTTTGATCCCCTTACGTATGCTTTGCCACAATTTTGTATCACACTCTTATGTGGCAATGATGTACTATAATTTTGTATTCGATTCCTATATGGAAGTGCTTTTTCACATTGCCACAATTTTGTATTACACTCTTATGTGGCAATGATGTACCATAATTTTATATTCGATTCCTATATGGAAGTGCTTTGTCACACTCTTGTACATCTTTCATTTATGGAATATAAAACTTTTTGTACATGATTCATGGTTCATTTCCGCTCATATAAAATCATGTTTTGGTTGCCATTAGAGTACATAACACATGTACTCAGTATAGAGTTGGGCAGAGTGTATTGTCTTTCGCTAAACAACATCATGTTGTAACAATAGACAACACACTCTGCCAAAAAAAAATTGCACAGATATGGTCCTCGGTATGGGTGTTGGTACACCTAGCAGAGTCATCGGTATGCGCGTCGGTACACCCAGCAGAGTCGTCGATATGGGCATCGGTATGAGCGTCGGTAATACCGAGGATTATGCCGATGCTCATACTGACGTCCATATCGATGGCCATACCGGCGCCCATACTGGCATTATGTTTTCGACGCTCATACCGACTATAACACTGATGTCGTGGAAAAATTGTGCCCATTCATTTTCCTCGGTAGCAGCCT
Organism: Ceratopteris richardii; assembly: GCA_020310875.1. NCBI lineage: Eukaryota > Viridiplantae > Streptophyta > Polypodiopsida > Polypodiales > Pteridaceae > Ceratopteris > Ceratopteris richardii. The sequence goes on along the minus strand of CM035418.1, from coordinate 76,554,107 downwards.
CGGTATACCCTGGATATGTTGTAGTGACTACAGAGTTCACTTAGAGGACTGAGACTTGATATGAGGAAGAGGTAATGCATATGATGACTTGCAAACTAACCGCCTCTATGAAAGCATGTGACATTTTGTGTCTACTCAAGGCATCTGCCTTTGTAGGTGAAGTTACATTTACGATTCATAGAAGGGGTCTCCTACCATGACAATTTATGGCAATCGCTCCCAACAACAGATGGTTCTTGGTTTGTTTTAATGGATCCAAATGACAAAACAAAAGCATGTGAGCTTAAGCATATACCTATCGATTGTGAAGCTATGGCAGTTCGCTTAATGCTACATACATGCTTTATGAACAGCTACCAGCAATGGTCATAGTTGTCGAAGTTTGTATGACCCTCCTCTGTATTTCTACAACTCAAGACTATGTGTAGCTAAACTTCCTAAAAAAGGAGTGACACGTTTTCTTCGAATGGATAAATTTGGAAAAAGCTTTTGTTTGTGCCATAGTAGTGGATAATTAGTAAACTCTAATTTTAGAGTTTAACGTCTATAAAAGGAGGGAGTGCTCATCCAAAAATGCGCAGCAATGCTCTAATTTGTTGAATTTTTTATCTGACTACATCTTCACTGTCGCTCTATGCTTTGGCGTTCTTTTGGAGAATAAACACATACTAATGCAGATGGCAAAGCTTGAACAATCTAGATTTGACATCTTCAAGTATTGGTTATCGCACATAAAGAAGATTTCGTTGATTTTTTTTTTTAACTCATTCTGGAGCTCATCGATATCTCTGAACGACGCATGACGACACATCATCTACAAAATCATCTAATTTACTTCTTCTGACGCTTTCAATTCAATTCCAAGGTGAAGCTCTGACGAAAACCATCTTTACTCAAACACGCTCACCCTGATGACACATGTCTACCCGATCAAGTTTGCATAATTATAGTTTCAATCAATTTGGTAATTCTCTGAATTTCTTTTGGATAATCTTGATTTCAATAGTATGTACATTAAAATCTATTGTGCAACCATCATAGATTTAGATACATTCTAGTCTGACACAAATCCATCACAATTTCCCCATATTCTTATATTCTCTCTCTCTCTCTATCTCGATTTTTGACTATACGAAACATTTATTCTGCTCCTCTATATTAGCAGGTACTAATATATAGACAAGCTATAAACTTTTGTGCAATTTATGTTCACAGCTTCATGATGCAGTAGGAGAACTCTCATATAATGTGCAGCAGCCATTTTACTTATGTTCAAATTTTTGAAGCAGGATCAAAACCTCATAATATCTTATATATTCTATAGTTTGCAGATTAACTCTGCTCTTTATCCAAAAGTACGTGTAAACATGAAGTTTTGATGCATGCTTTATATGTATGCTCCACATAAAACGTAAGAATCAAATTTCGATCAGTCTTTTGTTACAAATATTTCAATTGGAATTGTGCTGATGCACTAACAGAGATCGTACGATTTGTGTACATATGTTATTCGTTCTAATCAAGAGAGTGTAATAATTGAGAGTGGTTGGATGGTTACGAATCTAGAGACAAAATTACAAGTCATATGCAGGAAATGATGACTATTTAGTAGTCATATGAATTGTGAGTTTAATGTTAGTGTATTCCATATTTGGATATTCCATCATTACTGTTGGAATTAATGATCAAGAGAGAGACTATATGATACTATTATCTGACGTCTCAATTCTCATACTATTTCTATACACTTTGGTTTCCGCTTTTTGAGACCATCTTGTGCTAATATCTTGCAAGTGCACTTCTATAACTATACATAACACAACGAAGATTTGTTTGTAATTGATCGATCTTTTATCATATGAATTCACACACTTTATTGAAAGGAACATCTTCCAAACGTTGTTTTTCTATAAAATTCAAGAGAAATTCAATGCTTTAAATATTTTTGGGCTTATATTTGATTTAATATGAATGATTATTCGAAGAAGATTGATATTCCTTTCTCTAATGTGCAACCCAACTTGGCTATCCTTTTACCATGTGAAGTTGTTGAAAATAATACTTTGTTGATAATGTTCTACTTCCAAGGGCTAGAGTATGCCCAACCAAGTGTAAACATGATTCACCTGACTTTTAATGAAGCACCCTGCATGCACCATCATTTGGAATTGGTAGTTGGAATTGATCCACCCAATTTTGAGCCTTCATGACACCAAGCATCATCGCCTTATGAGCCTTGGGGAGCACCGAAAACACCCGAACTTCCATCCATCTGAATGCCCTTAAAACACATTGTCACTTTGATATCAATGAGTTTTGCAATTTCTTCGATTTTTCTCATCTGATCCCTTGTGTTTTCCATTTGTAAGAGAAAATCCACTGAGCCATGACTACCACCTACAAGGATAGTGACAATTAAAGGTAGACAATTCTTTGGTTGTAGAAGCAACTCCAAGAGATCATAGTCAAACTCACCGATAGCACAGAACCCAATGATACTGAAACAGGCATGTTACTTTAAAGGATTTGATGAAGAATCTATACAAGAAAGAGATCAAGCACTTAAGAAGGCCGAAAAACTTCTTGAGGACAATGAACAAAACATAATCATGCAAGCAACCACCCATGAGACATCATACCATCTCCAACAATCAGAATAAGAAAAAGAGCAGCTTCAACAAACTACAATTTATCTATATGAGACTAATACTAACCTCTTCATCAAAGTTAATTGCCTTCATGCCAAATTCATTCATGTGTAGACACTTTTGCAGCAATCTAAAGCTACGAAAGATGAAACCTTCCAAAAGGCCCATACCAAAGGAAGAAGTGAAAAAATGTTATGCAATAAGACTTTTATTTGTAGGACGAATTTGGTGTTCAGTTAGTTGAAACCCAAAGTAAAGCAATCATTTCTAGAGTAGCCACTAGCAGCCAACAATCCACTAAAGAAGTACTATCCGACCCTCATCAAGTCCAAAAACTAGCGAAGACACTCGCGAAGAAGATTCATGTAACATTTCGGGAAGCCGAGGATTCTCTGAAGGATGAGCTACATATGAATGAAGTAAGGCCAAATCTAGTAACAATATAAGTTGTATACTTGTTAAGTAATTGTTAGTTTTAGAGTTATTTTGGAGAGGAGAAATACAAAGACTTAGGTTTATCCTATTTTATTCCATCCAAGAACCCTATCTAATTTAGATCCTTTAGTAATTACAAAAGGGTAAGGTTAACACTCTATATGTGCACTATCTACTTCCTCAAATATTGGGATCACACTTATCCATTCTTAGGTATACTGCTCACTCTTTAGACCCCATAAATTTATGGTATAAACTAGAATAGCTCATTTACCTTCCTATTTGAATCTGTACAAAAGGATTTTATTCAATTCATAGAAAGTTATCCACACTTAATATTTTCTTGTGTGCGTTTTTCCGTAAATGCAATGTTTCTCTTCAAGGTCAAAATCTAAAACTAGTCTCTCTTGAGGCACACACTTGAGATCAATGCTCCAAATCACTATGAACATATTCATGAACCCTTTGCAAGCTTTGGGAGACTACTAGAGTGTTGAAGCAAATAGGCTGATCTTGGGAGGATTCAATTGCAAAGACTCTCTCATCTCTGTACCCATCCATCATCTCCTTGACAAATTCATCGTTTAGTAATTATGCTACAAAATTTTGATTTGGTGATAGTGGAGGAAAAACGTCTTTGTCAAGGAGCATGTATTGAATATTATCTCAAAGCTCGGCAAAGAATGAGACTTTCAAATACTGTAAATGCACAAACCATATGGCAAGTCAAAGGAATGGTTTGAAGTTAAAGATATTGAGGAAAAAAACAGTATGAAACTAGTGGTTAGGATAAATTTGGTAGAAGTTTTTCCTTAACTTGCATCACAAAGAACCTTGTTTTAGTTGTACGCTAATAAATAAACCAAGATATTAAAATGGCATTCCTTAAGTATGGTTATTTTATCAAAGATGATGGTGTTGAAAATCTTTCAAAATTACTTAACAAGTACAAAATGCGGTAGATTATTTAGCTGTAGTATGGAAATTCCAATCTAGTAGGGCATTCATGCCAAAAAGAATGCTTATTGTTATTTAGTTTAATTATGGAATAAGAGGATCAGTCATTCTAATCTGATTGCTTGGTTGGATGATTCAGGTATATCTTCCAATTTCTTCATCTTGACTTTGGGTTTTGACTTCCATGCCTTGAATTCTTCTAAGTTGATGATGTCCTCATCATCTAAGTTGATGTCTTCAACATGATTAGGCTCCTCCTTAGTGAGGCTTGGAAAATCCTCTTCCAAGTCATAAGGTAGTTTTACTTTCCTACATTCACTTTCAAACCAAGAGTCATTCTCATCAAAGATAACATCTCTATTGACCATAAATCCTTTGTTTGAAGGATTGTAGAATCTGTGTCCTTTCTAATTCAATTCATACCCTATGAAGATGCACTTCTCTGCCTTAGGTTCTAGCTTACCTATGATTTGAGAAGGGATATGCACATAAGCAACACATCCAAAGATCCTGCAATGATCAAGTGAAGGTCTCCTACCATGCCATGTTTCATATGGGGTCATCCCATCAAGAGATTTGGATGGCAACCTGTTTACAAGATAAGTGGCAGTAGATACACTCTCTGCCCACAAGTAATTAGGTAATTTTTTCTCATTTAACATTGACCTAGTTGTTTCAACAATTAGTCTATTTCTCCTCTCTGCCACCCCATTTTGCTTAGGGGTATACCTTGTTGTGATTTCTCTCTTGATTCCTCTTCCTGCAAGAATGCATCAAACTCGTTTGAGAAGCACTCACCTCCTCCATCTGACCTTAGTCTCTTAAGGCTTCTTCCTGTTTGGTTCTCAGCAAGTGCAAGATACTTTTTAAAGCAACTGAATACTTCATCTTTGTGCCTCATAAAATATAAGACAATCCACCTACTAAAATCATCAATGAAGGATATATAATACCTTGATCCAGATATTGAGGGATCCTTACTTGGTCCCCATAGATCTGTATGGACAAGCTCTAAGTAGTCCTCATGCATGTAGCCTTTCCTTGAGAAGAGTAACCTGGGATATTTTCCAAACTGACAAGCACCACATTTATAGATCATGTGTTGCTTGGATACATTAGGTATCCCAAGCACACATTGATCTCTACATATTTGCTTTAAAGTTCTCTCACCAATATGCCCTAATCTCTTATGCCAAATTTCAAGCTCTGATAGTGTTTGGTCTTTGTAAGTATAAAGTGAAATATTCCTTGTATCTTCAAGATCAAAAGTGAATTATCTACTTGTATTTTCTCCTTTGGAAATTCTCTTGAATCCATGTTGGGGATCCTCCACAAATGCTCCATGCTAATTGAACCTGACCTACAAACCCTTTTCCATAATTTGTCCAACACTCATCAAATTCTTGGTAATTGTAGGTACATATAGAACCCTGCTCAACATTTCCATCAGAGGTCTTAACATTTCCTACTTTAATTACTGAGTGCTTGGTGTCATCACCTGTTTGTACCTCATGCTTACCCTTTGGTTCCTCAAGGTCAGAGAGAAGAGCTACATTGCCTACCACATGGTTTGAGCATCCTGAGTCAATGTAGAAGAGATGTTCATCATTTATACCTGGTTTTGAAGTCATATTCATAATCAAAAGAGATGTAGTTGTTGTTGTAGTTGTTATTGTAACCTTGATGGTGATTGAATCTTCCCCTTGATTGGGTATATCCACATCTTTGAAATCCACTACCTCTCTGATTCTTGAAGTTCCTGTAACACTCATCTGTACTCTGATTTGACAATCCAAAAATATTACACGGTGAGGAGTTATAAGGTCTCCCCCTACCTTACTTACCTCCTCTGCCCTTCATTTACCATTGTAAAAGACTTGAGCTTTACACATGTAAAGGTAGAAAGATAGAGCCCAAATCCCACAAATTTGTGGTGGTTGAATTTGCATTCAATCAAGCAATCAAATCACCTAAAAGTAGATCAAACTTCCTAGATTGTAGGAAAGTGAATTGATTCCCTCCAACAACCATTCCCACCTTCATTTGAATTCAAACTTCACTTGTAGAAGTCTTGGAACACTCCTAGAGTCTATATAAAGACTTGAAATCACTTGTACATTACATGGAAGCAATATACATACACTTGTGACCATCATTGTCTTGCTCCTTCAATTCTCTGCATCACCTTCTTCGCCAACAGTAATCTTGCAGAGGCCACTGCTCTTTCTCTCCAGAGCTCCAAATTGAGTGCAAGATGGATCATTGGAAAGATATTAGTGTCTATTTTAGATCTATATATTTCCATATCATTTGGTTTTGTAAATTTGGAGAAATCGGAGTTTTTTTGTCTCGGGGTCAATCTATGCGTATTCTTGAAAAATAGGAAGTACCACTAGTGAATGTCTCATTCATTCCGAGAGCATATTTTGCTTATTCCTTATACTTTTGTGCATTCTATACACTCAAACTTGGTGTATCATGCCCATAAAATGATTTTTTTCTAATTGTAATCACCCTGGTCGTTATGGGCATTTGAAGTTCATTGTTTCTTCCATAGATAGTAAGTTTCTTGAGATAGTCGACCCGCGAACCTATTTGTTTTGTATCGACTCATTCTCCTTGATGCTCCAAAGTACATAGTGCAATTTGTTGCACTTATGGCATGCCTATAAGGTCTATTTTAGTCTCCATAAGCTCAAGGCTGACACTTATGCTGCCATTGCCATCGTATTTGGCGTGAGTGCACTTAGAATGCAAATAAGCGCCCGGCTAGTTGCATCAAAAAGCTCAAGTATATCAGTACGAACGCGAGTTGAGAGAGAGTGAGAGAGAGAGAGAGCTCACCTACACATCACAATGTTATATATGTTCAATGTAATGGTTGTGGGCGATAGTGGAAGCAGAAAACAGACGCCCAGATTCCTGCACAGTTTTTGTACAATTAGATCAAATCGTACAATTAGATCAAAGAGTCCTTTTCCCAAATTGTACAATTAGATCAAAGACTCCGTTCACGTTTGATCGGAATTCAAAGAGTCCGTTCACATTTGATCAGATTAGACTTGATGCAGCAGACGTGAAGTCGTGATTATGTGATAAACAGAGAGTCAATCACACGCGATTTGCAGGGCATGAGTTCCTCAGCCTTAGAAGCAGAGGAGACCTCAAGAGTACGAGTCCTGCCGCAGATTTAACGGAATATGGCATCAAGGGATATGGCACCAAGGAATCGACAACACGGTCTCCTTACGAAGCCTGTTTTATTTTGAGTCTAAATGAGCGAGTCAATGGCCCATGGTCTCTTTGCTTGCGCTGAGTACAAAAACTCTAACTTTCATCACTTTTCTCCAGGGCACGTGAACCATTGAAACTAGAGTTCCTTTCATATGGGAGGTAGTAGGAGGGCCTACAAAGCTTGACATAATCCTTATCTGATACGATTTGGAAGCTTGCAAAATAAAAGGATGGGAATGTCGGAACACACATCCCCTTTCACAATTTTCATTTTTGTGCATACAAACCCCGGGGGACCACAAAATGTTGTGCACAACATGCATGCCCCTTGCCATCATCAATAGAGTATACTGGGAATGCCCAAAGCACAACAAGAGATGAAAGGCACAACTTCCATTTCATCTCAAAGAAGAGGAGTTGCTTGCCTAGTATAATCCATGGGAGTTGAACTCCTGCGCCACAATGAGGGTCAAATGACTTAACCTCTCGTGTTGCATGCTGATCTCACTTGCTTGGTTAGTCATCATGGTCGAAGTGGCCAAATCCAAGGGTTTGTGCTGCCTCAATGCCAAGACAAGATGTTCATGAGAATGTTCACTGATGACACAAATGCTTTCATACATAATGATCCGAATAGTATCACGTCATCTTGGAATTCTCTAATTACCTTTTGTGTGGCCAGATAAAATGCAAATCACTCGTAAACCATTTTCAAGGCTATTATTGGACAAAATCCTGAATGTTTGGTGGATCATGGGTGTTAGGTGATCCCCAACAGTAAAATCTTTTGTCTTATGGTAATTTCAACAAGCTTTAATGTTACTATGAGGTAGTGGCAGGGCTAGGCTCTCACCAAGTTAGTATAAAGGAATCAAATCAACTTGGTGGGATAGGCTATGATGATCCACACGTTCCTCATAACCTTGACTATCTATTTTTTATCATGGTGGGGATCGAAAGACAAAGAACTTGCAAAAAAGGTGATCCCAATACAAGGGGTGTGCACGAAATCAAATGGAATATTTTTATAAGTAAAAACGACTCACGTGACCTTGCGTTATAAATGTTCAGGGTTAGGCCAATATGTAGGCAGTCAAATGGTTGATTAAATTTGGGAATGCACCTCCAAAGAGCAAAGAAATTATGCAGTAGAGCATGTGGAAACACCTTTCCAATCAAGGAAGAAGACAATGGACTAGTTTAAGGACACTGCACTAGATTAAAAAGTTTCCATGTATAGGGAAAAAGGTTCACATCAAAGCTATTAGAGGAACACATAAGTGTAACAATTTTGATATAATCCAAACGATAGCATTTAAATGTAGATCGAATCCACCTCAAGCATAGTGTAAGCTTGATGTTTCAACAATGAGCAGTGTATGTTTAGAGTAGAGTTAGATGTTTGGTACTTTGGAAGTTGGGTGACCAAATGTATAACCCCATAGCATAGTTCCTTCAATTCACTTGAGCTTGACCCTATAGGGAAAACTCTCATATGCAGTAACAATTCCTCCTATTCTAAAGCAAGGGTTTGTAAGATGATTTTGACTACTACTGATGGTCATTCTTTCACATTGTTAGATGCTTTGTATGTACCAAGGATCAAGAGAAATATGTTTCCAGTCTTCGAACTAGCGAAGATAGGCTTTGTTGTCAAATTTCTTGATGACATATGTAAAATTCATAATGTCTCAAATGGAGATGTTATTATCACTTCTAGAATTTTATGTTGTGCTCATACACCATGCAGCATGTTTGAACGATGCAACATGTGTAGTTCAAGATTCTTAGGTTATCTCAGATGTAAATCTTAGCCACACAAGCTTTGGTCATCTAAATTTCACTATTTCCTATGCTAGCAAGAATCTAAATTGGGTCCTCTCTTCCCAAACTTGATGCACCTTGTAAACATGTGTGAAGGGTGTATTTTGGGAAAATGCAATGTTCCTCCTTCCCAACGGATGGTTCTCTTTGAGCTACTCATAAATTATAGCTCGTTCATAGTGAAGTGAGTGGTTGTATGCAGACACCTTTTGTGAACTATGTCAGCATGTAAATTAGGCACCCTCTCTTTTGATCGAGGGAAGGAATGCATGTATTCTAAATTTAATGCATTTATGACTCAACGTGGGATAAAACATCAGTCAAGAAATGGATTTGCTGAAAGAAAGGATATTTCTCTCATGGAGAAGGCAAGAAGTCTGGTCAAATGTCAGGATTTACCACATAAGCTTTGGGTTGGGGCTATTATGTGTGCAACATGTGTACTTAATAGGTGTCCACCAAAAAATTGAAATCTATCACTCTCTATGAGGCTTGGCATGGTTGCAATCCATTTATTGCTCATCTACATGCCTTTCCTTATCTTGCCTATGCATTAGTTCCTAAACAACAGTGAAAGGTTGGAAAGTGATCATAGATGGCAAGGTCAGTGTGTTGTGAGAGGAAGGGCAGCCCCACTGGTGGATAATGTTTTGAGCAGTGTAGCATCTATCTAGTTTAGCTTTCCTCAGGTCCTCGCTGACTTGGAGATTAGACCAAGAAAAGACACGTGAAACTTTGAACTCAACCAAATCCAAACGCAGTTTGGTTTTGTGCCATGTTTCTTTCTCTCGACTATCGATGACCCAGCCCATGCCCTTCCATCTATCTTCAGGGTCCTCCACCATATTGAAGTCACCAAAAATTAGCACGTTGTGGGGGAGCAAGTCCAAGGAGGCCCAGGTGTTCAGTCTCTCCATCTCCCCGTTGGGGGCATACAAGGAAATAAGAGTAAAACGAAAGGGGGCACCAAAGGAAGCCGCAATCCAATGATGGTTCTCATCTTCAATGGATTTCTCAAGCTTTTCAAACCATAATTGATTAATACCAATTACCGTCCCATTAGACCCCCTGCTCGTGTGACGTCAAAATCTACACATCGTTCGAGGAGACATGTCTAAGAGGTTTTTGGAGGTCTGCTCCATCTATTTTAGTCTCTTGGATACAAATAAATTCTGTCTTTAGGCTAACGTCACGAAGCCATTGTCCAATGATGGTCGCTCTTGAGGGGTCCGTTAGCCCTCTAGCGTTTAATGAGATGATGATAATTGTCGTAAGTTAGGCTCTTTGGGGGAGGGGGCCTTATCCTTTCTCTTCTTGGATTCATCTTTCTTTTTCTTCTGGAGGGGGTCCCAACTTAGCAATTCGCTCTTATGGGGGCTTTTCGAGGGTATCTCAATAGGTTGTTTCCCCTTACGGGATGCCTCCTGTTGGAGAGAGTCGGAAACCGTTTCCAAAATCGTCGAACCAATGATGGAACATTCACTATCCATGTTATCTTTGTTGCTAGTGGTAAAGCCATCTTCTTTGCTTGTATTGCAGCCCTATTGGTCAGTTTCTTTATTTTTAGGGATCTCTAGGGCTTTTTCGCTCATGTCCACCTCAAACAGGTTCCTATCTGGGTCAAGCTCATGGATCTCCTTTTAGAGATTGCAATACTAGTTGCTTTGGGGGTAGCTGGCTTATGGTTTCGCTCACATGTCGCCCTAGGGGCTTCTTTTCATTCTTCTTGTGACTTCTCTTGAACCAGTCTCCATTAGCTTCGGAATTGTGGGGGCCCTTAACTTCGAGTTCATTCATCCAGCAATTCAACGTCCCTCTGTTGTCTTGAGCATTTCTAGAGGCTTCTTGTTTTTGCTTGCTTTTTTGTCTCAATGGGCAGTCTTTAATCCTCTAACCTTGTTGGCCAAAACGAAAGCATGCATTTGGAGATTGAAAGAGCAAGATCTATCCAAACTCGATAGTATTTTAGAAACTTCCTTTGGACGGGCGACCACAATAGGGGAGGAGTGCCTAAAATCAAGTGGTCCATCTACACTAGCCACACGGATAGTGGGGGCCTTGGCATTCTTGATACTAGGTGCATGGCTAACAAACTTGCGGCAAAATGGATGATTAAGACGTGCTGCAATAGTGAGGTCTCGTGGGCCAAGCTGATCTTCAGAAACAAGAAAATGTTTAGCCCATCATACTCCTAGCCAGTAGATCATGCATCCAATTCGCACAATTTGTGTCAAAGCCTAGGAAGTAGGATTGGAAAAGGTGAACAGATTCCATAAGGCCCATATGCAAATGATGGCCTCTTAAAAAGACGCTTGGGTAGTTTCTATATGAAAGGGTACAAAATATAGTGCATCACTTTCAAAAATTATCTGAAAAAAAGGTAAGTGTATCTTCTGATTCCTAGGTTGGATTTAGATGTGTAAGCTACAATCTAAAAGTGTTCGTAACAAAACGGTCTATGGAAGCACCAGATTGAGTGTCCAAGATACAAAACATGGGTGAGAAATAGGTTCAAAATATTAAGGTTAAGAACAAGGGCTCAAGACACCAAGGCTGCAAACAAGAAGGTCAAGAAACAAAGGTTGAGAGCAAGGGTTCAAGAGACCAAGGTTGAGGACAAGAAGGTTTAATAGACTATGCAAAGGTGAAGAAATCAATTCAAGGGAAGACTAGGGGTCCATCATTGACCCTACTTATCATAGTTTTGCTGATGTTAGGTACATAGAGAACTCTGGTCAATAAATTTGTATTACCATTTGATGCGTGCATGTTTCTAGTCTTATCCAAAAGGCTCCTTGTGTCATCTCCTCTTTGTACTTCATGATTTTTCTTGGGGTCTTCCAAATTTAAGAGTAGTTCTAAACTCCTTGCTACATGATTTGAACATCCAAAATCAATATCGAATATATGTTAATCTAATTTACCTCCTTTCATACTCAGGTTCATGACTTGAACTTATTGAGTTTTATCATCAATATAATTTGATCATCACCCTTCTTGAGTTTGATCATCACTATAGTTATTGTACCCTCATCTATCTTTGTAACCTCCTTAATAGTGGTTGTTGAATTTTTTTTATTGCCATTGTAGCCATAGTTGTTGTTTTATCTGCCTCTAGGAGTTCCAAATCTTGCTTTGTTGTATCCTCTTCATTTTTGGCTCCTTGAGTTCTTGATATAGAGCTCATTCATTTGATTTTTAAATCCACATATAGCATAGGAGGATCAACTTTGGGATCTTACCCTAACTTGTCTACATTCTCTATCTCTTCCTCTTGTACCTCTCCCTTTACCTAGAAAGTTAGTTTGGTAAGAGGTTCTTGCTTCTTCATCACACTTATTCCCTTTTTCATTAGCATATATACTGACTACCTTTTCATGTATCACAATTCTTCATAAGCTTGGCTTCATAGTTGAAGAGTTTTCCCATTTGTATGTGGAAATCGAGTACTTGCATGTCCACTATGCCCATGTAATAGTCTATGGAAATGGTGAATTCCTTGCACTTATTGACTTGCATAACTATTTGCTCTTCATCTATAAGCTCTCCAATGACTAATCAACTATATCCTTTATCTTTGTGACAAAGTCCATGAAACTTTTCTTGATTGCTTCTTTAAGGATGTGAACTCCATCCATAGTTGATTATTCCTAACCTTAGTGCTTGAAGAGCAATGCGTCAAGTGCATTCATAGTTTCTTGTGAAGTATTACAACCCGTGATGTGTGTAATTAAGAAATTAGAGATAGATTTGGGATCCATGAACTTGCCAAATCATCCTTTGCTGACCCTATCTTCAACCTCTCTTTCTCTTCTTGTGTGCAGTTTTCTTTGACCCTTAGCATAGGCATTATCTCATCTTCAGTTATCAATCCATATAAATTTATTGCTTGGAAGTATGCTTCCATCCTTTGACACAATTTTGAGTAGCTACTTTGATCCAATTCTATAGTTTGAAAAGGACCATCACCCAAAATGTATATACTATGATGATGCTCTAATACCACTGTGAGAAGGTGGTGGTAGAGCATAAAGATGAGAGGGTCTTTGCAAGAACCTGCTCTAGACCTACATATTCCATGCTTGGAAACTTTAGTAGACTCCCTAAGCTTAAAAATGATACATAAACCTGGCCATAGTGCTTTGGTTCATGGATCTCAAGTGTGTGAGTCAAGAAAGACTAGTTTATGATTCTGAACATGAAGAAAAAAAGCTTCTATTAATGGAAGAAGGAAGTCAAAAAACTATTAAGTGCTCCTAATTTTCTATGAACTTAGTAAAATCCCCATGCATATCTTCAAATAGGAAGGTAAGTGATCTATACATTTTTTATAAATTGAATATAGAGAAACTAGAGAGTGATCAATATACTTAAGAACTCAAATTCGAGATCTCGAATTTTTTAGAAAGTAGAGAGTGCACATACACAGTCATAGAGATTGATTCATATATCTCTATGCATAGCTCCAATGATTCAATACTACATCCATAAGCTCACATGGTTTTTAGCTCCACGATTGGAGAATTGGATGAGACAATTCGACGATAGGTTCATTTCATTTACTCTATGAAGTGAGCAGATGTGAACAATAGATAGACAACAATGAATAGTAGCTTGAGATAATGGTGAAACTTCAAGTATATGCATTTAAGTGTAAAATATGCTGCTTAAAGATGTTGGAAGACTCTAATGGCTAAGAGATAAGTACAATGAGCACTATAGATGTGAATGAGAGCTCAATCACTCTAGGAATTCTCCAATAAAGTACTTACAAGATTTTTCCCATGACTCTTGGTGTTGGATGCTTATTGATAGTATCAAAAAGTGTCCAATCACTTTTCATATCCTTAGACTTACTTTATGTCTCCACTTCACATCACAAGAACCTTTTACGATAAGCAAAAAATATGTTGAGACTAATCCTAAGGCATGAACCAAGGATAAATGTTCACATGCTCATTTGCTTTTCAAAGTTCAAAGTATTACATGGGTATGGTAAAGCACTTATGCTTTTCATAGACCAAACACTATCATTTAAAATTTAATTCTCAAGTTGATTCGAGCTTGATTGATGAGTTCTTTATGATCTCCCATAATGATCACATCAGCTACATATACAATAATAGCAATTAGCATGCTATCCTTTTTCATTACATATAGGTTAGCATCACAAATAATTCTTTAAAAACCCATACTTTTGAAAAATTTATCTATCTGTTGGTACCAGGATGATGTTGCTTGCTTAAGGCCATACAAAGCTTTCTTCAAACTCCAAACCTTATTTTACTAAATTGGGCACCTCAAAATCTACTGCTTGATAGATATGCCTTCTCCTTGGGGTGACCATTAAAAATAAAGATTTGACATCCATCTAGAAAATAAACCAAGTCTTTTGTGCAGCTATTACAAGTACCATCCAAATAGCTCTCATGCATTCTATTTGTATGAAGGTTTCTTGAACATCAAAACCTTGAATTTTTTTAAAAACCCTATGCAACTAGTCTTGCCTTATAGATTTCAAAATCCATTTAGTACCATTCACCTTCATCGTTGGTGTAAAGTTTACTAGCTCCCATGTATCATTTTTTAGTATACTATCATACTCACAATGCATCCCCGCTCTCCAACTTGGATCATCAAGGGCTTCTTCACTGGTGGTACATTCCTTTAGAAATCCCATGATTATATCTACCATGAGAGCCATGTTAACAATGTGTTTTAAGGCTCTTCTTTGCTCCTCTATTCTCTTTGGTCTACTTAATCCATCCCAAAATGATGTTGGTACATCTAACTATGGATTATGATCATCAAAGAGCTATTGTGCCCACTTTGGTAGTGGCCTATGCTGCATAACTAAAATTGGTTGGCTTTTAGGAAATTTCACTATCAAATATTTCCTCCTCATCAACTTTAACTTGTCTTTTGATTAGCACAAGTTGCGATATTTATCCGATTTATGAGATAGAAGCTTTACCTTTATCTTGTAATAAGTGTTATTATCCATCAAACACCATGTCTTAGCTGAAAAAGATCTTTGTTGCCTCAGGATCCCACAACCCATATGCTTAATTCTCTTCACTATGTCCTAGAAGGACACACTTTCTGCTTTTTGACTCCAACTTTGATCTTTTTGATTCAGGAATCTATCCATAGCAGAAAGAACCAAAAATTATGAACTGCAAAGTTGAAGGCCTTTTACCAAAATATGCTTCTTGAGGAGTCATCTCCTTTAGTGTAGCTTCAATTGAGGATGTAGGCTATTGTATTTACTGCTTCTACCTAGAATGAATCAGACATGTCTTGAGCCTTTGACATACAATGCACTATTTCTACTATTCTCCTTTTACTTTGCACAACAACACCCTTTTTTGAGGTGTATGAAGTGTGATAAGCTGCATTTTTACATCATGATCCTTACAATACTTATTGAATTATGTTGATAATAATTCCTCTCGATTTTATTCAATTTCTTGGTGGATCCATTTTCCACATACTCATGCCATGTTTGATATTTTTCAAAAGCATCAGCCTTCTCTCAAATGAAATAATCCCATATCATTCTAATATAATCATCATCTAAGCGTAGAATTCAAAAAGATCCTCCCACAACATGTGCATACATCACGGATTGACATTTATGATCTGGACCTCCTCATGTTGGTACTCACCATTGTGCTAATTTGATGTTGACCTTCAAGTGGGACTAGGAAGCCAAAAGGGCTCTAAAGGATTTTGAGCAATACAAAGGGGAAAATTGGGACTAGTAGACAAAGCTTATGAACCTTAGATCATGCAGACACCTAGGACACAGTAGAAAAAGTATCAGATCTTGTGATTCTAGTGTCAACCATATAACTAGGTCATGAGCACAATAACTTAGTGGTTAGCCCTACGTGGTAAGTTCGGAAATGGGTGACTCGGAAATGTCTTTTAGCATGTAGAGACCCATAGGTAGCTCAGGGACTACCTATTTATAGACACCCGTAGGTACCTATAAGGCACAATTGGAATATATAAGGACCAATCAATTAGGTGCTCACATCTATGAGGATGGTATGAGATGATTAGTCGTCCAACTAAAAACTCCCGATCAACCCTTGGTACTTGAACACCCAATGGTTAAATTCGAAGAAAATATATATTGATAAGCAAGGAACCATGTATGTGCTTACGAGCTTACTAGAAAGGATAGATGAGTTTCGAAATATCATTCTCAAGAATGCAATAGGTGACCTAGAGCAAGGAGACGTAGGATGAGAACCCAAGACACCCTGTGGCAAATTTGCCTTCACCAGGGTAATTACCCTAAAATGGATCCCCTAAGACAACAAAAGCATAGAACTATTCTTGCGTATTGAGACTGAGGAAGATTTTTGGATATTCAAGATAGATGAACCTAGGAAAATAGGTAGAGTCATCATCTATGAGTTCAAAGATCAAGAGATACTAGACAAAGTTGTCTATTTGGATAACACATCCATGATAATGTTCTTGGTATCAGAGCATGTCAACATGCATACACTTGTCAAGTTGAATTGAGTTTTCCTCCACCACGATGCAATATTTCACATGGCCTATAAAGATCTCCAAGGCTCTTGAAACCTAGAGGGAAAGAGCCAAAGAGAGGCCTGAGATGAGCTCTGCACACATAGTGGCCAGAGATAGATCAGGAGTTGAAGGTGAATGAACTCAAAGGAAGAGACATAGAGGACATAGGCATCAAAGAGATGAACATGATTTTCTGTTGCCTAGACCACGAGGGTACCCAAGAATGCTTAGACCCTCTCAAGTGGTTAAGACAATGAGAAAATAACTTTGATGGGTCAAGAGATCCCTATGATCATGTGGCTGAGTTAAGGAAAGTGTTAAGCACTAAACAAGTAGAAGACTTGTTCATAGTAAAATGCCTTCGGTTTCACTCTCAAGAAAACTTCCTTAACATGGTTTCAACCACTACACCAAGGTCAGTTTAGGAATATAGACCAACTGCTAGAAGCATTCATTACTGAATTCTCCAAACATGGCATTAGCCATAGTACCCCATCGCTGATACACAACTTCAAGCAGACACCCCAGGAAATAGTTTGACTGTCGGAAGATGGGTTAGACAATACTTAGAAAGATTCAGTATCCTAGAGTTACGCACACTAGCCAAACAAGTGGCCTTGTTTTTATATGTCTTACTAAGCACCAAGTTAAGATCATATGTGTACTTGAGAGGGCCGCATTAACGTGGCTCCTATACAAGCAGTCACCAGGGCACAAGCCTTAAAATAGAATAAACCAACTGAGCAATTAGAGTCAAGTGAATCAGGAGAGCCTAGTAAGAGGAAAACAAGAACATGGAAAGATACCAAGGAAAAGGCCAATCCTAAGTGGACTAGAAAGCTATCTGAACTATAAGAAATCTTGAGAGATGCAAAAAAACTTAAGGACATTGCATCTCAAAATTTCTCACATGTCGAAACTCCATCCACTGCACTTGATCCCACCCCACCACTCATCCTAAATAGACCACAACCAGGGTTTGTTCTCGTAGATCCAACCCTAGAAGGCTTGGACATAATGCTCAAGGCCTACCATGATGGACTTCAAGAAGGGCCAATAGTTGCAAACATAAACAAGAGTTACCCTAGAGTAGATTTACACAATGAACAAACAAAAATTGTGCATGAAAATGGTAGAACTAGCACAAGCTATGCTTGAGATCAATCATTTGTTGAATAAGACAAATTCTATCAAAGTAGAATTGCATTTCCAAGGCTTACTAGAAAGACTAGAGCAGTTGGTAAGAAAGCCACAAGTTTTTTTACCTCCAGAGGTGTTGGAGCAAGACAATCAATAATTGGTCATTATATGAAGCTTAGCAATGAAGAGATGAAGGAAAGATTGAAGTCTAAGAGCATGAAGTAAAGTGGAAGTTCAGAAAGAGAAGATCTATAAACACATGTACATTAGTTTGTAAATACTTCAACATACTTGAAGTAATGACGATTCAATACTCATATATATATATATATATATATATATATATATATATATATATATATATATATATATATATATATATATATATATATATATATATATATATATATATATATATATATATATATATATATATATATATGCATGCATATGGTCGTATGTAATAGATGAGATGAAGAATAGATGAAATAGAAAGTAATAGAACATGAGAATAGAGTGTATCATTCATCAGATGTATGATGAGTTGAATAGAAAAAATTCTCAAGAAATTGCATGTCGATCTTTTCTCCATTTCTCCTTTTCTGTTTGATTATATCAAGAATCCTTTTGTAGACATCTAACTCCATAGTCAATGCATCTATGGTTAATATTTTAGAGCCTAATTGCAAACAGGCTGAGAGAATTATGTGTAGGAACATTTATATGTGAAGTATTGATGAGTGTCTTCTGAAACAAGCGTAATCTCGATGGTCAAAGAATTGGTCAGTTCTCAGTGCATAGTGTAAAGTTTTGCACAAATAAGGAGTGAAAATCTAAGATGGAAGGTAAGCCATCTATGGCTAAAATCATTTGCTTAAATGGGTCCTAGTTTGGGAGAACCATGTGTTAAAAGTTGCAGGTGTCAAAGTCATCTCTACAAGAATGTAGCCTTAGACATAGGTAGACTATTTAGATCCTTTCTCATAATCTAGTGAAGCTTTTGAGATGTTTTAGCTTGGAGGAGGTGTGCAAAATTTAGTCAACACATTTTACAGAGTTTCATCAAAAACTTTATAGATTTGATCAGCCAATGAGTGAGTAATGTGCAACAGACTTTTCTGTGAAGTGACTTTCTTCACAGTTAGCGAAAGACTTAATAGTTTGGCACTTTATTGAAATTGGTTGAAGTTTAGAGTTATTATTGATATATAGGTGATCTAACATCAAGGATAGCTTGTCTTTTGGAGATTAACACAGTTCCATCAGTGGTATCAAAGGAGGATTTATCAGATTTGAAGGAAAGGATGACCCCAATTCTTGGAGATATACAAAATTCAAACTTTGAAGGTTCAAAAGGACAAAGTGTGAAAGAAAAACTGAATGGAGACACACAAGAGAAATCAAAAGGATCAGAAGGAGTACAGTTTGAAGCTAAGGTACATTCATTCCTTATAAAGTTAAAGATTTCATAGTATAGGTGAAGAAAGGATGGGAGATAGTCTCCGAATTGAGAAGTTGGATAGAGAGAACTATCCAGCTTGGTCCATGAGGATGGAAGCTCATCTTATGAGTAAAGATGTGATGGGATACATCACAAGAGAGGAAGAAAAGCAAGAGTTCAAAGATCCTAGTGTTCCAACTAGGGAGGAGCTTGCAAATTTAAAGATTTGGATGAAGAAGGATGCTCAAGCAAGGAGCATAATGGGACTTGAAAGTGCAAATGACATATGGAGTGCTTTGGAAGAGCATTTTCAGAATACAACCAAATCAAGGAAAGCATAATTATGCATAGAATTTACTACATTCAAGAAGAAGACTTCACAATCAATATCTGATTATGTGACAAAGATGAAAGACATTGTTGATTCTTTAGGTGCAGTTGATGAACAAGAAATAGAAGTCATAAGTACTCCTACAAAAGATCAACTTGCATATATGATGACAAAAATCTTGGATGGACCAAAGTTGTAGAGGTTTAAAGATATGGCAAGAATAAAGAAGATGTAGGTAATCACAATTGATGATTGAGGGGGGAGGCGTTGTAGCAAGACAATCAACAATTGGTGATTATATGAAGCTTAAGAGTGAAGACATGAAGGAAAGATTGAAGTCTAAGAGCATGAAGAAAAGTGGAAGTTCAGAAAGAGAAGATCTATAAACACATGTACATTAGTTTTGTAAATACTTCAAAATACTTGAAGTAATGACGAGTCAATAATCATATGTATATATATATATATATATATATATATATATATATATATATATATATATATATATATATATATATATATATATATATATATATATATATATATATATATATATATATATATATATGTATATGGTCGTTTGCAATAGATGAGATGAAGAATAGATGAAATAGAAAGGAATAGAACATGAGAATAGAGTGTATCATTCATCAAATGTATGATGAGTTAAATATAAAGAACTCTCAGGAAATTGCACGTCGATATTTTCTCCATTTCTCCTTCTGTGTCTGATTATATCAGAAATCCTTTTCTAGTCATCTAAGATTTGATAGCCTAATTGCAAACAGGCTGAGAGAATCATGTGTAGGAATATTTATATGTGAAGTAGTGATGAGTGTCTTCTGAAATAGGTGCAATCTCGATGGCCAAAGAATTGGTGAGTTCTCAGTGCACAATGTAACATTTTGCACAAATAAGGAATCAAAATCTAAGTTGGAAGGTAATCCATCTATGGCTAAAACCATTTGCTTAAAGAGGTTCTAATTTGGGAGAATCATGTGTTAAAAGTTGCAAGTGTCAAAGTTGACTCTACAAGAAGGCAGCTTCAGACATAGGTAGACTGTTTATATTATTTCTCATAATTTACTGAAGCTTTTGAGATGTTTTAACTTGGAGGAGCTGCGTGACTTTTAGGCAACAGATTGTACAAAGTTTCATAAAAAAATTTACACATTTGCTCAGTAAATGAGTGAGTAATGTGCAGCAGACTTTTCTCTGAAGTGACTTTCTTCATAGTTAGCTAAAGACTTGATAGTTTGGCACTTGTCTTCCAAAATTGGTTGAAGTTTAGAGTTATTCTTGATATAGAGGTGATCTAACATGAAGGATAGCTTGTCTTTTGGAGATTAACACAGTTCCATCAACAAGCTCAACCAATCGTTGGAAAAGAAAGCTCCCCAGCAATGAAAGTTTATGTTCTTGATTCCACAGATGGTGAATGCCTCTTTCAATTGAGTAGTACTCTGAAAAGTTCTTGCGGGGAATATAAAAAGAGAAATGGGTCAAGGAGAGGGGTAATCCCCCTCTTATTCCTTAAGTTGATGACCTCCATGATCAATTTCCCCATGAAACTCCATCTATTTATGGAGATCAAGTAGAGCAACAAGTAGAGGAAAGATTAGAGTTTGAATCTAATTCTTTACAAGAGTTTCCAAAATTCACAGGTGCATGGAAATCTGAATCTGTTCAGATCAGAGCTCCCACAATATTGATAAGAAATGAAGACTCAATTGTTCCAAGAAACACTAAAGTTGTGAAGGACACTAAGGGGCAGTGTCATCTAACATTAGAATAGCTGCGCAAAGTAAAACCTCAATTGTGGAAACATGTGGCAAATCAAGCTCCAAAACTTGGTTACAATGTATCAAAAGCAGACTCTAAGAAAAATGTCCCAGAGATACCTTTAAACAAAATAGGAGACATGAGTGAAGGTGAAGAAGTTAATACTTATCTTCCAACCAAGGTTACCAAACCAAAGCTATCTTAGATTCGTGCTGGTGCTGCAATCGTGACCACCTCTTTGTTGAAGCAATGGGACAAACCTCCATTGAGACCAACTAGAATGAAGCTTCAAATGATTGATGGTCATGTTGAAAGACCTCTAGGATTTCTAGAAGGGATAACTCTAACCACTTGTGGTGTAGAGTTTGAGTACACCTTCTCTATACGTGACTTTGGCAAAAATAACATCTATGAAATGATCCTAGGAAGACCCTTCCTACGAAAATTGCAAATAGTACAAGATTGGGGAACCAACTCTTTATACTTGCAGCACTTAGGGGTCATGACCAAGGTCAATTTGAAGTATTGTATGTTCACAGATGTACCAACCCTATAGTGGAATCCTATCCATAAGGTGCAATAACATTCAATCTCTGTGCATTCTCTAAGCTCTTCTGATCCATCATGGATGCATAAAGATACTCACTTGTCGATGTGCGATGAAAGATGCCTAAAAACAAGAGAAGAAGGAGCTTCTCAAGGAGCCAACCTGATGATAGACCCAGCCTACACACCTATGATCTTTCTAGATGAGGAATTTGAGCCTCATGGTTGGGCACAAATCTTAGCCACCATGGACATCACTGTCAATGAAGAATAGTGGACACCTCATTGTGATGAGGAGGGTTATGATATCGTTTTGCTGATGTGTGAACCCTTGCTAGAAGAGTGTGACTCTAATGAGGTCATAGAAGAAGAAGAGGACAATGATGACCTAGAGTCCATTGTGATTGATAGTTGCTTTGATTTAGTGGAGAACTTTTTAGAAAATGTAGGAGTAGAGGAAGAACCTCTCACAAGAATTAAAACTATAAATTCAAGGGAGGAAAGTGAAGGTAGTCAAACAAAAAAGAAATGAAAAACAATGAAACAAGTAGAGGAGGAATCATTGTTCGAAGTACTAGACGATTTCAAGAAATATGATGTTGAAGATTGGAAAATTTTTGTACGAATGCCTAAGAGAGAGGCCATCATAGGAGAAGCATATGATAATAAAGAAAAGACCAAAAAGATTGTAGTAACCATTGAAGCGAATGAAGAGCAATGTATGCACATAGGAGAAGACCTAAGTGTAGAAGAAGAAGTAGAGCTTGAAACTTTATAAAGGAAATATAAGGACATGTTTGCATTGACCTATAAAGACCTGAAGAGGGTACATCAAGAAATCTTCTCTCATACGATCCCCATGATAGTTGATGCCAAGCCATCAAAGAGAAGTCCTACACATATATTGACACTTGTGCACCCAAAATAAAACAAGAAATTGGTAGAATGATTGAAGCTAAATTTATCTATGAGAATGAGCATATTGATTGGGTGTCCCCCATAGTAGTGGTGCCCAAGAAGAACGAAAAATTGTGTGTGTATTAACCTTAAAAATGTTAATGCCACTACAATCACAGATAGCTATCTACTTCTAATCATCAAACATTTATTGGAATGTGTTGTAGGCGAGGAAGTTTATAGGTTCCTTGATGGTTTTCAGGTTACAATCAAGTAGCCATTGCCCGAGAAGATCAACACAAAATGACCTTCACCACAGAGTGGGGCATCTTTGCATTTTGTGTGATGCCATTTGGGCTTACCAATGCACCTGCAACATTCCAAAGCCTCATGTGTCATTTCTTCAAAGAGTTCTTGCAAAAGAGCTTAGAAGTATATCTAGACAATTTATGTGCAAATTCCAACAAAGAAGACACCAGATCCCCAAGCTCAGGCATATCTCCAACAAGTGTAGAGAATATTGAGTTTGTCTAAAACCAAAAAAGTGTGTATTCATGGTATGTCAAGGTAAAAGCTTAGGTCATATTGTTTCTATGAAGAAAATATCAACGAGGACAAAGTAAGAGCCATAGCAGAGTTGGCAAGGCCAAAGAACATGAAAGAAGTACATGCATTTATGGGTTAGTATGGATATTATAGTAGGTTTATCCACATGTATGGGATCATAGCTAAATATCTTATGCTCTACTGAGAAATTTTGAGTGGAATGATGGATGCGAAGATTCCTTCAATGAGCTGAAGAGATGTTTGTGTAGAGCACCAATGCTGACCACTCTTGATTCGAATAAACCATTCCATGTTCATGTAGATGAAGCCAATTATGCAACAAGATGTGCACTAGCACAACCCATAGGTGAAGAAAATCTACATCTACCCATAGCATATGCTAGTAGGCAGCTAAACACAACTTTACAAAACTATACGACAACTAAAACAGAAGGCTTATGCATGGTATATGCCATGAAGAATTTTAGACACTATCTATTGGATAACAATTTCAAATTTTTCACTGATCATTAAGCTTTATTATACTTGGTCATAAAACCTTGCAATATAGGACATTTAGTAAGATGGTTCCTCTTATTAATGGAATACGACTTTGACGTGGTTGTTAGGAAAGGTAGGACTCACCTCAAGGTAGGTCAGCTTCCTTACATCACTTCAAGAGAGTCACCACAAGGAGTTTTTGATGAACTACCCAACACATGTTTGTTCAATTTACAAATTGTTTCTCAATGAGCAAATATGTTGGTACCTATCCCAACCTTCGGACCCACAATTAAGAATTTAAAAACGAGCAAAGAAGAAATTGTAAAATGACAAAAATATCAAATATTGGTAGGAAGTATGTACAAACAAGATAGAAATGGCGTACTAGCTTGTTGTGTTGAGGATGAACATAGCAGTTGGTTGCAACAAGCCCATGAAGGATTGCTAGGAAATCACTATTCTAAACAACAAACATTGCATAATCTAAAATCTTTAGGAGTGTATTTGCCTAGTATGGACACGAAAATACATGAGTGGATTAATAATTATCGAGTGTGCTCGAATAGACCCTTGGTGGAGTTCATGTATCATTGATTCCAAATTGGAGTGCTCCATTAGTAGAGTTTATGAGATCTGGAACATTACACAATGAGGCTAGTCTAGCAAGAAAACAAAGCATGGAGCAAAAGGCTCAAGACTACGCCTTAATAGGAAACAATTTATACCAAAGAGGCAAAGACGGTTACTTAAGACTATGCTTTCACGAATCAGAGTATTTGAAAATCTTAGAGAGTGCACATAGCGGTGTTGCAGGTGGACACTTTGGGCTTGATCGAGTAATTACGATAATTCTATCCTTAGGACTTTGGTGGCCCATTCTTCATATGGATGCACATACCTATGTGAAAATATGTGTCACATGCCAACATGCACAATCTTCGATAAGAAAATATGAGATTCCTTTGAGGTCAATGATGGAACGATGTGCACTCTCGAAGTGGGGTATAGACTTTATAGGTCCTATTAGCCCACCAGCTAGAAACTCCCATGCAAAGTACATTATTGTAGCCATAGATTACCTCAGAAAGTGGGCATAAGTCAAAGACATGGCAAAGAAAGATGCTAAAAAAATGGTTAAGTTCTTATTCGAGAACATATTCACCAGATATGGGTTACCAATGGAGTTACTAAGTGATAGAGGTATGCACTTGTTGAATGAAGTCATGGAAAACCTTCTCCAAGAATTCTTGGTGATACATACAAAGTCTGCCCCCTATCATCCACAAGCTAATGGACAAGCCAAGAACACAAATAAGATCCTATGTAATCTATTGACAAAGCTGGTAAATAATGGACGCTCTAATTGGGACAAATAACAACTTCATCATGTTGTTTGGGCTTATTGAATTGCCTACAAAATGCTACTCAATGCCACCCCATTTTAGATGGTCTTTGGAGAGAATGCTATGTTATCATTAGACTTCCTGATCCCGACTTGCAAAATAGCACAAGAGCATGAGTGGAATGGACACGAGGTGTCCTCTAGGATATTTGATCTAGAATGCTTAGGTGAGACCAGGCTACAAGCGGCAGCATGCATTTATGCTGCAAAGAAAAGACAAAAGGCCTACTTCAATGCACACATCAAGAATAAATGATTGAAAGAGGGAGACCTAGTGTTGTTTTATACACCAAAGTAGCATGCTTGTAAATTTGAAAAAATCACGATATGACCCATGGTCAATAATCGGATTTCGAATTCTGATGTAGTTCAATTGTCCACTCTAGAAGGTGACATATTGAAAAACTATATTAGGGTATGCTGAGTCAAACTATATCAAGAACCTCTTATAGAGGATATGCTAATGAGACTCAACACCATTTAGAAGCAAAAAGAAAAAGATTTAAGGGTTAAAGAAGAAGTGCAAGTCGAGGCTAGAGAGCACATTAGGAAAAATAAGTTGGGGTGACAAGGCCTAGATGTCAATCCCAATGCCCCAACATATCCCATGGCCATGTGCGAAACATAAGGTGCAATTTCTTCTCGTAGAATCAACCAACATCCCTTTGTGACCATATATCTAGGACAAGGAAAGAGTGTAAGGACTCTAAGAGCCTTGTTTGAATCAGGTTCACCAACTATTGCAGTTAGAATCTCATAATGCCAAGATCTGCAATTGAACATCAATCCCATTGAAGGCTATCTCATAGTATTGGGAAGTGTGGAAACCCCTTGTTTGGGCAAGGTGGAGCTTCCCATCTACCTTCAAGATGTCCCAATGATAGTCAAAATGCTCGTGTGTCAAGATGAGGACCTTATAGAACCACTTTTCTTGGGTCAAGATTGGATTTATGACCATGCAGTCAACTTAAACCTAAGAAATCAACTTCTTCAAGTTTGGGTACATGAACAATGCATTACATTAGAAACAAAGAATTGCATGATCACAAATCAACATATCAAACATTCTCTTAGTTCTTCTACGACTAATCTTGCGGAAGAAGATGTTCCATGTATCAAAAGCTTTATGATGCAGCAGGAACCAATCATGTAAGAACATGCTTCAAGGCAAGTGGATCTCTCTTCTCTTTCAAAGACTCATGCAGCCATAGTAATTCAGCCATAGAGGCAAGCAAAATAGTACATGACAAATGCTATATCAAATAGACAAACATAATTCAAGAAGAAAGTAGTTTTAGGAATGATGCAGATATGGGTATGAAAGGGAGACGAACCAAGCAATGAGGACAAGCTCAATCACAAGGTATCAGATAGATTTGGTTGCCTAAGAAATAACAAGTCAACAAGGATAAATACACATGTGGGTACCCTAGAAGCTCTTACATACACAACAACCTATGCTCTTCCACATAAGAAAAGTCTCAACAAAGAATCCAAGGAGAAGCAAGAGTCTGAACCAAGCATAGAGACCAAAAGAAGATAGAATCACCTCTTCATTAGTAGTAAGAACAGAATCAACAAGGGTATGGGTAAGGAAGCGAAAGGCTCCAATATTCCCCACACAAGAAAAGAGCCAACCAGAAAGGTAACAAAATTTAATAAAACATCAAGAGAGGAAGAGGCCAAAAGTGATCTATATGCGATCAAACATTGTTCTCAAATGGATCCCTATAAGAAGGAATGATGAATTGTCATACAAACATCAATTGATTGCAGAATTTCGAGATGCAATGGATACCTCCTAAAAAAGATTACATCAACGTCTACAAGTAACATCATAATCCTCAACGTGCAGAAACCATGTGTCCTTGGCATACCCCCTCTTTTGCACCATTTAAGTCATGCATTTCCAAAGTATGCATTGATATAGGGCCACATTACATAGCCATGCATTGACACAAATGAGAATCCTAGGCACATGAAACACATTTGACATATGTAAACTATGTTATTGATACTAACCTTTTTCTTCTTGTTTTATGCCATTGTTCCAAAAACAAAACTAAAAAAAAACACAACAAAGAAAAGGAAGAAGAAGAAGAAGGGACACGACCATGTGCTTAAAGAATCTCATCAGTCAACCATCAAGGACATTCATCAACAACAAAAAAACATGCCATTGTTCAATAAATGTGAGGGATTACAACACGAAGAGATCAATATCAATTGACCTTTCACCATGGTAAGAATCCCCTACTTCCACAACACTATAATGGCGATAGATTAGGAAACCTCTTTGTTAGTATACCCTTGCGTACTTAGCTCAAGACCAAATTTTTTGCACCATACTTCTTACAATGCATTCCCCAAGTATGCATACATAGGGCCACATTACAAGGCCATGCACAAGGCACATATTTTCTTCAGCCCATGCACTAACACACTTACCCATCATTCATATGGATTATGATTACTTGGCATGATAAATGTTAACCCCATGTTTGAAAGATAGAGAGAACATCAAAGTTATAGCATCACTACCTATGAAGCAATTCATAGTTGACAGCTGCTCAAACTCAACATTAACTACCTCTTTTGAGAAGCTAGCAGATTTTGCAAGCTCACACATACACCATCTTGCTAGAACAAATGGAAGATTAGACACTAGGTCCGGAAAGGGCCAAAACTAGTCAAAAAAACTATAAAAGCAGATAAAGAGCTCATTTTTAGGGTTGGCTTGTTGGAGATTTAAGCTTTTGTAAAACAGTTCTTTTGTAATAGAAAGCTTTGTTCTTGTCTTTTTCCTTATCATGTGTGCACATGTGTGTGTATGTGTATGCATGCTAGTGTGCTTTCCACTCACACACTTGTGCCTTCACTTGCTCATGGTGTTCATACAACACCTCATGTCTCCATAGATCGACATTTGTGAGGTCGACCTCCTCACATTGATACTCACTGTTGTGCTCAAGTGAGAGTCATATGGTAAAAAACTCTACTATCTATAATCCATGGTTTATCAACATGAGCCTGAGAGGATGAGCATACCTCTTCAATAGGTGCCCATAGTTCTAACTATATGTTGTTCACCTCCTATCTATTGTTTTAAGATAATTTCATCGTCCCATTTTATTCATTAGCTTTCTTCTTTCTACAATCCTTGATGGCATGGAGTTTCTTTTCATAATAGAAGCAACTTCCTTTGAACTCTTTTTCTTTTTTGGATTCTTCTTTTATCCATAAGAAGAGCCTTTTCCTTTTGCATTAGGTGAGAATGCAACATTGATTTTACCTTTTTGATTCTTAAACCACATCTACTCTTCTAAGATCATAGCGTAGAGCTCTTCAAATGTATTAGTGTCCATGTCAAAGGCCAAAATGGCCACCAGGCACTTCTTTGTATATGTTCTTTAATAAAACATATAGTGGCCTGGTCAGCCATAGACTGTAAGTTCAACTGCATTTGTAAGACCTAAGAAGTCTATTTTTGTGCTCCCTGTGTATTGTGATTTTCATGTGTATTCTACAACCTTTATGTGGAGTACCATGTGCGGTCCTAGAGCACAATTTTCTATTATAAGGATATCATCATGCACCTCTCCAGAAGGAGTGTGCATTATGGTGCATCTCCATCTAATTACTTCACTGGTATCAAAGAAATTTGATGCAAAAAGCTTTGTTTCTTTTGTGCGATCAAAGCAAGCAACCCCTCCCCCCGGCTTCCTCGAAGGCTTATGAATAAAGTTGAGACCAAGGCATAGAACTTGGCATACCTTATCATCCGAGTTACCAAAGTCACCATTTGGTGCCATTGGCTATGCGTGAGGGGGGACCTCAGCAATCAAGGAAGATAGAGGTTCTTGGTACTTCCCGGGAGGTCACCCATCCTAGTACTGTTCCCCGCGGAGCTCGCTTAGCCGTGGAAATCCCTTGCCACTAAGCTACACTCTTGTGGTGTCTGAAGAAGAGGAAAGACTAAGGTTAACATTACCTTGAACATGTTTTGGGTCCCTCAAAGCTTCAATCTTTGCTTTCAAAGCCTATTTCTGAAGCATTTTTGGGGTGTCTTTTGGAGTCATTTTGTCGTACTTTCACACATAATTCTCTTCACACAAGTCCAAGAAAATTAAGAAGAGTATTCTTTTAACTTCTTTGACCACAAATATCAACCTATGGGCCAGTGTTTTCAGCCACACTCATAAAACTATAGGTTTCTTGAAAGGTTTTTGACTTTTGGTGGCAGTAGCCACTGCAAATTTATGTAGGTTTTTGAGCATAAAACATCATAGTTGACAAACACTTTTAGGTGGTTTTGGCTAGTTTTTGGGATGTGCATTCAGCCTTTTCGTGTCATTTTATGGAATATATTGAGCGCATACACACCATGTACACTTCTATGGATAACACTTATGTAGGCCCATATGGTCATAAATATAGCGGTTATGTTTTTTTGCCTGTATCTTCTTCATCTCCATTTATGACCTGCAAACTTTTCTTATCTACATACCATGAAAGTGATTCATCAAAATTTACATCTCTTGAAACAACCACCTTATTGGTATGAGGATTATAACATCTATATCCTCTTTGAGTATCTGCATAACCAATAAATAATACACTTTTCTGATTTCACATCAAGTTTTGATCTCACTTCACTAGGTACATGTACATAACATACACAGCCAAATACTTTCAAATGACTTACACTTGGTTTCCTTCCATGCCATACCTCATATGGTGTCAAATGATGAACTCCAGCAGTAGGTACTCTATTCATAATGTACACTCTTGTGCTAACAGCTTCAGCCCAAAAAGAATTAGGCAAACACATATCATTTAGCATGCTTCTAGACGCTTCTGCTATGATTCTGTTTCTTCTTTCTGCGACTCCATTTTGTTGTGGAGTATACCTGCATGTAACTTCTCTTTTGATGCCTTCATCATACAAAAAATCAATAAAAGCTTGAGAGAAATACTCTCCCCCTCCATCGGATCTTAGCTTCTTAACATATCTTCCTGTTTGCTTCTCGACAAATGATTTAAAATTTTTGAAACAATTAAAGACTTCACTCTTATGTTTAATGAAATACACAAATGTCATTCTACTATGATCATCAATGAATGATACATAGTACTTATTACCAGCCAAGGATGCCTCTTTAGTAGGACCCCATATGTCCATGTGTATAAGATCTAGCAATCCACTCCTTACATAGCTTGAATGCTTGAAAGGCTGTCTACTCTGCTTACCCATTTGACATGCTTCACAAAGATGCACCATATGTTGCTTAGTAAGATCAGGTAATCCTTCAACAATCCTCTTCTTTGATAGCTCCTTTAACCTGTGTACATTCATGTGTCCAATCCTTTTGTGCCATAGATCAAGCTCTGCTATTCGATGCATACCATAAGAGAAATAGTTTGTATGATTTGGGTTTACCTTGAATGTAAACAATCTACCTTGTTTTTGACCTCTAGCAATTAGCCTCCTTTGCTTTGGATCCTCAATGAAGAAACCTGCATGATTAAATCTTATTTGCAAACCTTTTTCTACGATTTGACCAACGGACATCAGATTCTTAGTAATCGTTGGCACATAAAGTACATCCTTCAAGCAATTTGTCTTGCTCTTATCCTGCATAACAACATCTCCAACCTGCATAATCTTATGTGTTGTATCATCTCCTTTGTCAACATGACCTTTACATGAAGGATTATGCATATTAGAAAACCATGAAGCATCATGTGACATATGGTTAGAGCAACCACTATCTACATACGATACATCACTATTGCAATTCATCTTAGTTTCTACATTCATCATAAGAAGAGAATCATAATCATCACTTTTACCTTCAACTGCATAATTTCCTTGTTGTTTACCTCTTCTTGAATAGCCTCCTCTTCAATTACCACCTTGATTCTTTTCATTTTGATAGCAATGTTTGGCATAGTGTCCATACATTCCACATATATAGCAATTGTTGTTATCTTCACTCCTTTTTCTTTGATTGTAGTTGTAGTAGCCTCTCGTACCTCTAGCGCTTGATCTTCCTCTTCCTCTTGTGTTGAAGAAGCCACTTGAAGTCCCTTGATCATCACTCCTTCTTCCTCGACCTCTATTTGAACCTCTTCTTCCTCTGTTTCCACCTCTTGATGATCCTACATAAAGAGCTTGTCCTTGAGATCCTTTTTGATTTGAAGTAGAGCCATTTAGATTCATCTCCTCCGTGATCATAAGAGCAACAAGCTGATCAAAGTCTGGTAATTCTCCTCTAACATAAACTGAAGTAATGAATGGTTTCCATCTCTCATCATCCTTGAGTCCGTTGAGAGTATGTGCAACAAAGCCATCGTCCTCCACATGAGCTTGAATTGATCCTAGTTGATCTGCAATCTCTTTAACCTTCAACAAGTAATCATTGACCGATGTCCTTGTATCTTTCTTTATGTTATTCAACTCATTTTTGAGTTGAATCTTCCTTGCTCTTGTACATGTAGCATACAACCTTTCCAATGCAAGCCAAACATCTCTACTTGTGTCTAGATCTTGTATGTGTCCTACCATTGAATCTTGAATATTTTGTGATAAAATGAATATAACCCTTTTGTCTCTTTCATTCCAAAGTCTAAACTCCCTCAATTGTTGTTGATTTGGATCCTCTGGTAATATAGGTTTGATATCTGTTCCATCAATCAAACCATACAAGCCTCTACCTTGCAAGTATGCTGTGATTCTAAATCGCCATGCTTGATAGTTGTTCTTATCAAGCTTCTCTATTTGTGCATGTTGATCACCCATTGTGCAAATTACTAAACTTCCTCCGTTAACCCTCCTTTTGGATATATGTAATAAGAAGAAGTATGAGATTTACCTTTGTAATAAAGTCTATGCACCTTTGTTTGCTTGGATGTTGCTTGAGATGCTTCCTTGCTATCTCCTTCTACCTTTGTGTAGTGTCGATGATGAATTGCTACTCCAATAGCTTCAAATTCTTCATCAAGGTATTATAACCTTCTCCAAGATTCAATTCCTTGCTCTCATATCAATGTTGGATTTTATTGACCTCCAAAATATAGCTGGAAGTAGGTGGAACCCCCTAGGAACAAGTTGACCTTCTCGCAAACTCCATCATAGAAAACCAGTCATGCTTGCAGAGCTTACTGCTCTCTACTCACTCAGAATTTTTTAAAACTGTTTTAACAATATATACTAGAGACCAAGAGCTTTCCAATGAGCCAAATAACACTCAATTTGGATACGTACACAAGCATATATGACCTCTAAAAGTTTGAGGTTTAATGGAGACCTTCAGCAGGGGTGAAACCAGAGAACACACACTACTTGCAAAGAGTACTGCTCTCAGCTCACAAATCCAATGATTATGACAATTTAGAGGAAGAAATTTGACAATAAGGGCTTTCAAATGCGCTATGAAACATATAATTTGGATATATAATGAGGGAGATACAAGCTCTGCAATCTCTACATAAAAAACTACAGTAGCATGGAGATACACATATGCCTCTCTTGGACTTCCCACAAGATCACGACTTTTCTCCTCTTTTTATAGCATGGGAAACTAATCTAAAACCTTCCTAATACATCTAAATTCGTGGTAGACACTTGGGTGGAGGTAGTACATGACTCAAGTGCTCAAATAAGCAAAGTATTGATGGACTTTGAGAACTAGCCACATCGACCTTCCACTGGGACACTACTGCAGCTCCCTTGTGACTCACTAATTTGACTCACCATGTTCTAGAAATCACGTGGTATGTTGGCTATATTTTATGAATAATATGAGCCTTCTTGAAGTATTTGAAGACTTACCAAAGGTATTTACGTAATTTGAAACTTGTACCCTACATAAAACAAATGTTCGCAACATAAGAAACATGAAATTCCTCTACTTCAGAAGAACAAACAAGTAGTAGCTGAAGTAGTAGATGGACAACCTCTAGCATCTAGGAATATAATTGGAAACCACACCCTTGAGAGTACACCTTGGTGATCATGAATGCCACATGTGTTTCAATGTTATATCAAGCCCAGTACATCTAGTTATCATTGGAATGCCCTAGTTAAAGAGGCATAATCCAAACATTCATTGGGAAAAGAATAAAATCACCCGTTGAGATATCCAAAAGAACCCAACATATGTAAGAGCCAAAGAATTCATACATGCAATAAGGAAGGAACCTACGTATATGATCTATGCCATACAAGCCCAAGAATCCAAGAAAGATGATCCAGTGCAGCTACCCAATTAGTACAAAGGCTTTGAAGATGTTTTTGAAAAGAAAAATGTAGATATCCTTCCAGAGCATAGACCCTATGATTGTGCCATGTAACTTTAAGAGGGAGCACAACCGTCCTTTGGACCAATCCACAGACTATCCGGAGAGGAACTTAAAGAACTATGCAAGAACATTGATGAGAATCTAGCAAAGGGGTTTATCAAACACTCAAAGTCTCGAGTAGGAGCTCCTATTTTATTTGTAAAGAACAAGGATGGGACTCTCCCGGTGTGTGTAGACTATTGTGGATTGAATAATGTAACTATAAAGAATAGATAACCTCTACCACTCATATCAGAACTCTTGGAATGCCTTGGAAAAGAAAAATTCTTCATGAAGATTGACCTTTGAGGAGCTTATAACCTTGTCAAGATCCGAGAAGGAGATCAACGGAAGACAATATTTCGAACAAGGTATGGTCATTCTGAATATGTAGTTATGCCATTCAGTCTCACAAATGCTCCAACTGTCTTTCAACATATGATGAATGATATCTTTTGAGAGTATTTAGATGATTTTGTGGTAATATATCTTGATGATATCCTGATATTCTCCAAAAATCTAGAGGATCATAAATAACATGTAAAGATAGTCTTAGAGAAACTAAGAGAAAAAGGGTTATATGCAAAATTGTGGAAGTGCTCTATCCATCAGGCAGAAGTGGAGTTTCTAGGATACATTGTATCAGAGAAAGGAATCTTTACGAACCCTAAGAAGATCAAGACAATCCTTGATTGGCAACCACCTTCCTGTGTTCGAGATGTACAATGTTTTTTAGGGTTTGCCAATTTTTATAGGATATTCATAAGAAATTACTCCAAGATAGTGACTACCCTTAGCAAGCTTATAGGGAAACTCAAAATTCTCATGGAGGCGAAGAAGCACAAAAAGCCTTTGAGATGTTGAAATCAGCATTCACTTCTGCTCCAATTCTAGTTCATCCTCATTCCAGTAAGCCCTTCTTCCTAGAGACAGATGTATCAGACTTTGCCATAGGGGCCATTCTTTCCCAATATGGAGATGATGGACACCTACATCCAGTTGCATGTCATTCAAGGAAATTTTCCCTTCTAGAGATTAATTATGAAATCCATGATAAAGAACTTCTTGCCATAGTAGACGTGTTTGATACTTGGCATCACCATCTTGAAGGAGAAGCTCGTAGAGTTACTGTGTATACAGATCACATGAACTTGGAGTATTTTATGACCACCCACATCCTCAATAGAAGGAAATCTTCATCGAGTAGCTTTCTATCCAAGTTCCATTTTGTCATCACCTACCATCCAGAACGTCAACAATATCAGTCAGATGCCTTGTCCAAAAGATCTTACCTTGCACCAAAGAAGGGTGAAGAGGCTGTAGCTCAGTGATGAGTAGCACCTCCTTTAATGTCAATCGGGGAAGAGGTGAGGATGGTATGATGACCTCGAGCAAGTGAAGGCACAAGTGCGTGAGTGCGAAGCACACTAACATGCACACGCATACACACACACGCACACACAAGGCAAGACAAAGGGTGAGAAGCAATGGAGTTCTTTAGATTACTTTCAAAAAGCTCATACAAGTTTAGATCAATTACAAGCTCTCCTAAAAAATGAGCTCTCTAGCTCTATTTATAGTTTTTGACTAGGTTTTGGCCTTGTCCAGACCTAGTGTCCGGCCTAGTTAAAAATTAGGTTCTCTACCCTATTTGGAGGTTCAAACGAAGTCTAAAAAATGTGAAAACTGACAGGTAGATACTTCTAAGGCTCCTCAAGCTCAAGGACTCCTTGGCTTGCACAAAATGGAGCTACAAAAATAAGAAATGGTATTTACAATGATTGTTAGTGATGAAAATCACTATTTTTTTAGGGATTCTACTATCATGTTGACATACATTTCCTGGAGCTCCCTACTTGCTCCTTCTCCTTGCGTGTCCACCTCTTGGATATGTGTTACTGTCCTGAAAAAATATTGGCCTACTTGCCCGATCGTCGTTGACTGCTCTGTCTGCTTGTGCTTTCTCTTCTCTCTGACTCTCTTCGTAAGCTTCCTTGCCTTGTGAGTCCTTCAGTTCCAACACCCCCCCCCTCTCTCGCATCTGTCGTCCCTGACAGACCCTTGTTGGGTGGGACGTTGGATGTAGTACTCAACAACATCTTGTGCTAAGTGATGTTCTGCGATCCGCAACCCTTTGGCCAAGTCCGTGAGTAGAGCGTCCCAATCTACCGGCTCGGGAACCTCTGGATGTGGTATACGTAACTTTTCTGAATGAAGAGCTTGTTCCACTGCAAACAACTGCAATAAATGTGATGGTCTGGGAATGAATATCTCTGAATGATATTCCCACAATCCCGTGACGAACATTTCTTCAAACGTCTGTTTGAAGCAGGCTGGTAGATACTTTATACGTGCATGCCATGCATATACAACATTAATAGATGGGGTTGCGCTCATGTCGTAGACAAGGTCCTGATTTCCTTCATTAAATCCCAGGGCTGACAGATGAGGTTCCTTGACATTCTTGAAAGTCCTGAAGGTGACCAGCATGAGTTCAAAAATTTTCAAGCACATTTGGGCCATGACATGTGGTACATTTTTAAACCTGACCCCCCAATGCCGAATCGTCGAGATCATATATCCTATGGTAGGTTGGCCTTTGGGTGGTGCTAAGTAAACATAATTGAGCCATTTCTCGCATCCTTTGGTTGTCAGCACAGTTTTTGTGTATTCCGGCCATGACCTTCTTCGAAATACAGGGCAGTAGCATGGGTTATATTTGATGTACAAAGGCATGTTATTCCATGTTCTTACCATCTCTGGGTAGGTTTCCAGTAGACGAATCCTCCACGTCGGTTGATGTATGTTGCCCTGTTTGGCACTTGCTGGGATGTCGTCCGGTGCAAACTATGTAGCCGAGGTTGGTTCTTTTAAGGTGTGTTGCTTGATTTCGGCATTGTAGTCCGCCATTAAGACACAGAAAGGAACATACAAATCGTCGGATGTTCCGATCCACCTATGATGGGAGAGGTTTCTAAAGTAATCCGATTTTATGAGTACCTCTTCCAAACGTGACATAGATGCTATCTGAACTACCACTCTATCATCATGGGTCGTGGCCACTTTCTCTAACCTCTACATCCATTCAGGAGCCTCGATCTTGATGGTGTCCATGCCCGCTTCTGTTTGCTTGCCCCCTGGTGTTGGCATGGGAATGTATGGGTCTTCAAAAGTTTCGGATGTTCTGATCCACCTATGATGGGAGAGGTTTCTAAAGTAATCCGATTTTATGAGTACCTCTTCCAAACGTGACATAGATGCTATCTGAACTACCACTCTATCATCATGGGTCGTGGCCACTTTCTCTAACCTCTACATCCATTCAGGAGCCTCGATCTTGATGGTGTCCATGCCCGCTTCTGTTTGCTTGCCCCCTGGTGTTGGCATGGGAATGTATGGGTTTTCAATTGGCACAAGGTCTTCAGGCTCGGGCTCTACAAGAGGTGAAGGTTGACGCTCGTATTGCATGACTTTATTTCGTAACTCTTCTAGTTCTGCTTTGAGTTTTTCGACTTCTTCAGATGTGTCAACTCTGGTTGTGACTTTGCTTGGTGACTCATGCTGGGTTGCCAGCTGCTTTAATAGGTCATCTCTTTCTCTTTCTAATGCTGCATGGGCTTCCAGGAGATCTGCATGGGTTTCTAACACAATTTGCATATTCTCTGAGGGAATGGCCTTGAATTTCTCTGGGTCGATTTCCTACGGGGAACCCTCCATTGCTGCTTCCAAGTTTTCTTCATTCTGTTTCTACAGCCGTTTATTCTCTTCGAGTGCTGTAGACATGTGTTTTCTATAGGAGAGCCAGGTTGCGTCTAAGCTTGAGATTCTCCATTATCTGGGGAATGTAGCAACTCATCCATATGTTGCCTTTCTTCTGCATCTGACTGGGGTGGGTTGGCTACTAACTGTTCGTGTTGTTCCTCTAAGGTGGCATGCTGTTGTTGTAGTAGCCGCTTTTCCCTTTCAAGATCAATGAAGCGTAGTTGAAGTTCCTCATGACTTCGAAAGAGTCGCGTATGTTGGTTATCAAGATGCTGGTAGTGCTGTTGTAGTTGCGACATACACTGATACATATTATTAAATACATTACTAATAGGGGTGGATGCGGGAAGGGTGTTGAATGCAGAAGGGAAGGGAAAGGGGAAGGGAAATGGAAGTGTGGATGCGGTGCTGGAAAATGGTGAAGTGGGAGGTGGGGGAATGGGAGATGGTGGGTGTATGGGGGGAGGGAGAGGTGCGGAGGTGGGTGATATGTCCATAAAATCAACAATGGATGCAGTAGTGGGAGTGATTGTGAATATTGGAACTGTGGGTGCGGTGATAGTGGTGAAAGTGTACAGTGGTGTGTGCAATTGTGAATACGAACTGCCCGAAAGTGTGATTGGGGGAACGAGATTTTCTGTGGCTGTGGTTAGAATTACTGTTTCAGTGGTCGTATAAACAAAAGAAGTGGAGATAGGGTGTGTGGGTTGTGTGACGGTCTGTGCTTTGATATGGGTAGTGGACTCGGAGGCAGTGACAGTCGTGGTTACACTGGTTGTGGGAGGTGAATGTGGTGGAGTTGGAGGCAGGGGTGGCAGCGGGGGTGACGGAGGTGCACTTGATACATGGGTTTCCTCAGTATCGTGGACCGTGTGTGCAATGCCCGTGGTTGTGGATGTGCCTTGTGGTTTCTAATACTAGTACATTCATTTGCTTCCCTGATCGAGGGGGACGTCTTCCATATCTTTGCTCGGTTCTTCGTGCTTGTGCAAGCGCGGTATGCACCGTCTCAGGTACTCCCAAAGCCTCAGATATCATGTCAAGAGTGGTGCGGTATTGCTCGTCTACGCCTTCCTCCTCAAGGATTTGATTCATGAGGGCCTTGCCTGCTGCTAGGGACAGTCTATGTTGCTCTTGCACTCTGTTCATGGTATCATAGAGCTTTTTCAATGCCTTCGTAAAAGCTGGAGCACCTTCAAGTACATATAGAGCTTCCTGATCATATTCCTTCTCTTCTTCCTCGGATTGTCCATCATGTTCCTCCTCTTGTCCTTCTTCTTCTTCCCCCTCCACATCGACGATATCTGGTTGTTTGGGATGGGGTTGGTCTGTAGCAGTTTGTTGTCCACTAGCTTGCTCTACCTCGACTTCCGCGTTAATAGCCTCAATGATTCTGGCTACCTCCTCATCAGTTAGGTCTTCTAAAGTGAATCCGTGAGGGAACTCTAGGTCGGTTGGTACAGGTGGAAACACTAGATTTGGTCCATCAGTGCTGTGTCTTGGTAATCTAATAGTGAAGGGTTGCACCCACCTTGGAAGTCGTGGGGTTGTCTGTGGTGTCAATGTCGCACTGCAGGGTTGTGCAAAGGGCATCTGAACTGTGCCTCTCATTTTCTTGGAGGGTGGCATTGCGGAGGATAATCTGTGCTGAAACTCCTGTACCCTGGTCCAAATGAGTGCCCTTTGCACTGGTACATCATACGCGAGACATCTATACACAATCCTGGTAAGAGCACAGCATCCATACAGCACAGATTTTTGTTTCTTATACCACCTTTGATGAGCCAAGTGGATTTGGTCGATAATCCAGTGGGGCATGTTGATCATCAAATCAAAGGCGTCGGCCAAGTATAGACTAAACCAAATCTTTTTAGGTGGCATTGTGAACCTCTCTTGAGCGGGAAATGCAAATGATGCATGACCATTCGCAAGTGAATGGCAATTGTAGGTGTCATTGCCACCATGTCCTTCAATTTCGTCAGATTCCTGTTCTTCATATTGTCGGGGACCATAGTCTCTTTCTCCGTAGGAATGTGCATACCTTTCATGTCTAGAGCTTCCCTTACCAAGTTGATAGTTAATCTGAAACGCTTGAGCTCATTGCCCCGTGTGAGAGATGGGAGGACAAAGGAGTTGTATCCCTTTTTGTCTTTGCTTGGAGTGAGGGTGCTAATCAGATAAGAGCACCTTAGAAAATCGGGCTTTGGCAATTAGAATTTGAAGTACTCGTAGAGTCCTGCCTTCTTCCATATAGGTTTCAGTCCTTCATTATTCTGCAGTCTCTCAAATTCCCTAGTGAAAAAGTGTTATCTACCCCAGTGCCCATTGAATTCTATCTCGGCCTCCCACATATAAGTGCCTTCACCCAGGGGTCCTGCCACATCACTGAGCCAATGTGAGTTTTTGCTGACTCGCATTGTGTGCCCCTGTGGAGGGTTCTGAACCGGTATGGCGTGTAATGCCCTCAATGCCATTGGACGTTCCTTCAATTCCTCCTCAATGGAAAGGCTTTCAATGTCCACAACTTGGGGGCCGGTGCCTGCCTGGGAGCTAGTTCCTGCCGTATCTGCCATGTTACTTCTTGCCTCCTGATTCTGTGAGAATATAGAAACATGTGTTAACATTGTAAAGGACAAGATAGAACCGTTATTGTCCCCATTACAACATTAACATGAGGTTCGGGAAAGATTAGTAGGCTATTAAGTGCTCGGTGCTTGTGTGTGTAGTTAGGGATTAGTTAGACCTAGGAGCTAGGTGGAATGATGTAGTGCGAGAGTGACGTAGTTAGTAGGTGGGCATGGATTTACAACTAGGGTCCGGGGGTTTATTACAAGTTTTAGGTTGCCAAATGCAATGGATGGGCTTGGATCTTGATTTTGTGGAGACTCTGGAAGGTTTGATAGGAGTATCTACTTGAGATTGAGGCTTTTTAGGGGCCCATTGACGAGCGATACTACTTTTGTGCATGGAAGAATATGTGTCCGTGCGTGATGTGTACGACTGGGCCTCAGATGTTCGAGTGAGTGAAACATGTTGTACCGGGTATGCCCTTGGTGTAGCTATTTGAGCCCGCAAGCAAGCCTTAGGCACCCAGATTTGTCGTGATTGTGGGCTAGCCTTCATTGACTTCTTGGGTACCCAAATAGACTTTACTTTCGTAGAAGAACTTATGAAAGACTTCTGATTAGTATCGTGTTGTTGATTACTAATAAGAGGTTTCGGGCGTGGGTTTGGCATGGTCACAACAGGGTGTTTGCCTTTCCGCACCCACATTTGTTTCACCGGCTGAGATATTCTTCTTCGCACGTGTTGTTGGCCTCCAGTGTAGGTAGTGCTCTGCTTCCTCTGTATTTGATCTGCCTTTGGTTGTTGCATCTCTCTGGCCTTTGGAACAGAAGGGAGTGTCGTCTTATCTTTGACTCTGTTGTTGAGACAATCCTCTTTCTGCATCATACAGTTTTGGACAAGAATAGCATTGTCAACTTCATGTGCGCCCCTGGAAGGACCAGGAGTTCGTGCCTTACCTAGTTCCTTAGGTTTAGGTTGACTGCATGATCATAGATCCAGTCCTGACCCAAGACAAGAGGCTCAGTGAGGTCCTCATCTTGACACACTAGTACTTTAACTGTCATTACTTCGTTTTGAATGTAGAGGGGAAGTTCCACCTCTCCCATGCAAGGGGTTTCCACACCTCCCAATCCTATGAGATAAGCTTCTATAGGATTGACAGTTGATTTTGACACTTGACAGTAAGACAATTTAACAGCACTAGTGGCTGCACCGGAGTCAATCAAGGCTCTTACAGTCCTTGTCCTATTTCTAAGGTTATAAAAGGACGTTGTGGTCGCGATCTGAAATCCAAGCTTACAATTTAAGGGCATGGAAAATCTCAAAGGAAAGAGCATAGTGCACATCAAAGAACAACATTATTTTTGTTTTCATATGGGTTTTTGATTTCCAGTTTCGAAACAAGTTCCATCACATGTGACAGAGATTGAAAAAGAGGCAATATGAAATGGTGAATATGTTATTGTAGCTGTAGGAGGGATGGCACATCGGCACACGCTCAGAAAAGAAGGTGTTAACGTGTCACTTCAAAGGGGGAAAAAAGGAAAAGAAGAGTTTGGGGGCAGTTCTGTGAAGGGATCTGCTGCGTCTGAGAAATATCGTCATGTTAATTTACTAAAAGAAGGGAATCCATGGTTTTCTGAGGACAAGCTCAACCTGGACGTTGCAGAGAAGCAAGGGACTGCTGCATGGGGCCTCCCCACGAATGCTGATGCCGTAGCTATCCGGCGAACGAGAATATTGCCTCCTCGCATTTGTCAGCCTTCTCAGGTTAGACTATTACGTCCCGGAGTCTGCGCTTTAAGACTTCCTGTTTCTTGGTCCAAGAGCAGCCATGATTCTTGGCCGCACGAATCTCCGATGATTGAGGCTTCGTGAATAGTTTGATTATCAGAGCATCGTTTAATTCAGTTACAATTGCAGCGCAACACTCTCTTCCTTTATGTGGATAGCTTTGGCATTGTGAGAAGGATTATACGTATTCTGGCTTGCACAGGAAGACAACAGCATGAATTTTAATGATACATTAAATGTTTGCCTAGTTCGACGTTTTCTACTGTAGGAGCTACTATCATCACATATCTAGCTCTGCGAGTTTCATCCGAAGAGCCATTTAGTTCGGAAATTCCTTGCCCCCGGACAGGAACGAATTTTCACATTGAATGATATATATACATAATGATGAAAAAGCTGTTCCGTTTAACCAGAGCATGATCTAAATGTTTGATTTGGCGGTGAAATTATCTTTAAATTTTGCAGAACAAAGGCCGTTAATGCACCCTCATAGTAATTATTTAAAGCAAATATCCCGTTTATTTGTAGAGGAAATTCTTGGTAATAAGGAATTCAACGTTGATAATTCTCCGTAGGTTTTCTTTGATGTCAATTATCGATAAGGAACTGTTTACAGCTAATCACAGCTTTAGGCATATTACAGTTCATCCTCAGTTTGACAGAGGAAAATTACTGTCTTCAAGACCTCAGTTTATAAATGGCTCATTGTGTATTAATGAATGCGCCTTTCTATCCACCTACGAGTACCACTATCACCAGCTCTCCAATCAATCGGCCTCCTTTGAGAAGGTTGATAAGTTTTCTGGTGCTCTCTCCATTTGTGTGGGATAGCTTTGCATACGCCTCTTCATCAACAGCATTGCCATCTCCTCATACTGGTGCATTCTTTCCGTCACTGCAAAACTTATCTCTTTATCATTTTCCGGAGACTCTTGCTGACTCCACCGCTTCACTACTGTCCGATGAAAGCAGGTTCTATCCATTACCTGGCCGAATCTTCTAAGCTTGATGACCTTGTAATTCTTAAGAATATCGAAACTATGGCAGTGGGCCCTTCGTTGGAAAACGGTTCCATGTAGGAGAATACATCAGGTGTTAAAAATGTACGGTAATGGTCCAACGTTGGAGAATACGTTCTGTGTCTGAAATGTGGGAAACCAAAGTTTGTTTTCCTTTTTGAGAATGGCGACAATTAACGGGAGATACCCATGGTGCTGATCAATCTGGGCTGAACGAGCTTTGGAGCCTGTTAGTGGTGCAGCATGGCACAAAGTGACGCTCACTGTCAGCTTTAGGCATGGGGATGGGATTTCTGGAGGAGCTTTATTCTGTGTCTTAAGATAGCAACTCCTTTTATTTGTGAGCATAGCCTGACGAACTGTTTCATTGTCAGCAGATGACCGTAATGTGGCACTCAGAGGGAATTCAACTTGAATGCTGATCATAATTTCAGCTCGTATATCTATTACTGCAACAACAGCTTTTCTTTCTGTAAGAAGATCTATCTACTGAAATGGAAGAGCTGCTTCACAAACTGGCACCCAATGGAGAGGCAAGAGTGAAAGTTCTTGTTGAAGCTTTTGAGACAGTCATACGTTGTAGTGATTCAGAGAGTTCACAGCAAGCACACTAACCAAAGTAGGGCTAAATATTCGTTTTCAAGTTATATGAGATGGAAAATATATGCATATACGGTGCCTCTATAGATTGTTCACGTTCATAATTGCTGCAGACATTGAA
This sequence comes from Ceratopteris richardii, assembly GCA_020310875.1. Lineage (NCBI taxonomy): Eukaryota > Viridiplantae > Streptophyta > Polypodiopsida > Polypodiales > Pteridaceae > Ceratopteris > Ceratopteris richardii. The sequence goes on along the minus strand of CM035418.1, from coordinate 76,510,665 downwards.
ATTAACAATTGTAGCAGATCCATAAAGCTCCATTTGGATCAACTCACATATGATTGCAGAAGATAATGTAGCATCCTGAGTTCGAACTTCTTTGAGGGATTTCAATACGAAAAATAATATCTCACCTGTGATTTAAGGAGCAAAAAGCTTCGGTTTATATCTTGTAAGGTATTGAGCTGTGTTTGCATTCGAGTTGCGCTCTATTGTGTAGAGAGCTGCTTGTGACTTGAGCTCTCTCTCTTTCTCTCTCTATTCTCGACCCTCCTTTGGCGAACCTGACGACATACCTGGTGAACCCGACGTGAAAGGAGGGGTGAGTGAGTTATAGAGCCACAAAGATTAGCATAATCAAAATGGAAGAGATCCTAGCTCAATTCCTACGCTTTCAAGAAGAAGATAGGCGTCAAAAAGCCATCCAATCACTTCATGATCGTCTAATCAATCGGTGTGGCTTTTTCAATGGAAAGAATGTCTCAAAGTTCTGAAAAGAGTATGAACTCGAGTCAAAGTACCTAGGTGTTGGATTAAGTCCGATGACGGAAAAAGAATTATGTGAAAACTTTATCTATGTGTCGGGATACGACATGCGAGACCAAATAATGCGAATAAATCAAACGACATGGTCCCAATACAAAGCGACACTCCTTAAGCAGTTTATGCTAGAGGATCTTGATAAAGTAACTCGTAGATCTTTCCTAAGGTGGGTTCATATGCCCAAAGACCAACCAATTCTTGAGATCAAAGAAGAGTTTGAGCGACAATATGATGATCTTTCCGAGCACGATAAGAGGTGCATGAGTCATGAAAGAGTTTCGTTGTTTCTTCGAACAATCGATGTTAATGCCCGAGAGGAGTTAATTCCACTTCTTCAAGATATAGACTCCGACTCAGGACTCACAGAGGATTGGATGCTCGTCCATGAAGCTGTGATGAAATACGTAAAGAAACAACAAACAATAGAGAAATTTTTAAATGATTGGAGAACAGATCTTCAAACAGATGAAAATTATAACCATGTTCCAAGCATTTTACCAATCGTGGATAATGTTCAAGTCCATGAGGTTGTAGAGACCCCATTTGGGCATGAAGTAGATATGCATGGGCTTGATATCCATAGTGATGATGAGAAATATGAAGAAATTTCTAAAAGTATGATTGATGTAACCTCAAAGGTTACAAGGTGCCAAGAGCCCCTAGAATTCTTTACAATGATCATATCTTTAGGTGCCATAAGTGGACAAAGCACGAAGATGGGAGGATCAAAAGAGCAAGTGGAAGCAAATCAAAATCAAACCAAACTAAATCAAAATCAAACCAAACAAACAACAAACATAAAACAAAACAAAAACCAACAAAACCCAACAAGAAATCAAGATGAAGCTTCCTCTACTCCGATAAATTCCTCACATCGAATAAAAGATAACCAAACAAATCAAGAAACATATCAAGATACAAACAAAGAGATAGAGATATCTAGAAGGCTCATAGGTGACCAAATGGAGATAAAAGATGAGATACAAATAGAGAACCTAATAAATATGTCTGAAGATCGAGCTCGAGATGCATCCTTACATGATGACATCGGGCAAGATGTGGAGTATGATTGGATGTCACTTGATGGTGATGATCCTTTTCTAACACAAGATTCGGATAGAACTTCTGATCTAATGACTGAATTACATGAAGGGACTCCCATGGAACATGATGTTGAATCTAAGGACCTGTCAATAGAAGATCCGATGGGTAAGAAAATGGATATGCAAGAATCCGCATTATACATGCATACAGAGATGCAAGAAAACGAACTTACTTATATGAAGGAGGACATGCAAATAATGAGTCCTCTAGAGGTTGAAATGTGTGATGACAAAGATGAGTATGATGCTAATCTAGAGGATGTACAAATGATAAGTCCTCTAGATAGTGATGTGTATGGCGATGGTGATAAGCATGATCCTAATCCTACCGATAGTCTAGATCAAGATCAAGATACTGATATTCTTTTGAGCGATGTCACATTGGACAAAGATCCTACACATAAAAAAGAGGATAAGTTGGATGGAGTTCAAAATAATGATATGTATGGAAATGAAGCTACATTCCATAAAGAGAGAAATATAAATGAACATGAGGAGGATGAGAAAATACCATTGATCATTCCTCTAAATACTGATATGTATGTCAAAAATAATCATGTTGAGTTGAGTCCACACGTTGAAGAAATTGAGCATAAAATGAAAGATGAAATGTTTATTGTGACATATGATAAATCAGATGCGTGTATAGCATTGAAGGATATCCAATGTAAAACTATTGAGTCAAACGATTGCAACGATGAAGCTCAAGTTGATTTGGATGCGTATGTTGAGATTCTCATACATGATGAGATTCTTGAGCAAGAATCAGTGATTGAAGAATCAATGCTTGAAGAAGAGAACGAGAACGAGCAAGAATCGATGGAGATGGATGTAGAATCTTGTGATGACATTTTGGATGAAGAAATTGAAGATCAAGATTTTCTTGATTATGAGGATATGGATTCTATTCACATTGAGGGAGAAATATTCTGGGAACATAACAAAGACAATGATGAAGAGTTCCTGGAAAGACTAGAACAAGAAGCAGATACCATAATTAATGGGACTCAAGTAGAAAGGAATCATGATAGATTGGAAGATAAAAATGATTATGTATTATCATCCGAGCATGATGTTCACTTCTACTTGATGAAGGAATTGAATGAATCTAATCAATACGGTTATTTCGATGAAGATGAAGAATATATTCGAAATGATGCAATTGAAGATATTTCCTCAAATGATCCCAAGCATGAAATGAATCAAAATCCATGCTTGCACGGAATTTTTAAAAATGATTTAAGCATATTAAAAATCAACACTCTATATTCATGTGTGTTTGACTCATCGAGAGTAACCTCACATGAGAGGATCATGAATAAAGGAGACTATGCCCAAACGATTGAAACATGGATGTTTGAATTTTCTAAAAGCTATGTATGCCAGTCGAGCCTACAAGGAATGGACGAGCAAATGAAATGGCTTGTCCACATATCTAACTTGTTTAAGAATGCTACCTTGATTGATGCGATCCAAAGGTGGCTTCTTAAGAAACACAGTTTCTTTGATGACCATATATGAAGGGAGATGGGTCTGAAGGGAAAAACCCTAATAAATGAGAATTAATAATATCAAAAGGAAATTTGTATATAAAAATGTATATATCTTGTGATTTTTGCTTTAATCTTAAGATAGATAGAAGAAACCAAATAAAACTAAAAATGCAAGAAATTAAAGTGGGAACACCTACGGTAATGAATGCATGTTGGATGAGTGGTTTGAAGTCAAAAATAATTCAAATAGAGATTTTAATGTTCAAATAAATGAAGTTTTTTTTAATATGTGATTCTTGAATGTGATGCTACTAATTTCTCTTATGTAGTTTTGAGAACAGGTGTTGATATGGAGTTGATCGAAGATCTAGAGTTTTGAGAGATTGTATAGAGGCAACCACTTTCGAGTTGCATGCTTATGTTTTATTGCAAATGGTTTTTGAAGCTCTTTCATGGATTGCATGTGTATATAATGTCATTTTGATGTGATGTTTCTCATGATTTGTTTAGTTTCTATGAGTGCAGGAATGATCAAGCGAAGCCAACGGAGATGATGACTCAAGAACAAAGTCGTGAAAATCTTTTTTTTTCATTAGCTATCGTGCTTTAACCCTGATCTTTTCTTTGCACCATCTTTGAGATGCATTGCATGCCAAATATGCATGTAAAAATATATAGAAACACGTCTTTGAAATTCCGTAGAAGCACGTCCATCAGCACAATTAGATAGGTAAATATCATTGAAAAATAATAAAGCAAGTTTTGAGTGATAAGAGAGAATAGTTCTGAGTAAGGGAGAGTGATTGCATCTGTAAGAGAGTGGAGTTGTGAGTGATGTGAGCGTTGCTTAGATACCATAAAACCTTGATTTTTTTGCACCATTTTTGTTTCCCTTCATGCACCTAACACATGCATAAATGAAATGTAAAGAGCACGAGTGATATTTTGGTTAAAACCCATAGTTGCACGAGTGATTGCACTTGTATTGAATTGTATATCCATGATGAAAATGTGAGTTCAATTTGAGTGTACATCCTCAACACCGAATTCCTAATACCTCCCTTATTTGCACCATGCTGTTTTTTTTATGCACTTAGAGTATGCATATGTAGGGCTCATTACATGGCCGTGCATAGGCACATTTGTTTTAACCCGTGCACTTGATTTCACTCACATTTGGATTCTTGAAGACTTGCAGATACCGAGATCGATGGTGGTACATCCGGAGGATGTACAGGTTCAGAGGGGGTGGATGTGGTCGCGATCTGAAATCCAAGCTTACAATTTAAGGGCATGGAAAATCTCAAAGGAAAGAGCATAGTGCACATCAAAGAACAACATTATTTTTGTTTTCATATGGGTTTTTGATTTCCAGTTTCGAAACAAGGTCCATCACATGTGACAGAGATTGAAAAAGAGGCAATATGAAATGGTGAATATGTTATTGTAGCTGTAGGAGGGATGGCACATCGGCACACGCTCAGAAAAGAAGGTGTTAACGTGTCACTTCAAAGGGGGAAAAAAGGAAAAGAAGAGTTTGGGGGCAGTTCTGTGAAGGGATCTGCTGCGTCTGAGAAATATCGTCATGTTAATTTACTAAAAGAAGGGAATCCATGGTTTTCTGAGGACAAGCTCAACCTGGACGTTGCAGAGAAGCAAGGGACTGCTGCATGGGGCCTCCCCACGAATGCTGATGCCGTAGCTATCCGGCGAACGAGAATATTGCCTCCTCGCATTTGTCAGCCTTCTCAGGTTAGACTATTACGTCCCGGAGTCTGCGCTTTAAGACTTCCTGTTTCTTGGTCCAAGAGCAGCCATGATTCTTGGCCGCACGAATCTCCGATGATTGAGGCTTCGTGAATAGTTTGATTATCAGAGCATCGTTTAATTCAGTTACAATTGCAGCGCAACACTCTCTTCCTTTATGTGGATAGCTTTGGCATTGTGAGAAGGATTATACGTATTCTGGCTTGCACAGGAAGACAACAGCATGAATTTTAATGATACATTAAATGTTTGCCTAGTTCGACGTTTTCTACTGTAGGAGCTACTATCATCACATATCTAGCTCTGCGAGTTTCATCCGAAGAGCCATTTAGTTCGGAAATTCCTTGCCCCCGGACAGGAACGAATTTTCACATTGAATGATATATATACATAATGATGAAAAAGCTGTTCCGTTTAACCAGAGCATGATCTAAATGTTTGATTTGGCGGTGAAATTATCTTTAAATTTTGCAGAACAAAGGCCGTTAATGCACCCTCATAGTAATTATTTAAAGCAAATATCCCGTTTATTTGTAGAGGAAATTCTTGGTAATAAGGAATTCAACGTTGATAATTCTCCGTAGGTTTTCTTTGATGTCAATTATCGATAAGGAACTGTTTACAGCTAATCACAGCTTTAGGCATATTACAGTTCATCCTCAGTTTGACAGAGGAAAATTACTGTCTTCAAGACCTCAGTTTATAAATGGCTCATTGTGTATTAATGAATGCGCCTTTCTATCCACCTACGAGTACCACTATCACCAGCTCTCCAATCAATCGGCCTCCTTTGAGAAGGTTGATAAGTTTTCTGGTGCTCTCTCCATTTGTGTGGGATAGCTTTGCATACGCCTCTTCATCAACAGCATTGCCATCTCCTCATACTGGTGCATTCTTTCCGTCACTGCAAAACTTATCTCTTTATCATTTTCCGGAGACTCTTGCTGACTCCACCGCTTCACTACTGTCCGATGAAAGCAGGTTCTATCCATTACCTGGCCGAATCTTCTAAGCTTGATGACCTTGTAATTCTTAAGAATATCGAAACTATGGCAGTGGGCCCTTCGTTGGAAAACGGTTCCATGTAGGAGAATACATCAGGTGTTAAAAATGTACGGTAATGGTCCAACGTTGGAGAATACGTTCTGTGTCTGAAATGTGGGAAACCAAAGTTTGTTTTCCTTTTTGAGAATGGCGACAATTAACGGGAGATACCCATGGTGCTGATCAATCTGGGCTGAACGAGCTTTGGAGCCTGTTAGTGGTGCAGCATGGCACAAAGTGACGCTCACTGTCAGCTTTAGGCATGGGGATGGGATTTCTGGAGGAGCTTTATTCTGTGTCTTAAGATAGCAACTCCTTTTATTTGTGAGCATAGCCTGACGAGCTGTTTCATTGTCAGCAGATGACCGTAATGTGGCACTCAGAGGGAATTCAACTTGAATGCTGATCATAATTTCAGCTCGTATATCTATTACTGCAACAATAGCTTTTCTTTCTGTAAGAAGATCTATCTACTGAAATGGAAGAGCTGCTTCACAAACTGGCACCCAATGGAGAGGCAAGAGTGAAAGTTCTTGTTGAAGCTTTTGAGACAGTCATACGTTGTAGTGATTCAGAGAGTTCACAGCAAGCACACTAACCAAAGTAGGGCTAAATATTCGTTTTCAAGTTATATGAGATGGAAAATATATGCATATACGGTGCCTCTATAGATTGTTCACGTTCATAATTGCTGCAGACATTGAAATTAACAATTGTAGCAGATCCATAAAGCTCCATTTGGATCAACTCACATATGATTGCAGAAGATAATGTAGCATCCTGAGTTCGAACTTCTTTGAGGGATTTCAATACGAAAAATAATATCTCACCTGTGATTTAAGGAGCAAAAAGCTTCGGTTTATATCTTGTAAGGTATTGAGCTGTGTTTGCATTCGAGTTGCGCTCTATTGTGTAGAGAGCTGCTTGTGACTTGAGCTCTCTCTCTTTCTCTCTCTATTCTCGACCCTCCTTTGGCGAACCTGACGACAACGTCGATCAATTATCCTATGGGAGCTGATATCTGAAACTTCACACATAGCCACGTGATATCCTTGATCTGCATATGCATCTGGCCTAGGTTGCTCTCTGCCTTGTCTTCTTAATTTCATTCTCCGTATGCGTTCTAAAGCTTCTGCTTGAGCTTCTTCTCGAATTCGCTTTTCTTCTACTTTGCGTTTCTTAGCAGTGTTGAGTCGACTTAGCATCTCTTCCGTCAGAGGTTCCTGATATAACTTGACTCTGCACCCGCTTATATAGCTCGGAAGAATATCACCTTCTAAGGTGGCTAGTTGTACTGCTCCACTCGTTGAGATTCTATTAATGATCATGGGTCCGTAGCCTCTCTTCTCTAGTTTCCTCGCATGTTGTTTCAAAGTGTAGACTAGTACTAGATCGCCTGCCTTCAAACCTTTATCCTTAACGTGGGCATCAAAGTATGCCTTCTGTCGTTTCTTAGCTGCATATATCCCTGCAGCTGCCCTCAGTCTTGTTTCTCCTAATCGTTCAAGGTCAAAAAGTCTAGAGGAGAGTTCATGACCTGTCCATTCGTGCTCTTGTGCTACTTTCAGTGTAGGTATTAAGAAGTCCAACGGTAGCACTGCATTTTGGCCAAATACCATCTGAAAGGGGGTGGCTTGGAGTACCGTTTTGTAGGCGACTCGATATGCCCAAACAGCATGGTGTAGCTGTTTGTCCCAATCAAAGCGTTTATTGTTCACTAATTTCGTCAGTACATTGCATAGGATCTTATTGGTGCTTTCGGCTTGCCCATTAGCTTGAGGGTGATAGGGGGCAGACTTTTTATGTACTACCAAGAATTCTTGGAGCAGATTTTCAATAACTTCATTCAAGAAGTGAGTACCTCTATCACTAACTAGCTCTATAGGTAGCCCGTATCTTGTGAATACATTCTCAAACAAGAATTTTGCAGTGGTTTGAGCATCGTTCTTTGTTGTAGCTTTTACCTCTACCCACTTGGTGAGATAATCCGTGGCCACAATGATATATTCAGCATGGGAACCTTTAGCTGGGGGATTAATAGGACCTACGAAGTCTATTCCCCACTTAGAGAATGCACGTCCACCCGTCATAGGTTTTAGTGGCATCTCATCTTTGTGTATAGGATACTGAGTTCTCTGACAAACATCACATCGTTTCACATAGGTATGTGCATCCATGTGAAGGGTCGGCCACCAGAAGCCCGCAAATAGTATTGCCTTGATCACCCGATCTCGTCCAAAGTGTCCTCCTGCTACACCTTGGTGAGCAGTTTCGAAGATCTTGAGATATTCACTTTCATGGACACATAGTCTCAGGTAACCATCTTTACCACGTTTGTATAGATTATCACCAATGAGTGAGTAATCATGGGCTTCTTGTTCTAAAATCCTTTTCCTAGCCAGAGTCATGTCCAAAGGGAATGTTTTCGTCCTTAGGAAGGATATTAGTGGTTCACTCCAATCTGGCACTATGGACACTTGATAAAGAGTGGCATGTTCCACAGGTGGTTTAGTGCAGCAGATTGGACATTCCTTGCACAATCTTTGGACATCAACTTCCATAGTCGGCCAATGCACTCCGAGTCTTCTTAGTGTGTGCAGGGTTCGTTGTTTTGAGTAGTGTTGCTCTAATGCACCTACATGTGCTAATTGCAACCATTTAGCGTACTCATCCTCTTCCACACAACAAGCCAAAATCCCTTGATCTGTGTGCTTGTACATACTTCCTGCCATGATGTGATACTTTTGGGCTTTTACTACCTCTCTATCCTGTGTGTTTATTACTGGATGGTTAGGTCCGTATGTCAATACTGGCACCAATGGCTTAGCCCATTGCGGCACCACTCCCAAATTAAACAAGTAAGCATCAGGAAGGTCATCTGACACTCCTTGTGGGGCTTCTCTAGATGTGAGCCTAGAGAGATGGTCTGCTCTCAAGTGAGTCTTACCTTTCCTCACTACAACCTCAAAGTCATACTCCATTAATAAGAGAAACCATCTTACTAATCTTCCTGTATTGCATGGCTTATTTACGAGATATAGCAGTGCCTGATGGTCAGTAAAAAATTTAAACTTATTTGCAAGCAAGTAATGTCTAAACTTTTTAACTGCATATACCATGCCTAGTCCTTCTCTCTCCATAGTGGTATAATTTCGTTCAGCAGCATTCAATTGTCTACTAGCATAAACAATTGGAAGATCCATATTACCTTCACCGGTAGGTTGCGCGAGTACACACCCAATAGCATAATTGGATGCATCCACATGAACATGGAAAGGCTTGTTCCAATTTGGTGTGGTCAAGATTGGTGCTGAACATAATCTACGTTTAAGCTCATTGAAGGAATGCTCACATTCATCCATCCACTCAAAGTTAGTCAAAAGTCCATACAGAGGCTTTGCTATGATGGCATACATGTGTATAAACCGTCGGTAATAACCACAATGCCCCATAAAAGCCTGTACTTCCTTGACGTTCTTTGACCTAGGTAACTCGGCTATAGCTCTTACTTTCTCCTTATCAGTGGATATGCCATTCTTTGACACTATGTGTCCTAGAATCTTGCCTTGCCTAACCATAAAAACGCACTTTTTTGGGTTCAGACAGACTTGATATTCCCTACATTTGTCAAAGATTCGTCTGAGTTCAGGAATATGGGTTTGCCTAATGTTGGAATGAGCACAAAGATCATCAACATAAAATTCTAAGTTCTTCCTTAGGAACTCTTTAAATACATGGCACATCAGTCTCTAGAAGGTAGCTGGTGCATTGGTAAGCCCGAATGGCATCACTCTAAAGGCAAAAATGCCCCATTCAGTAGCAAAAGCCGTCTTATGCTGATCTTCTAGAGCTATGGCTACTTGATTGTAGCCCGAAAATCCATCAAGGAAGTTGTACACTTCCTTGCCTGCTACTCTTTCTAAGAGGTGCTCTGTGATAGGAAGCGGATAGTTATCTCTAATAGTGGTTGCATTGACCTTCTTCAAGTTAATGCATACACGCAGCTTGACATTCTTCTTGGGCACAACTACAATGGGGGATACCCATTCAGTGTGCTCAATTTCATAGATGAATCCAGCTTCTACCAGTCTATCTATCTCCTCTTTGATCTTAGTAGCATAGTTATCATTATATGTGTATGGCTTTTGCTTAGAGGGTTTGGCATCTGAGGTCATGGGGATAGTGTGAGAGCATATGTCAGGGTCCACGCCTTTCAAATCCTTGTAACTCCAGGCAAATACATCTCTCTATTCTCTTAGCAAGGCTATCAATTCTTGCTCTTCTTCTTCCGTCAGGTCATGTCCTATGTAAGTGCATCTCTCTTCTGGCTACCACTATTTTCTTGGTGGTTTCTTTGTTATCATAGGCCTCCCCTGATTGCGCCTCTCGTTTAGGCATTCTGATCATGACTCTCCTGTCATATATCTCATACTTCTTAAAATTTTCTGGGACCTCAAACAAAGATTCTTCCTCTTCTGGTGTGACTTCTCTCTTCTTTCTTTTCTTTCCTTCTTCCTTCGGGGTCACATGTGTGGCTAGCTTTACATCATTTGTAAGCTCTCCATACCTCTGGGGTTGAAATTCTACTTCATAGAAGTATTCTTCATCTGATGCAAAGGGTGGGTCCATAATGATTGACTCTAGATCGGAGTCACTTGCATCCTCAAATGCATCAGGGCTAGGTTCACACTCTTCTAACACTGCCTCTCCCATGATTGGCTCTATGGAGAGGACCGAAATGTCATAGCCATCTTCATCACAGTGAGGTGTCCATTGTTCTTCATTGATGGCTACATCCATTGTTGCTAGGATTTCTGCCCAGCCGTGGGGTTCAAATTCTTCATCAGGAAATACTACAGGTGCATAGGCTGGGTCTTGAATGGATCTATGGGTTTCTTTTGCACCTATCTCTCTCGCTTTTTCTCTCTTCTCTTCTTCTACTGCTACTTTGCACATCCATAAGTGGGTGTCTTCATGCATCCATGAGGATCTTGATCCTATGGAATGCACCGATTCTCTATGATCTTTGGCTCTATGGATGGGATTCCATTGGATAGGAGGGACATCACTATGAGAGTAATCTTTGAGATTCACTTTGGTCGTAACACCTAAGTGTTGCAGGTACAAGGAATTGGTTCCCCAGTCCTGTACCACTTGCAACTGTCGTATAAAGGGTCGTCCCAAGATCATTTCATAGGCATGATTCTTGCTAAAATCACATATAGCAAATGCGTGCTCAAACTCAACACCGCATGTAGTGAGATTTATTCCTTCTAACAGCCCTAAGGGTCTCTCTATGTGACCGTCGGCCATTTGCAATTTCATCCTCATGGGTCTGAGTGCTGGCTTGCCCCAACGCTTCCATAGGGAAGTAGTAGCAATTGCCACTCCTGTGCCTGAGTCTAGAATGGCCTTGGTGGTGTATCCTTGATGGGTGATAGGAAGATATGTGTTTCCCTCTTCGCCCTCACTCATGTCTCCTATCTTGTCCAATGGTATTTCTGGTACTGTTCTCTAGGATCCTACCTGGGAACGAGGTTTTGCTATCTCTGATACTTGTTTGGCTACATGTTTCCATAGCTCTGGCCTTACTTTGAGTAACTCTTCTAAGGTGAGGTTGCACTGTACTTTAGTGTTTTTCACTACCTCTGTGTTCCTAGGTATGATCGAGTCTTCGTTTCTTACCATGAATGTGGGTGCTCTCATGCACGTGGACTTAGCTTCCCATGGGCCTGTGAAGTGGGGTAATTCTTGTAGAGAGTTAGACTCAAAGTCTAATCTTTCCTGAGATTGGGTGCTCTCCTGCTCCTCATAAATGGATGGGATGTCTTGTGGGAATTGGTCATGTGCATCATCCACAAGTTCAATGGGAGGAGGGACTTCACTTTCCTTAGCCCATTTGTCTTCTTGAATCTCTCGTAGGAATTCTGGTGTGAACCGATTCATAGAAGATGATGTGTATGGCTCCGTAGAGTGGGGCACATAGGCTTCCTAGGCGGGAAGACCTGCTCTTTCACTTGCCTTGTCCTTGTGTTGAGAGGCGGGTTTCTTTTCTGATTGTGCAATTAGCCTCTCTATTCTTTCTTACAGTCCTTCAAAGTGCAACTGTGTCTTCGCTGAACTAGAGATGTTAAATAGGCGACTGGCTTCAAACATGGTCTGAGCCAGTTCCACCATCTTAGCACAAATTTTGGTTCGTTCTAGCTCTAGTTCTGCTCTAGGGTAACACTTTTCATGATCAGTTACGTTTGGCCCTTCTTGGATTCTGGCCTGATATGCTTTAAGCATCATATTAAGGTCCTCGGGAGTGGGATCTGCTAGGACTGATCCTACTCTTGGGGGTGGTGGAATTGTGTGAGGTGGGTTGGAAGGTGGCGGGTCGGATGGAGATGGGAATGGTGGTGGTGGGGTAGCGTGAGAGGGAGTTTGAGATGTGAGTTTAGTTATCCTGGCCTTTGTTTCTCTGAGGCTTTCCTCGAGTTCACTCATCTTTTTTGCCCATTGCCTTTTCATTCTTTCACGACTATCTCTCCAAGCTCTAGTCCTTTTCTTCGTCATGCTCTCTGTTTCACTCACCTCGGGGCTCTTTTCCTGGCCTACACCTGGGTTCTGCTACAAGGCTTGGGCTCTAGTGACCACTTGTATCGGTGCAGTGGAAGTGACACTTCCTGTGGAATCTACCAATAACCCAATAACGTTAATGGGAGTGATTTTCAGAATATTATTGGGATTCTTTGGGCAGTCTCGTAAGAGATGCTCCTTTCCACACTCCTAGCAATAGCCCTAGATCGTCACTGACTAGGGTTGTGTAGGTGGAGGCAAGGGACAATCACGAATGAGATGATCTCCTTGACATCTGTAGCATGGTCCTCTAGGGAATGGGGGTCTTACTTGTCTAGGTTGAGGGCTAGGGTTGGGGTTTGCATACATAACGTTTGTGTAATCTGACTCCCAACTAGGTTCAATCGGTTCCTCACTGTAGTAGGACTCACCATGTTCAGGAGATTGCATGTAGTAAGCCTGGGGGCTATCAACATGTGTAGAATCGAAACTATGGTCACTGGGTCACTTTCTGAAATTAATGGAGTTACTGGGACTATAGCTCTATTCAGGTTCTCTTTTGCAGCTGCATATTTTACTGGGATCACATTAGTAGGAGCAGGTGGTTGTTGTGCTAGCACTGGCTGGGGTCTCAGTTGGGCCTGATATTGCGGTTGGTAATTTTGTTGAGGCCTAGTATACTGTTGTGGTGGGTATTGACTCTGGTATCTGCCTTGTTGAGGGTATGGCTGAGGGTAAGTTTGCCTAACCGCTTGCTTATTGTAAGGGCAGTCTTGGGCGGTGTGATTTGTGTATCTTCGTTCTATGGTGCAGTACTGGCTACTAGGATTTACTTGGGGCTGAGCCATAATGGGACATACATTAGCCATGTGGTCACCACCACAAGTATATCATCTTTTCACTGGGGCAAATCTTGGGATTTGTTTGCTAGAGACACCTAGTTTTTGTGCCACTTTCTCAGCGAGTTCCTCAATTGATGTGGGTTACGTAGAAGAGAGGCTAGAGGCACTATCTGAATCTTTGTATATTTTGGAAAGCTCTAGTTCTTCCCCCAGGTTATCCTTGATGTCAATGCACATGCGTACACATTCTTCTATGGTCCTCGGGTCCTTCAAGTACACATAAGATCTCAATTTGGTACTTAGCAATCCATCCAAGAACAAAGCCACTTGTTTAGCTGGCATGGGTAACTCAGGGACATGGCATCTCTCTAAGTATTGCCTAAATCTTCTTCCTGCAAGTCTCACAGTCTCTTGAGGGGTCTGCTTGAAGCTATGTATCAATGAGGAAGTATTATGCCTTATGCCACTTTTAGAGAATTCAGTGATGAAAGCCTCTAGGAGTTGGTCTATGCTCCTGAACTGTCTCTCATTCAATGGTTGAAACCACGTAAGGGTTGTGTTCCTAAGGGTTAGACCAAAGGCATTGTACTGCGTGAATAGATCTTCCACCTGTTCAGCTCTCAAGACTTGCTTGAACTCTGCCACATGATCATATGGATCACCAGTGCCATCGAAGTAGTTCTTCATGGACGTAACTAGCTGAGTCGGTATCAGGGTCCTTGTGTGTTCTCTAGGTCTTGGCAAAGGGAAATCATCGGCATTTCTTCGATTTCTTGGGGCTCTATGACCCTCCGGTTCTACTCTAGTTGTTTCCGTCCTCGTTCGTTCTCTGCCCCCTGGGTTGGCAAAGCTTACTTCTGGCCTATCTCTACTTCTGTCTCTTTGAGTTCCATGAGCTTGGGATGTTCCAGCTCTAGGGTGACCATAGGACATGTTTGATATGGGTTGGGGGAAAACAAATTCACCCTTCCAAGTATAAGCATGTCTATCATGTTCTGTAACCACAAAGATCCTCTTTGAGGCGTGATCTAGGTAGGTCACTCTGCCTGGGCTATCTTGATCTTTAAACTCATAGATCATGATTGTTCCTGATGGGGGAAGTATCTCAACCCCTAAGCAACGATGAAGCGCGAATGACCTCCACAGGTATCCTTCTTTGACCTCTGCACACCAAAAATGCTCTTACTCAGAGCTTATGCAGAGAACTCCAGTGAGCTTTTGTAGACCTGTAGTAGACACCAAGGGCTTTCCAACAAAACAAATTTCACTTGAAATGGATGCTTACGCAAAGAGAAACAATGTCTACAACATGAGCTAGTTGAATGCTCACAACTGCTAGTCAAGCAGAGACCTCACTTCACTCCAGCAAACTTTTCTCAGAGATTATACAGAGAATGAATCTCAATCTTAAGTCAACTTTAGAGGACTCTAATAGCTACCCAATGACACCAAAATCATAGCAAATGGATACATAGAGAAGGAGAACCAGCCCTTACAACAGAGAGCAAAATATTTCCAACAGAGCCTACACAAAGAGAGAGATATCAATCACACAACTTCACTAAAATGAATGTTGCTCCCAGCTTACTCAGAGAATGCTCCAGAGAATTGGTAAGCATAAAATAGACTCTTATAGCTATCCAATGAGACAAGAATTACATCAAATGGATACCATATGAGGGAGAACCAATTCTAACAACTCAGGGGTAGAGAGTTGCAACACTGCCTGCGCACACACATAGATATGCCTACTAAAAGAAAACAAACAAGCAAGCAAGGGGGTTGCTTAAGCAAGGGGCTTGCTTATCACAACTCCAGCACTTAGTGCTCACTTTACATGAGCTAAAACTCCAAGAAGATGGCCCCAAAAGAAGTCGGGATACATGCTCCTTTTATAGTGAGAGGTGTGCCCCTAAAATCTAGGAACTACCTTTCCAAATCAGCCTCCTAACTTGGAGGAATTAGTTGAGATGACTTGGGGAGTGGTTGAGTGACTTTTCTTGATGGAATCTCGTGGCTTTTGGCTTCCTTTGATTGCTCCACATGTCCATAAAAGATTCCCCACGAATTTTTAGCTTGAAGCTTGACTTTTAACACTCCCCCTCAAGCTTCAATTCTTCATCCTCATCCAAGCTCCTTCATGTTGATGCATTGCTTGAATTTTGAAATCTTCATCCCATCCAAAGCCTTTGTAAACATGTCCGCAACTTGGTCCTTAGTACCAATATGATGTACTGAAACTTCCTTGGATATCACCTTTTCCCTTATGAAGTGATAGTGCACTTCAATATGCTTGGTTCTAGCATGATAGACAGGGTTCGATGCTAGATGAATGCTACTCATGTTGTCACAAAAAATTGGATATGTGTCAACTTGCAAATTAAGCTCCATAAATAACTTCTTAATCCACATTAGCTCACATGTGACTTGAGCCAAAGCTCTATACTCAGCCTCGGTGGAAGATAATGCCACCGTGGGTTGCTTCTTTGAAATCCATGAGATGATCTTGCTACCTAGCATGACTAGGTAACCACTTGTACTCCTTCTATCTTCCTTCGAACCGGCCCAATCGGCATCGGAATAAGCTTTGACCTGCATATCATCATCAAATGAGTAGAACAATCCTTCATTTATAGTGGCTTTGAGATATCGCAACATTCTTCTTGCAGCTTGCAAGTGTGTAGTCCTTGGACTATGCATAAATTGTGATAACACTCCAACTCCATATGCTATGTCAGGCCTGGTTATTGTGGCATAATTGAAAGAGCCTACAATAGATCGATACAAAGTTACATCCTCTAATGGCTCTCCATCAATGGAGCTTAGCTTTACATTAACTTCCATGGGATTTGAAATAGGCTTGCAATGTAGCATCCCAAACCTCTCAAGTAGGTCTAGAATATACTTCCTTTGTATGAGCATAATACCTTCTTCTTTGTATACAACTTCAATGCCAAGAAAATACCTAAGATCTCCAAGATCAGAGATCCTAAACTCCTTTCCAAGCTTTGCCTTGATCTCCTCAATGCCCTTTGTATCATTACCTGTAATGATAAGATCATCTACATACACACACATGTAGACCACAAGTTCTCCTCTTTGTTTGATGAAGAGAGATGGATCCGCCTTGCATTGATTGTAACCACATTTGATCAAATAGTCCACCAATCTTTGGTTCCAAGCCCTTGGAGCTTGCTTTAGGCCATAAAGTGCCTTCTTCAACCTACAAACATGATGTGGAAACTCTTTATGAACAAAACCTAGTGGTTGCTCCATGTATACCTCTTCTTCCAAGTCTCCATTGAGAAAGGCATTCTTGATATCCAATTGGAAGAGCTTCCATCCTTTGCTAGCAGCCATTGCAATGAGTGTCCTAATGGTGCTCATCTTTGCCACGGGGCTGAATGTCTCTTCAAAGTCCACTCCATAGGTTTGTGCAAAACCCTTAGCCACCAATCTTGCTTTGAACCTAGAAATAGATCCATCTGAATTCCTCTTTACTTTATATACCCACTTATTACCTATTACCTTCATGTTCTCCTTCTTGGGCACTAGAGTCCATGTTTGATTTTCCTCAAGTGCGTCGATCTCTTCTTGCATTGCCTCTTTCCATTCGGTGTACCTGCTTGCATCTTCATAGCAATCGGGCTCATGATCTTCTACTACTTTGTTCATATATGCATAATGTGTTGCCATGTATGAATCATAAGTAAACCTTTGAGTTGGATACTTAACTCTAGAAGACTTCCTTTCTTCACCTTTTGGAGGAATAAACCTCCTTTGCCTTGGGAACTTGATCTCTTTCTTTGACGTGGCTTCTTTCTCCATCATGTGTCCTTCATCATCTTCAACTTCATTACCTTCTTCATCCAACTCCACCAATGTTGCTTTGCCTTTGTTGATTGATTGTGCTTCATAGCTTGATGAAGGTCTCCCCCTCCATGGTGAGTTCATGCTTGAACTATCTTCATTGATGGAACACCTTGGGCCGCTTAGCTCTAGGTCGATTTGTTCTTCATCATGTCCATGCTTTTCTTCTTCATAGTCCTGCATACAATCATACTTCTTATACCAAGGGAGTAGCTCATCAAATGCTACATCCCTTGATATCCTCAAGTCCTTTGTATTTGGGTTGAAGCACCTGTAACCTTTATGATCATTTGAATATCCTAGAAACACACACTTTTCTGCCTTTGGTTGTAGCTTGTGCCTCAATTCACTTGGCACATGTACATAACAAGTACATCCAAATATCTTCAAGTGGGAAAGATCAGGTTTCTTACCATAATAGGCTTGATATGGTGTCAAGCCATGGATCCCTGAGGTAGGAGCCCTATTCATTAGATACACGGCGGTATTTGCTGCATCACTCCAAAACATGTTAGGTACATTCATCTCATTAAGCATTGCTCTAGCGATCTCGGCAATGTATCTATTCTTTCTCTCTGCTACTCCATTTTGTTGGGGTGTGTACCTACATGTTACTTGCCTCTTGATGCCTTGATCCATTAAAAAATCAGAAAACTCATTTGAGAAATATTCTCCCCCTCCATCGGACCTTAGCTTCTTGATATATGTACCTGTTTCCTTCTCTACCATTGCCTTGAATGCTTTGAAACATGTAAACACATCTGATTTGTTTTTGATGAAATAAACCCAAACCATCCTTGTGCAATCATCTATAAAAGTGACAAAGTACTTGTTACCTCCAATGGATTGCTCTTTCGTTGGCCCCCACACATCTGTATGTATCAACTCCAATGGATGTTGGCTTATGTAGCCACTCTTCTTGAATGGAAGTCTCGCTTGCTTCCCTAGTTGACAAGATTCACATAAATGCTTCATACCTTGTCCTTGGAAGTTGGGAAGACCTTCAACCAGCCTCTTGAATTGCATTTCCTTCATTCTTTGTATGTTGATGTGACCTATCCTCTTGTGCCACAAGTCCAACTCCGAAATCCTCTTGTTTCCATATGTGAAGTAGACATGTTGAGTAGAATGAGAATTTACCTCCAAAGTGAAGAGTCTCCCTTGCTTCTTTCCTCTTGCTATGACCTTGTAACCTTGCTTAGGGTTCTCCACAAAGCATCCACCTTTGTTGAACCTTACTTGATAGCCTCTTTCAACCATTTGCCCAACGGACACCAAGTTCTTTGTGATGGTAGGTACATGCAAGACATCCTTGAGACATCTTCCTTCCTCCTTGTCATCCAAAGCTACATCTCCAACATGGGAGATCTCATGGGCTGTATCATCACCTGTTTCTACATGTCCTTTACCTTTGGGAACATGTAGATTAGTAAACCAAGAAGCATTGCAACTCATATGGTTGCTACATCCACTATCAATATACCAAGTGTTATCTACTTTGCTTGAATTCCCATTCATGTGCATCATCAAGAGATTGTCATTTTCTGAACTTGTAGAAGCATAATTACCTTGGCCTTTGTATGAAGAACCTTGATTATAGTTCCTTTGGTTTCCTCCTTGGTAGCAATCTCTAGCATAGTGGCCAAACTTGCCACATATGTAACATCCTTCGCCATCTTGATTCCTGTTTTGTTGATGTCGTCCTCCTCTTCCTCTTGATCTTCCTCTCCCTCTTTGTGATGAGGTGCCTTGGTCATGTCCTTGATTTCTTGAGTGGCCTTGCCTTCCTCCAAACCTTCCTTTGCCCCTTCCTTGTCCTTGTCTTCCTTTGCCCCTTTGATTACCTGCATAGAAAACTTGTGCATCTTTGCTTTTAGTTGAACTTCCACCTATGTTCATTTCTTCGGTGACCATGAGAGCAACCAATTGCTCAAAATCGGGAAGATTATCCCTTACATAAACTGAAGTGGTAAAGGGTTTCCACTTCTCATCATCTCTCAAACCATTGAGAGTATAAGCCACAAGATCGTCATCGTCTACGTGGCTTCCAATGGATCCCAATGCATCTGATAACTCCTTGACCTTAAGTATGTAGTCATTTATGCTACTCCCTGAGCTCTTCCTAAGGTTGTTGAGCTCATTCTTGAGTTGGATCTTCCTTGCTTTGGTGCTTGTTGAATAAAGCCTTTCAAGTGTCTCCCATACCTTCATGCTTGAATCCAGGTCTTGGATATGGCCGATCATGCTATTGCTAATGTGTTGGGAAAGAATAAAGATAACCCTCTTGTCTCTTTCATTCCATTCCCTAAAGGCCCTTCTCTGGTCATTGGTTGGATTCTCATCCAACCTAGGTCTTGGTTCACTTCCACTAATCAACCCCCAAAGGCCCTTGCCCATAAGATAGTTGGAGACCCTAAATCTCCATGGTTGATAGTTACCTTTGTCTAGCTTTTCAATTTGAGTGTTGAAGTCTCCCATATCTAGTCTTTGATACTTGACCTAGCCCTTGGCTAATGCTCCAATGTGTGTAAAATGAAAATGAGGCTCTGAGGTTACCTCAATCCAAAGCTTTCCTTAGATGGACACCTTGTGCTCTTGCAAATTTGAGTAGAATAGCTCCCCCTTGATGTGAGCTACCTCCAAGAGGCTTTTGTTGATGCAACTCTTCAACCACCAACTCCAAGAGGTCTTCTTGCTTGTATGTGATACCTCCAAGATGCCCAAATGCTCTGATACCACTGATGGGGGAAGTATCTCAACCCCTAAGCAACGATGAAGCGCGAATGACCTCCACAGGTATCCTTCTTTGACCTCTGCACACCAAAAATGCTCTTACTCAGAGCTTATGCAGAGAACTCCAGTGAGCTTTTGTAGACCTGTAGTAGACACCAAGGGCTTTCCAACAAAACAAATTTCACTTGAAATGGATGCTTACACAAAGAGAAACAATGTCTACAACATGAGCTAGTTGAATGCTCACAACTGCTAGTCAAGCAGAGACCTCACTTCACTCCAGCAAACTTTTCTCAGAGATTATACAGAGAATGAATCTCAATCTTAAGTCAACTTTAGAGGACTCTAATAGCTACCCAATGACACCAAAATCATAGCAAATGGATACATAGAGAAGGAGAACCAGCCCTTACAACAGAGAGCAAAATATTTCCAACAGAGCCTACACAAAGAGAGAGATATCAATCACACAACTTCACTAAAATGAATGTTGCTCCCAGCTTACTCAGAGAATGCTCCAGAGAATTGGTAAGCATAAAATAGACTCTTATAGCTATCCAATGAGACAAGAATTACATCAAATGGATACCATATGAGGGAGAACCAATTCTAACAACTCAGGGGTAGAGAGTTGCAACACTGCCTGCGCACACACATAGATATGCCTACTAAAAGAAAACAAACAAGCAAGCAAGGGGGTTGCTTAAGCAAGGGGCTTGCTTATCACAACTCCAGCACTTAGTGCTCACTTTACATGAGCTAAAACGCCAAGAAGATGGCCCCAAAAGAAGTCGGGATACATGCTCCTTTTATAGTGAGAGGTGTGCCCCTAAAATCTAGGAACTACCTTTCCAAATCAGCCTCCTAACTTGGAGGAATTAGTTGAGATGACTTGGGGAGTGGTTGAGTGACTTTTCTTGATGGAATCTCGTGGCTTTTGGCTTCCTTTGATTGCTCCACATGTCCATAAAAGATTCCCCACGAATTTTTAGCTTGAAGCTTGACTTTTAACAGTTCCTATGTCATTTGGCCGATCAGATTTATACCTCCAAAAGGCTTCGTTAGTCTCTCGGTTCAGAAGCAGATCTATACTCTTGTTGTCTTGGGGAACCCACTCGGGATTGAGGATTCTAGTAAGAACAGATTTGCCTCAGGGGGTTCTAGGTTCTACACCCATGTTTCCTTGCTCCAGCTCACCTAAATCTGCTTCTGAGATCACATTTCCAAATTCGTCTGTCCTATCTGGGTGACTGGTGACTACGTATATGGTTCCTTCTTTGTCCAAGTATGCTCCGTTTTCAAACTTGACAGCTGGGTGCTCTAGTCCTATGGATTCGTCAGGACTTTTAATATGGACCACTGATCTTCCTAGACCGTCCTCATAGATGCTAGCACCTAATCTGTTGGTCCTAATGTATTCCAACTGCGTCTTGTAGGGGCCTTCCACCCTATACAGATTTGGCACTCCTGAACTTCCTATAGGTCTGTCCATGCCTTGAGACATCTCTGATTCGCTAGTCTCAGAGCTAGGGTAACGCGAGTGGTGGCTCAACTGCTGGGCCCAAGACCGAGCAGTATGATTAACGCTAGCCTCTGAAGACCTAAGGCTTTGTCTATCCCTTACTAGATGCCGTCCTGATCTAAGGTTCATAAGCTTAATTGAATAGCCCAAATTTGCCCAAGTACAACCTCGTTGCTGAGTTCCTTTGTACCACTTACTTGATTCCTTCTTATGTTGATTATCGTGTTTATACTCTTGTCTGATATCACGTCGTCAGGTATATTTGATTTAATTTTCCGCACTTAAGTTGATCCTCCTACGTTAAGTTCTTTTCCTTTAAAGTTCTCGACCGTACAAAGATTATGTTGTTAGCTTGAACTTGAGTATTAAGGTAGTCTTCAACTTGATAAATGCCTATATCTGCCCTGGCCTACTCCTATCACTAGTCGTATTTAGCCTAAGCTAGGAATTGACAGAGGGAGTTGAGAATATTCCGACCTTTCTTGTTGATCCCTTGCTCTTTAGTGCTCGAGAACCCGATTCTCAAGCTTGCACAAAGACCTTGCTTTGGATGCTCTCAATTGCTCTCAATAGACCTGTATCAGTCCCAAGATTAGCTCAAGACTTAGATTCAAATGACACAATAGACCACTTTCATGCATGTGACTCACAGACCACATAATCCTTGGCCTTTATGGAAAACAATCCCAAGGATCCCTGAGTTTTCCTACCTCGGGGTATGGTCAACTTCAAAATACCCTATCTAATAATCCTGATCTTACTTTTGGTTGTACTCCCCACGAGCTTTCCAACAAGACAAGAATCACAGCAATCGGATTTCGTATGAGAAAGTTATGCCAGTTCAGGGTTTTGGTGCTAAAACAGGGTTCAAACAGGCTAACAGATCACAAGATTTTTCTCAAAAACACATGTGTAGGGACCTCACAAATCACTAATGGCTTGCTAATTATGCCCAAAATTACCCCAAAAAGATGCAAGAAAAAACCTTAGAAATTTGGCCGAAAAAGCCTTTCAATCCCGATCGACAGGTCTGTCAATCGCGATTGACAGAGGTGTCCGTCGGGGCTTGTCGGTCGCGATCGACACGTCAATCGGTCGTGGGGTCCTTTCAATCGCGATCGATGGTGTCAATCGCGATCGACACTTTTTCCGGGTTTTTCGTCGTGAATTCAGTCGATCGGGGCTGTGTCCGTCGCGATGGACACGTAGCTACGCGAAAAAGTCAATCAATCGTTGAAATTCAGTTGGTCGCGATCGACGGTGTCAATCGCGACTGACAGAGGTGTCGGTCGTGGCTGTCGATTGCGATCGACGGTGTCAATCGCGATTGACAGGGTCCTACGTGGCAGTCAATCGGTGTGGGGTCTGTCGGTCGCGATTGACAGGGTCTGTCGATCGTGGCTATCGCGATCGACTGTGTCGGTCGCAATTGACAGAGAAACATGGAATTTTTCAACTGTTTTTAGTGATTTAGAATGTGCTCATCATGTGGATTATGGTGGTGCACTTTGTTTTACCAAATGGGTGATTTTTTTGTTGATCGCGATCGATAGAGGTCTGCGACATAGAGATAGTTTCGTGATGTTTCGTACCTACGTGGAGTGCTGGAGATGATGATGCTGCCAGTACCTGCAAGAAAGCTCAAGAACCAAGCAAAAGCAACGCACACAATATCGCTCTCTCGCTCTCTCTCACAAGTGGAATGAGGGAAATGACGTGGAGAAGGTGATATAATAAAAAACTGAAAATTTTCGCGATGATGGAGATGGAGGTGGGGGATGGTGATGATGATGATGGTGATGATGGTGGTGAGGTAAGAAAGGGAAAAATAAGAAGAGTGAAGAAATTACCTATTGCGCCAACGTCTCAAATCTACGTCTTACCATCACACGCTCGTCCTCAAAGCTCGATCCCCGGCAACGGCGCCAAAATTTGGTGTAGCTCAGTGATGATTAGCACCTCCTTTAATGTCAATCCGGGAAGACGTGAGGATGGTATGATGACCTCGAGCAAGTGAAGGCACAAGTGCGTGAGTGCGAAGCACACTAACATGCACACACATACACACACACGCGCACACAAGGCAAGACAAAGGGTGAGAAGCAATGGAGTTCTTTAGATTACTTTCAAAAAGCTCATACAAGTTTAGATCAATTAGAAGCTCTCCTCAAAAATGAGCTCTCTAGCTCTATTTATAGTTTTTGACTAGGTTTTGGCCTTGTCCAGACCTAGTGTCTGGCCTAGTTAAAAATTAGGTTCTCTACCCTATTTGGAGGTTCACACGAAGTCTAAAAAATATGAAAACTGACAGGTAGATACTTCTAAGGCTCCTCAAGCTCAAGGACTCCTTGGCTTGCACAAAATGGAGCTACAAAAATAAGAAATGGTATTTACAATGATTGTTAGTGATGAAAATCACTATTTTTGTAGGGATTCTACTATCATGTTGACATACATTTCCTGGTGATCCCTACTTGCTCCTTCTCCTTGTGTGTCCACCTCTTGGATATGTGTTACTGTCCTGAAAAAATATTGGCCTACTTGCCCGATCGTCGTTGACTGCTCTGTCTGCTTGTGCTTTCTCTTCTCTCTGACTCTCTTCGTAAGCTTCCTTGCCTTGTGAGTCCTTCAGTTCCAACAGAGGCCTTTGATCAACAAGAGAGTGTATTACTCAAGCCTGAGCATCTCCAGCTAGCAGCTATCTCTCAACCCATTATGAACATTCAGCCTTGAATCATTTGATCTGTAAGAATCTACCACAAGATGAATGTTTTTACAATGTTAAGCTTAAAACTCAGGAAGGAAAAGTCCAAGAAGTAAATGAAATTCAAGGAAAGGATGGGTTACTATTCTATAAGAACCTATTGTATGTCCCTCCAAGAAAGCCCATGATCCAAGTACTTCAACAACGTCATGATAACCTTGCAGCAGGACATTTTGGAGTAAATAAATAAAACTCATATGAAGGGATTTTTGGCAGCCTCAACTGTGGAAGGAATTCAAGAATATATTGGAACATTTGACACTTGCAATAGATCTAAGGTGCCGTGACATAAACCTCATGGCCTCTTGCAACCGTTACCTATTCTAGAAAGGCCATGGGCTTCATTGTCTATGGATTTCATCATAGATCTACCAAAGTCAGATAAGTATGATGCCATTCTTGTTATTGTGGATAGATTTACAAAGATGGCACATGTCTTTCCAACTACAAAGGCAATCACACGTGCCACCATTGCTAGAATTTTTCTCAGATAGATCTTTAGGCTTCATGGATTGCCTGATGATATTGTCAATGATCAAGATCCACACTTCATATCTAGCTTTTGGAACAGTCTTTGCAAGCTCCTTGGTGTTCACTTTACAACAAATCATCCACAGACTAATGGACAAATAGAATGCGTGAATCAAGTTTTAGAGCAATATCTCCATTACACTAGCAACTATCACCAAAATTATTGGTTTGAGTTGTTACCCTTTGCAGAGTTTGCCTATAACTATAGTGTTCATGCATCTACTAAGCAAACTCCCTTCTTTGCAAACTATGGACAACATCCAAGGATGGATATACAACTCTCAAATCATGTCAAGAACCCAACTGCGAGAGACAAGGCCCAATACCTCTTAAAGTCTTTAGTGATGCAAGTTCTGCTGGATGCAAAGATGAAGGATGAACCAAAGTTGATATGTGGTAATAACAAGAAACAACAGATTAACGTGAAACTCAAAGAAACAACCTACAATTGTTTTATGTTCTATAGAGGCTGAGTATAGAGGTTTAGGATTGTCTACTATTGTCATTATGTGGTTTAAGAAGTTCTTTTATGAATTGAATGTGTAGGTTGATATACCATTGGTATATGAGGATAACTTAAGCAGCATTCTTGTGACCTCAAATCCTATTTTTCATGCTAGAACAAAGCATATAGAGATACACTATCTTTGTGTTTGAAGGAAGGCCATAAACAATGAAGTGTAATTTTTTTTTTGGAAAAAAAAACAAGTAATAAATATCTTCACAAAATCCTGTGATGTATATATATTCAACTATATTCTTCAGATGAAGGAAATACCCTTTGGAACTTGATGAAGAGAATGTTGAGAACATTGTTTTTATGTATAGGTAAAGGTACAAGTCCAAAAAGCTGCAAATAACTTTGGAAGGTCTTAAAGAAACTTAAGAAGGCTCCAATAAATTATAATGGATAGATAAAGTGCCATGTGATACCTAAAACATGATGATTCTAATGAGCGAGTCACGATGGAGTTTTTGTGGTGCCCTAGTGGATGGTGGATATGGCTAGTTCTCAAAGTCCAACCATATTTTTCTCATTTCAACATCTATGTCGTGGAATACCTCCACGCAAGTGGCTATCATGATCTAAAATTTATTAACAAAGCTTTTGGTTAGTTTTTCATCCTATAAGAAAACAAGAGAATTCATGATCATCTTTGAAGTCAAACAAAGTCATATGTCCATCTCTCCATTGTTGTAGTTTTATAGAAAGAGATTGTACAACTTGTATTTCCCTAATTATATATATTCAAATCACATGTTTTATGGTTCATTGCAAAGCCCATTTCTGTACTATCATCGTGTAAATTTGTTTATTTATTGGAAATGTATGCTGCGAGAACTTATCTTTACAAGTACTTTGTGTTATCGGGTTCATCTTTGCTCAAGGTCTCCATTAAACTTGCAAATTTGCAGAGGTCATATCTCCTCATGTATTTATTCAAGTTGTGTGCTATAAAGCTCATGTAAAAGCTCCTTGTGTCTAATATGTGTGTGAAACATTTGTCGAAAAGGTTCCAAGTGAGATGCCAACACAAAGCTCTGCAAGTATGCTTGGTCATCTTTGCATAAGTTTGTGAGAAGATCAACTAGTTCCTAAGGGATTCCACTTCTTCTAGCTATACTTTGGAGCTCAATTAACTCTAGACTTGGTATCAAAGCAATGAATCTGAGCATCCTGACTTAGAACTACAATAACATTTGACCTTAGAGGCTTCTATAGTTTAATTAATGGTGCAAATATCAAACCTTCAGTATCCAAAGATCCCATTCAACAATTGAGGGAATTTAGACTTTGGAATAAAAGAGGCAAAGGGGTTATATTGAATTTATCACAAAATATTCAACATTCAATGGTAGGACACATATTAGATCTAGAAACAAGTAGGGGTGTTTTGTTAGTATACAATCAATGTTTGCCCCTCATGATTGTATGTACTAATGCACATTTTGTAAGGCTCCCATTATAAGGAGAAGTCAGGCATGCATTACGCAATTGATGGGAATCCCAACTTGCATGTTGGATGAAGGTAAAATTGGACCATGTGAGGTATTTTAAGGATAGGGAGTTACAAGGGTCCCCTACTATGGGGTCGGAGGGAATGGGGAGCATTCCCAATGGGGGGATCCAAGGGGCTAGTCAGCCTCCTAGCTCGGGGGACCCACAGGGCCAACGGTCTCTCGGTTGGGGGTCTAGGGGCAACACCCCCGCATGATGGTAGAGGGAATATTCCTTGTCAAATTTGGAAATCATTTGTATTTGTTAGATTTGTTAAATCAACCTAAGCCTTGTATGGCAACTATGCGGGCGATGGCCACCCATGCTCTACCACCCATGTAAAGCTGTCTGTGAAAGGCTACCTATTATCCTATATATACATGAACTCTACACTACCTTAGATATCAAATCAAGCCAACATACCTCTGCCTTGTATTTTCCTATCTGGAATTCTCTAGATCACCATTTAAGCTCTACCTTGAGAGTGCACGGTGGACGTTGAGCAGATGAGCATACCTCTTCAATAGCTACCCATAGTTCCAACTCTGTGTTGTTTGCAGGCTCTTTGTTCTTCTAAGATGATTTTACAATCCCATTTCATTCATCAACTTGCTTCTTTCCACAATCCTTGATGCCATGGCCTTTCTTTTCATAATAGAAGCAACTCCTTGTGATTTTTTTCTTCTTTAGCTTCCTTTTTTATCCATCAAAACAACCTTTTCCTTTTGCATTGGCTAAGAATGCAACATCTTTGTACTTTGCCAATTCTTAAACCACATATCCTCTTCTAAGATCATAGCACAAAACTCTTCAAATGTAAGAGGAGTTGGTCTTACCTAAGTGTCAAGGGTTGTTACTAATCCATCATACTTTTCTAGAAGAATACACACACATATTTGAGCTAGCTCTTTTGTTGTTATAAAAACACCAACTACATCCAATTGATCTTGTAGATGTTTTATTTGTTTGATAAAATCTTCAGCCTTTTTAGAATCAGAATGTTTTTTATATGCCAGTTAGTTTTCTAGATTCTTATCCTAGTGTAGTTCTTGGTCTCATATTGTCGAGCCAATATGCCCCAAGCCTCATGTGCTTTGAACTAAGACCTTCTTGGTCTCAACCTTGAATTTTCTAGATCTTCAACTCGTATATGCTCTGGATCCAATCGTGTTGGTCCCATGATAGTGTGAAGTAATTCGTAGGAGTCCCAAATTATAGAAATTTTGAACTTCCAAAGTGTATACTTGGTTCCATCTAGCTTCCCTTCAATGAATGCAGGTGGTCGAGTTCAAATAGGTGTAGCATTAACATTAGGCGGGCACTAAGAACAATGTTTGAAGATAAAGCCATCATGTAATCACTCGAATAATCCAATGATATTCTATTCTACTGGTAGGCTAAAATCGTGATACTTCTTAAGCTATTTGAACCTTATGGCTTTGATACCATGTAAGAAAATAGTTACAAAATATAATAGAGAAGCACTAAAAGAGAAGATAATAGATATAGTAGAATTTGAATAGTTTTCTACTAACAACAAGTACAAGAATGATGGCACAGGTATGCTCATCTGCTCAAGCTCGCATTGACAAACCATGGATTTTAGATAGTGGATCTTCTTGCCATATGACCAACAATAAGGATTTGTATAGTTCCCTCTTGCCTCTACTAGAATCCATCAATGGAGTGTTGAGTAATGACTCCAATTGTCCAGTTGAAGGAACTGGAACCATCTCTTTTATCACCTCTCGAGGTGTTGAGAAAACGTTGTCTAATGTTCTCTATGTATCTACACTTAAAAGAAATTTGTTTTCAGTTTCTGCAATTACAGATCGTGGAGTGAAAGTTCACTTCAATAAGAGTGGTGTAGAAATCATGGATTCATCATGTAATTTAGTAGGAAACGGCATAAGATGTGATAATTTGTATGAGTTAAGTGCCTTAACTACTAGAGAAGATAAAGATCTAAGCAGGTTGTCTCACCAATGATTTGGGCATCTCATATTTGTAGTGTTGAAGGAGATGCAAAGAATAGGGATGGTTTCTCATGTTCCTACACTTTTTAGAGTTTCAAGAACCTTTTGAAGCTTGCATGATGGACAAGCAACAATAAAAGGCATTTCCATGAGAGACCAACAATCAAGCTCAAGCTCATTTAGAGTTGGTACATGCTCATCTCTGTGGTAAAATGTCTACACCTGCTTTAGGAGGATCTTTCTACTTTTTGTTCTTAGTCGACCATTATTTTAGAAAGATGTGGGTTTATTTCATTCAAGAGAAGGCTGATGCTTTTGAAAAATTTAAAACATGGCATAGGTATGTGGAAAATGAATCAGGCAAGATTTGAAAAAAATTCACAGCACATAGAGGAGGTGAATTCTTATCAATAGAATTCAATAACTACTATAAGGAGCATGGTGTTAAAAGGAAACTTACCACAAATCATACACCTCAACAAAATGGCATTGTTGAGCATAGGAATAGGACAATAGTTGAAATGGATTTCTATACACTAAAATCTCAAGACATGCTTGATTCATTATGGGCAAAAGCAGATAATATAGCAGTCAATATCCTCAATGGAAGCTACACAAAAGCACTTAAGGGGATGACTCTTCAAGAAGCATATTGTCGTAAAATGTCTTCAGTTTTGCATTTCAGAGTTTTGGTTGTTTTTGTTATGTGCATATTCATGATTTAACAAGATCAAATTTGCATTCGAAAAGTAAAAGTGCGCCTTCCTAGGATATAGTGGAGTCTAAAGCACAGAGGTTGTAGGATCTTGAGGCAAGGAAGATTTTTGTCACTGGCGATATGGTGTTTGATGATTGACCAGAGTTATTAGAAGAGAAAGGTAAATCTACTATCTCATGAAACAGAGGAATATCTCACCTTGTGCGTATCAAAAGACAGGTTAAAGTTGAGCAGGAGGAAACATCTGATGGTGAAATCTCCTTAGTAAAAAGCCAACCACTTGTAGCTGCACATCATAAGCCACTATCAAAGTGGGCACAACAACTCTTTGATGATTGCAATCCACACTTAGATGTACCACAATCATCCTCGGATGGATTACATAGATCAAAGAGAATAGAGGAGCAAAGAAGAGCCTTAGGACACATTGTTAACATTGCTCTAATGGTAGATATCATGGGCTCGATAAAGGAACCTACCACCATTGAAGAAGCCCTTGATGATCCAGATTGGAGAGTAGAAATGCAGTCTGAGTATGATAGTATACTAAAAAATGACACATGGGATCTAGTTGACTTTCCACCAAAGAGGAAGGTAATAGGTACTAAATGTATTTGGAAAGCTAAGTATAAAGCATATTGCACATTAGAAAAGTATAAGGCAATATTAGTTACACACAGTTTCTCAGAAATTGAAGGTTTTGATGTTCAAGAGACCTTTGGACCAATAGCATTTATGATGAAATATTTGCATGGTACTTGTAGTAGCTGTAGAAAAGACCTAGCCTAGTTTTCAGATGGATGTCAAATCTGCATTTTTTAATGATCACCTCAAGGAGGAGGTATATGTATCTCAACCACTAGGTTTTGAGGTGCCCAATTCAAAAAATAAAGTTTGCAGTTTGAAGAAAGCTTTGTATGGACTTAAGCAAGCACAAGAGGCTTGGTACCATTCGATAGATAATTTTTTCCAAAATATGGGTTTTGAAAAAAGTACTTCTGATGCTAACCTATATGTACTGAAAAGGGATAGCAAGATAGTTGTTGTCATTGTATATGTAGATGATTTGATCATTATAGGAGATCATCAAGTTTTGTCAATCAAACTCGGATCAGCTCAAGAACTAAGTTTAAAATGACAAACTTAAGTCTACTCCATTTTTGTCTGGGAATCGAAGTATAGCAAGAAAGGATGGCATTTTCATCTGACAATAGAAATATTCCAAAGAAATTCTTAAGGGATTTGGAATGATGGACTGCAAACCAACTAGCACACATGCCTAATGTAGATGCTAAGTAGTATAGGAAGCAGGTTGGAAGTCCTATTTTTTTGTTCAATACTAGATGAGACATTTGCCATGCTATTTGAGTCTTAAGCATGTTTTCCAACAAACCTAAGGAGATTCAATGGCATGTCGGAATGCAAACTCTAAGGTACATTCCACAATCCTTGGATTATGGTATTCTTTATACCACAAGACATACAGTTCAAGGATATTGTGTTTCGGATTGGGCTAGAGATTGTGATTCTAGAAAATCACTTTTTGGATATTAATTCTCAGTTCGTTCAAGAATATTTTCTTGGCTAAGTAGGAGGCAAGCAACTCTCACAGTCTTGTCCACTAAAGCAGAGTACAAAGCAGTTTTTTTCAGTTCTTGTGAGGTAGTCTAGTTAAGGAGAATACTTGCACATCTAGGATTTCCATCAAATATGGCGACTATAATCTAGTGTGATAATCAAAGTTGTATTGCCATTGCAAAGAACCTAGTATTTCATGCTCACACCAATTGAAGATGAGCTAATTGAAGATGATATTGTGGACCTAGAATATTTCCCAAGAGAAGCAAATTGTGTTGACATATTCACTAAAGCACTTGGCAGAGAGCATCTCAACAGGCATCTTCAATTTATGGGCATAGGAGTGAGACCTAATTGATTTATCATTTGGTAAACATTGAGGGGGGTGTTAGTATATGATCAATGTCTACCCCTCATGATTGTATGTACTAATGGACATTTTGTAACGCCCCCATTATGAGGAGAAGCCAAGAGTGCATTACCCAATGGATGGGAATCCCAACTAACATGTTAGATGAAGGTCAAATTGGACCATGTAAGGTATTGTAAGGATAGGGAGTTACGAAGGCTCCTAATTGTGGGGTCCAGGGAAGCACAAAGTAGCCTTGGCTAGGGGGTCCAAGGGGGCCAATAGGCCCCCTAGCTGGGGGGGTCCTAGGGTGTTAGTGGTCCCCTTTGTGGGGGTCCAATGACAGCACCCTTAGTGCAATTATGATAAAGGGAATATTCCATGCAATATTCCTTGTCGAAGTCCAAAATCATTTATATTTGTTAGGTTGTTTGAACGGATCTAATTCATGTACCACAACTACATGGCCAATATTGTCCATGCTCTATCACCCATGTATAAAAGCTTATATGGAGGATGAAGACTCCGTTACGCATATGTACAATGGACTCAACGATGATGAGATATGGAAGTTTGAGGTAAGAAATAAGGTGGATTGTTTACATTCAACGTAAACCCAAATCATACAAAATATTTCTCTTGTGGTATGTATATGATAACAGAACTTTATCTGTGGCACAGAAGGATTCACCACATGAATGATAAAATGTTAAGAGAGCTATCAAAGAAGAGGATTGTTGAAGGATCAAGTGATTTTACCAAGAAAAATGTGGTGCATCATTGTGAAGCGTGTCAAATGAGCAAACAAAATAGACAACCTTTCAAGCGTTCAAGATATTTAAGTGATGGTTTGCCAGACCTTATACACAGAGATGTGTGGGGTCCTACTAAAGAGGTATCCTTGGCTAGTAATAAGTATTATGTATCATTCATTGAAAATCATAGTAGAATGACATTTGTGTATTTCTTTAAACATAAGGGTGAAGTATTGGATTATTTCAAGAAGTTCAAATCATTTGATGAGAACCAAATAAGAAGATATGTTAAGCTAAGATATGATGGAGGCGGAGAGTATTTCTCTCATGCTAACTGATACCTGTTTGCCTAATCCTTTTTGGGATAAATCTGTAAGCACATCAAGGTACATTATGAATATAGTTTGGACTATTGGGAAAATACTCAAAGAGGATATAGGTGTTATAATCCTCATTCCAGTAAGGTGGTTTCTTAAAGAGATGTAAAATTTTATGAATTACTTGTAGGGTATGCAGATAACAAAAGCTTGCGCATCATAGATGGAGACAAAGGTAATACGGGTGAAGGAGATGAGTGCCTACCTCAACCCACAAGAACAATGCATGATGAGAAGAGTGATTTAGATGAATAAACATATCTATCTTTCAAGG
The DNA here is from genome assembly GCA_020310875.1 of Ceratopteris richardii. NCBI lineage: Eukaryota > Viridiplantae > Streptophyta > Polypodiopsida > Polypodiales > Pteridaceae > Ceratopteris > Ceratopteris richardii. Next base: position 76,477,875 of record CM035418.1, on the reverse strand, counting down.
GAAGATGAAGGCAAGAGTCACATCCAAGTGTTCAAAGTAAAGGCAAACTCAATCTTGCTGAAGTTAATGATGAAGGAGAAGAAGTTGGTAGTATATATATATATATATATATATATATATATATATATATATATATATATATATGTGTGTGTGTGTGTGTGTGTGTGTGTGTGTGTCTGTGTGAGTATGGATAATCATCAAAGATTCCTAATAAAAAGGCAAAAGCACCTACATTAGAAGTAGGAAGAAATTCAAGAATGAGTAAGAAATTGTTGGTGCAAATCAATCACCAACTGAAGTTTTGATGAAGGATTTGAAGTCAAGGATTGAAGAAAAAATCAATTTATGAAGCATGAAGAAAGTACATATTCAGAAGATGAAGACTTGTATACATATATACATTAATTTAGAGTTAGCTCACTTATACCTTTTGTATAGTTATGAGCTTGTACATATTTGCCTATATATACAAGAAAAATGTCGGGGAAAATATGAGAGAGCATGTGAAGAGAAGAATTAGAAGTTCTAAGAGTCATTAGAAACTTTAGAAGTGTAGGAGATCTCTCTCATCACTCAAATGTAAAACTTTTTAGAAATGAAGAAATGTTGCACCTGATATTTTGCTTAGTACTCCTTCTGTGCTTAATCCTTTGTGAAATGCTTTTGTACAAGTCTAATTCTATAGTTGATTGACCTCTATACTAGTTTTGAGATCCTAATTGTGATCAGGCTGAGAGAATTGAGAGTAGGAACATTTAAATGTGTAAATGTGAAGTTGCAATAGGTGCAAAACTTGATGCTAATGTTTTGGTCAGCCCTCCTTCCACAATGTAAAGTTTTGAGCAAGCAAGCACTCATTCTTTAAGTTGGAAGGTAAGTTACCTATGGCTAAAATCATTTGAATAAACGGGTTGTACTTTGGGAGAACTATGTGTTAAAAGTTATAGGTGTCAAAGTCGACTGTAAAGAAGTGCAATTTTAGACATAGGTGAATTGTGTAGATCATTTCTCAAGATCTACGAGTCTTTTGGAATGATTTAACTTGGATATGGTGGGAAAACTATAGGAGACACCTTGTGCAAAGTTTTGTAAAAAACTTTACACATTTGATTATTCAATGACTAAGATATGTACAGTAGACTTTTTGAGTAGTTACTCTCTTCATAGTTTATTCCAGATTTGGGTAATTGAGCATTGATCCTCCAGATTGGTAAAAGTTTTGAGTTATTCTTGATATAGAGGTGCTCTAACTTCAATAATAACTTGTTCTTTTGGAGATTTACACTCTCCATCAGTGGTATCAGAGTAGGAATCCTCAAAATTGAAGAAAGGAGGACCCCAACTGCTGTAGACATACAAAAATCAACACTTGAAGGTTCAAAAGGTGGAATTTTGAAGTGAAAGCCTGAGAAGGAGGTCTGAAGCTATCAAGAATAGGTATTAAATTCTTCACCTGTGTATTAAATTCTTTAAGCTTTATGAGGAATAGGTGTACCTTTACTTCATTCTAAGTAAAGGTACACCTATTCCTCATAAAGCTTGAAGAATTTAATACACAGATGAAGAAAGGATGGGAGATTCTCTTTAGATAGAGAAATTGGATAGAGAAAACTATCCAGCATGGTCAATGAGGATGGAAGCTCATCTACTGAGCAAAGACTTGATAGGTTACAATACATGTGAAGAAGAAAAGCCACAATTCAGAGATCATATTGTTCCAACTAGGGATGAACTATCAGATTTGAAGAGTTGGATGAAGAAGGATGCTCAAGCAAGGAGTATTTATCTACATGGGAGTCAATGACAACTACTAACTCATATTAGAGGTCTTGAAAGTGCAATTGATATATGGAATGCTTTGGAAGAGCATTTTCAAAACACTACAAAGTCAAGGAGGGCATCTTTGTGGGCAGATTTAACCACATTCAAGAAGAAGGCCTCTCAATCCATTTCTAATTATGTAACACGGATGAAGGACATTGCACATGCATTAGGAGCACTTGATGAAGATATTGAGGAGCATAAATTGGTAAGGCAAATCCTCATAGGTTTGAGAGGTGATGAGAAATGAAAGCCATTCATTTTGTCTACTGAATTGTCACTAGATCATTTTACTCCTGATTTAAATGAATTGCTAGGACACATGCTAACCTTTGAGCAGGATGTCAAAGGTGAAAGTGATAAGAGTGTAGGTCAAGAAATGTATTCAAAGGATAAGAAGAAGAATAGCAAAGGGAAGCAACAAACAAATGAAGATGAAGGTACAACTAGCCAAGCTAACTTCCTAAGAGGAAGAGGAGGTGGCAAAGGTAGAGGAAGAAGTAGAAGCAATAAAGATAGAGCCAAAGCTTGTTGGATTTGTGGTGAGACAAATCACTTAGCTCATGATTGTTGGCATAATAATCAGAATAATGGTGGATATAATCACAACTTTAATTCAAGAGGAAAAGGTGGCCAAAATCAAAGAGGTAATTCCAGAGGTAGAGGTAGTAGAGGTTACTTTGGAAGAAATGCAGGTAGACGATTCCAAAGCCAATCCTACAACAATACCTACTAGAATTATGCTTCAGATTAGAAGGAGGATTCAACATTGATTATGAATGCAACTTGTGCAAGGAAAAGTGAAGACCAAAGAGTCTTCTACATTGACTCAGGGTGTAGCAATCACCTGAGTGGTAACATAGCTTTGATGACTGATTTGTAACTAATCATGTAGTTCAAATAGGTGACAATACAAAGCACAATGTCAAGTCAATTGGATCAATGAAGGCCAAGGATGGAAGTACTCTTCTCAGTAAGGTCTTGTATGTTCCTACAATTCCAAAGAATTTGATAAGTGTAGGACAAATTGTTGAAAAAGGTTATGAAGTAAGGTTCACTAATGATGAAGTTTTTGTGGAAGACCCTAGCAATGGGTATAAGCAAATTGTTTTAGGGAAGAAAGAAGGAAGACTCTTCACATCGAAGATTCAAGGTAATGTTGGTCATGCCTTGTTTACTTATGGAGGACCTAAGATCTCTGAGTTAGATCTTTGATAGAAAAGTCTTGGACATTTCAATGAAAGAGGTATTAAAGATATGTTTAACAATGGTTCAAACATTCTCATCTATCTCATCAATCAAATCACTCTCAATAGATCTTGTTCCATCACCATCATCATCAAAGATAATTTTTGAATAAGCTCTATGATCTAACCCATGTCTCATGAAACATCAAAGGTTAGTGAAAAAAAATCTTTACATTTAATCCTCACAACAATTCTCTCATAGAATCATATCATACCTTTTCATCTCTTCATGCTCATCTTCAGCACCTAATCATATTTGTTGATCTTCAATCATGTATTCTTGGATTTCATAATCATCTTCATCTCTCTTCTGAACAATTTTACTGTTTTGTCTACAGTCAAAGATCTTAATGGAGTTCCATCTGATTCACGTAAAGCATATTTGACATTTTAGTGTACCTTTATAACAACATAAGGTGCAAACCATCAGTAGTTTATTTTCATTTCTCACATCATATTGGGAAATGAATGTAATCTCATAGATCATAACCTAATCACTCTCATGAAACTATTTTGGATTTAGTCTATGTGTTTTATCAAAGTATTCTTATTGCTCAATCTTTTTTCTTTCAATTTTATAACGACATTGTCAAGATCTTTGTTCCCTTGCTCAAGTTGTTTTATCCTTAAAGTTAACGGATTATCAATAGAGACATTATCATTCTAGGTAGATGAGACCATTTGGGAATTGGTGTATGAATATAAAAACTAGGTTTTTGACATTACATTAGTTCAAGAGGCATGTAGCATGTAGTCCTAGTGCAAGTCATTATATGTGCCCATAATGGAAAAGGTAAATATTTTGGAAATTCTTTTATGTCCCCATTACAAGCTTTAGAGATAGCTTTCACAATGAGTGAATGATCTGTTTCCATTTTCCCATTAGCCTCAAGGTTATAAGTAGTCCTTAGAGACAAGTGAATTCCATGCTATGAGAAGAGGTCCCTAGCATCTTATGCATCTAATTCTCCCCTATCAGCAACTACTTTTTCTATGTATCCATATCAAGAAATCACATCTTCAAGTAAGAATTTTCATACATTATATGTTGTTTTATATCAGTGCTGACAAACTTCTACATGGTTTGTAGGATCTTCTCTTGCAAGTGCAATACATCTCATCTTATCAATACCTTTAGACATGATCACAAGCTCAACTACGCCCTTTTAGTGAGTACAAGGAGGATAGGTAGGATGCAAAGGATATAAATGCTTCACAGATGAATGTATTTGATTCTAGTACATTTTTTTTACATAATCCCTTACATTGACATAGTTTCGTGAGCACCAATAACTCTCTCTGATTCTCTCACATGTAGCCACAAACCCTTTATGTCTATCCCTTAGCGTATCAATGTAAATATCTCATAACTTCGAATTGAAGTTTCTTCCTTCCTAGTACCGTTTGTGGAATTTTAAATTTTCCCATATCATGTCTCCAAATAAATCCATGTTTTAAGAAGAGATTATAAGATCTATTTCTAATGTCTTTAAATCTATTTCTTGACCAAGTAAGATATTTTTAAATAGAACTAAGATATTTCACAATGTCTTTCCACTCTCCTTCATAATCATCATCATTAAATTGTTCATACTCAAATACTTGTGGATCATAATTAAATACATTTATGTCTACTTCTACTATAGTATCAAAATCATCTTCAAATTTATGTCGAGAAAGCATATCAACAACAATATTAGATTTTTGAGCAATATGAGCTAAAACTAGATTTATAAATTCAATATTTGATATCAATCTCAACATTTGAATATCAGGTGATGAACATTTTTCAATCATACCCATTAATGGGAAATATGATACCTAACTTTCAAATATCATTTGAGCTAGTCCACAGTATGAGAGAATTCACGTGAAAAGATTGCATGTAGAGAATTAACATATTCACTCTATGGAAAGAAAGGTGAAAATTTGAAAAGGCAAAATTTCACAAAATGAATTCATTCTTACCATGCCAAGAAATGCTCTTAAAGTTCAATGATATACTGAATATAAACTTACAAGTAATCATCTTCATATAAAATTGTCTATTTGATGTTCAAACTATTTGCTTAGACCATCCTTTCCAACAATCTATGCAGACTTCCTTTCATAATTATCATACCTTTGAAATAGAGTTTGATTATGAGATATCAAAATGTAGCAAGATCGCTCTCTTGGATGTAGTGGGACACGAGAAAACTCTATAGTCCATAGCCTTAGAAAGTGAATATTTGTATTTTAACTGATGACATTCCATGAAGTCCAATCTTGGATATTTACCTGAGCCTTGGTTCGTTTATACCACTTTCCCAACATGTTTTCACATGTAGTTATTGTATAATCATCAACTAAATACACATATTTTGACTTGAAATCTTCTTAGAATAATCTTGAAAACCTTGGTAGATATTCTCAATGAATGGCTATAGGTGAGTTAATATGTTCTTTTTCTTTCCTTCATGTTGTAGTAATTCTCTTGCTTTAACCAAATAACCAAACCCTAAATGTCTTTAATCAGTATTCATGTTTTGAAAACTCTGGATTGCATTGTGAATATTCTTTTGATGTATGCTAATATTGCTCATATGCTCCACTTCTCTTGAGCTTCACTCGGAAAATTCCTTCCAAATAAGTGTAATTTCATATAATCTCTTGAGTTATTACACATGACCAGCCATAAAAATCTCTAGAAAATTTGCCTCTACTCAACTTGCACATCATGCTTGATGAGCCAATCCCGAAATCAACTTTAAAGAGAAAGCCAATTTCAATATGAACATTGATCTTTGAAATCAATTTTCAGGTGCATGGTGTCATGAGGAAGAAGATAAGGAAGAGAGCTCACACACACACACTCTCATAATCAAAGAGGAGCATGTACATAGATTGAGGCAAGGAGGAATGATCTTCTTCTTCTTCTTTTATTACATTAAGGGAATATACAAGGATGACATAAAACAACAATACAACTAGTGCAATATATAAAGAGCAATACATAAGAAAAATCATAATGTCCATGAATGAGTGATTTGGCAAGAAAGAAATGTGCCATCACTCTGGGTGCATCAATCTAGTAAAGCTCAATGAAGTATTCATAACATATACTGGCGTGACCACTATACATGTCAACAAAAGTGAAAAAGTGATACGTGTGGTCTTGGATCATCACATGTTGAGCTTGATATCTCAACACTCCTTCTCAAGGTTAATGTCATGTCCTCTAAACCACACATCGTTTGAAACCTCTTTAGCTTCTGGCTCCAAGTGCTTTAGTAAAAATATGAGCAACCTACTTATCTATCCTCAAATAAACAAGATCAATATCACCTACTAATACCTTCTCTCTAATAAAGTGATAATGTACCTTCATATTCTTTTTTCTAGCATGAAGAATATGATTTCTACCAACTCAATGCTGCTAAGATTATCAAAATAGATAATGATTGGCTTTTGCACCTCCACACCTAAATGAAAAAGTAGCATCTCTAACCATGATGCTTCACATGCTGCCATTGAAGCCCCTCTATACTAAGACTTTGTACGAGACAAGGTAATAGTGGTTTGCTTCTTGATGCTCCATGTAATAGCTACACTCCCAAGTGAGAATACAAAGCCACTAGTAGATCTTCTATCTCTAATACTACCAACCCAGTGTGCATTGGTGTATCCATGAGCCTACAAATCTACACCAGCTTCATACAACAAGGCATAATCCAAATTCGCACTCACATAACATAGAGTCTACCTTAGAGCATGTAAATGTGGCTTCCTCAAAACCTCCATAAACTAACTTTCAAGTCCAATAATGTAGCTTAGATCATGCCTTGTAATTACGACATACACAATTTTCATGTAGAAGAAGCATTTTCCAATGCTTTACTTGATGTAGTATCCAACTTCAAATTTTGATCTAATGGCATAAAAACTGGCTTATGATCATCCATACCATAGTTTTGCAGCATACTGAATGAATATTCCCTTTATGACATCCATATACCTATTTCTATATGTATAAACTCAATGTCAAAGAAATAGCACAACACACCAAGATCTTTCATGTCAAATTCAAGCATGAGTTGCGTTACTTCCTTAATGCTTGCTTCATTGTCACCTCCTACAATCAGCTATCAACATAAATAGCCAATCGTGATGCCGTCATCACCCTTCCTTGCATATAATGAATGATCACCATCCACATAGAAAATCTAATGGTGGTTAAGTAGTCACAAATCCTTGCATGCCAAGCTCTAGGGGCTTCTTTAAGCCCTTAGAGAACCTTTTGCAACCTCCCAACATATTTTGGGTGCTTTGAATCTTCATATCCTTGTGGCTGGTTGATGTATACTTCTTCTTATACCTCACCATGTAGGAAAGCATTCTTGACATATGTCTAATGCAAAGTCCATCCTTTTTTTTGTAGATAATGCAACAAGTGCTCTAATAGGAGACATTTTAGATATAGGGCTGAATGGTTCCTCATAATCAATGTCATATATCTTTGCATATACTTTAACTGCTACCAATTGTGCTTTCTACCTACCTATGCTACCATCAGCATTGTGCTTTACCTTGTAAACCCACTTGCAACCTATGGGTTTCTTTCCTTACAAAAATGGAACTAGCTTCAATGTATCATTTCCATAAAGTGCATTCATCTACTCATCCATAGCTTTTTTCTATCTATATAATTGCATCATCAAAGCAAGAAGGTTCAACAACTCTATTACCTTCGTCATGTAGGCACAATAACGAGCCATGTAACTATCATACCTCAAGCATTGCACTAAATTCTGCATCCTCTCAGATCCATAAACCGTCTTTAGGAAGTTGTATTGTATTGATACAACAAGAACCTTCTGTTAGTAGATATGCATTGTCATGGATGCCATGCATTCACCTTGATGAGATGTTGGCATGAAGGATATAGCATCAAGAGGAACTTGATTAGAGACAACAATCGACTTGTTGAGATAATTGCATCAAGAGGGACTTGTTATGGCCAAGTTTTGATAGAAATCAACTTATGCACCTACTCCTTGGATACTTACAATGTAAGTATCCAAGAGAAGCAAACAGGTAAAAAAATATTTGACCTTTTAGGATATAGTTCAATGTTTTTTCAAGCACATAATAATGAGTTTTTCATTATTATTATAGGTTATTTTGAGTGTTGATTGATTTTGAGTTGAGCATGAATGTAGAAATTTCCCATTAAAAAGGGATCATTATCAATTGTTAACTTGAATCATTTGAATGGGTATCAAACAATAGGTTCTCTTTTATTCAACTAGAATATATGTGAATCCCAGCACAAAGATGAAAACATGTTCTTCAAAGTTAGAACATGAAGCTCGGGGGTATGCCTCGAATTTTACATATAGATCTATTTTCGAGGACTTAAATTCCTCTTATTTATGTATATATATGTCTATATATATATGTATGTGTGTTCATGTGTGTTATATATATACGTGTTAGTATGCATATATGTGTTTCATATGTATGTATGTATATGCATGTGTTAGTATACACACCTGTATGTATGCATGTGCATTTGTGTGATATATGAAAGGTGTGTTTATAATTGTGTATCCATGTATATGTATATATGTGTGCATGTAGGCATGTATGTGTGATGTGTATGTAATTAAATAATATATATATATATGTGTGTGTGTGTGTGTGTGTGTGTACATGATTTTTATATATTTTTATATGTATTATAGTCCTCGTTGATTCGAGTAGCTATATATAAAGGCATAAGTTTGGGAGGAGAGACATCTCTCTAGTAGGTGGTGGGAGGACTAGATGCAATGTGTATATGTACTTCAACCATATGGCAAACACAAAAACTCAAGACTCAAGTTGATTTACTATATTATATGTGTTATTTATGTAGATACACACATAAATATAACAAATAAAAGCAATGCATATCGTGCATTATCATGATGATGTGCCATAAGTATCCGCATCTCTTTCAAACACCATTTATGTGACCACCCAATGCCAAATTCTATCTCCAATGAACTAACTACATACTTTTTATCTCGCTCATCAAACTCACTACAAAAGAAAAAAATCATATATGTAAAACATAAAATATTTATCTCAATGTACATGTAAACTTATATACACTTCCATTTCAAGTGAATAAAATGTAGGTAGGAGTCACATAAAGCTCTCATTCTTCTTTTAAAGTCCAACCCATGCCTCATATATACTATATTTCCCTCAGGTTCTATGTCGCACTCCAACCCTAGGCTACCTATGCATGTTGGCATAGGCACCTATGTTGTGCTCACATGAGCAGGAATAGGTGTCTTGAAAATAAATAGATAAAAATGAATAAAAACATGTGTTATAATATAATTGAAAATACTAATTTATGAAAAAACATACCTATGGGCAGATAAATCTCTTCTTTCAAATGGAGCCATAGAGGAGCCTTTCTCTAGGTGTTTGGTAAGCATCTTTATGGAAAAACCTGTTTCCTCATCAAGTATGTCTGCATACTCATGCGTGAGAACCCCTAAGGAATCAAGCGGAGCTTTCCCTCTCATAAGACCCTATATGAGAGTAAGTTTTTCCCTTTCTCTCTCTCCTACGATGTATGTGTGTGTGTGTGTGCATATGTGCATATGTATATGTATGAGTGTATGTATATATATGCATATGCATGTGTATGTATGTATGTATATGTGTATGCATGTGTGTATGTATTGTATGTGTGTTTATATGCATATATATATATATATATATATATATATATATATATATATATATATATATATATATATATATATATATATATATATATATATATATATATATATATATGCATATATATATATATATATATATATATATATATATATATATATATATATATATATGTGTGTGTGTGTGTGTGTGTGTGTGTGTACACATATACATACACACACACATATATATATATATATATATATATATACATATATATATATATATATATATATATATATATATATATATATATATATATATATATATATATATATATATATATATATATATATATATTATGCATGTTCGTATGTATATGTGTGTATGTGTATGTAGATGTATTATATGTATATGTGTATATGTGTATGTGGATGTGTATGTATGTGTATGCATATATGTATATATATATGCATATGCATGTGCATTGTGTATGCATGTGTATGTATGTGTGTGTATGTGTATGTGTATGTGTATGTGTATGTGTATGTGTGTCTCTATGTGTGTGGCTCTATGTGTGTGTCTCTATGTGTGTGAATATATATGTATATACATGTATGTATATGTGTGTGTATGTATACATGTATGTATGTGTGTATGCATATATATGAATAGTGTATATATGTATGTTGTGTATGCATGTGTGTGTACGTATGCAAGTGTGTATGTGCGTATGTGTATATGTATGTGTATTGTGTATGCATGTGTTTGTATGTTTGTGTATGCATGTGTTTGTAAAGTGCATTTGTGTGAATATGTGTGTATGTATGTGTGTGTATGCATATGTGTGTATGTACGTGCATGTGTGTCCATGCATGTGTCTATGTATGTATGCATATGTATGTGTATGCATGTTTGTGTATGTAGCACGACCATTAAAAATCTATTCAAACAAGCTTATAAATTATGGCAAAATCAATCTCCATGCCATCAAACCAGCGCAAAAACCCCGAATGATAATTTCTTTTCTTTTTGTGAAGAGCCTCCTCCCTTTTATAGATTGAGCCAATCTAAATTTAGACTTGTTCGAGAGCAGTGATCTCAACCAGACGTGCCTTCGGAATTGAATAGCAACGCAAAAGGTTAGTTGCCCTTTTTAATGCCACCAATGCTTTTGATAGTCTAGACTTTATCATTCCTGTGGACATGGACTGATCAAACTTAATGTTTGTTTCTCAGCCCTGAATGTACAACAGATAATGGAGTTTATCACATAACATCGATATGTGGATAATTTGCACCAGCGTGCATGATCCTCCAAGGATAGTGGGGATTTTTGTTTGCCCTGTAATGTATGGTTTGCAATTTATACATTTATGGCCAAATCACATGATACCCAACTTTGCTTGTTGCACTACATTGCATAATATCCACTACATTGTATGGTAACTGCTATCTCCTGATTGAAATGTCGCTAAACACTTGACATGTCAAATACAAGCTTCGTACACACGGGACCGGAATATTGAGAATGTGATTGCTTTTCGTCTAAGTAGTGAGAATGCATTGTACGCCCACAAAGCATGACATTAATAACCTTCAAAGAATCAAATAGGTACTCATAGAATATTGGACGATTCTGCTCCATCAACTTCTCCACACAAATGTGTTTGTTTTGCAGAGAGACTGAAAAAAAACATCCACATTCTTCATAATGGAAGAAATTTTTTGTGCCATCCACCTATCAAATACCAAATTTATCACACTGGAATTGCTACTTTCATACGCGATCATCAAATAGCTTGCATTTACTGCACAAGTATTCTCCTATGCAGAGACTCTACAGTTCTAGCGGATTTGTTGGACATCTTGCTCAGTCTCACGGATTGAATAGATGACATTGGAGATGTTCTCTCACACTTATGTATGGTGGTCCCAACTTTCCACTCCTTGTAGAATTTGCTTCATTGTGACAATGTCGACAATGGAAAGTACTTTTACAGCAAGGTGCTCGAATCTTCGAGTTCCTTTGATAACGTTGGCAGCCATACACGAAACTACCTTTCTCTTGTGAAGCCATAGAGTGATCCCCGTAAGTGCCAATCCAACAAAGGATGGTCTCCTTGCCTTCGCTCCACTTGAATGACGATCAAGTAGTCTTTTTGTCCCACCAACATAAAGCTGAAATATGACTACAATAATGGACTCACTGCCAAATAAAACCTTTGTTCCTGGGCATCGCACCAGACGCATGTTATTCCTCTACTCCCTCCAAATCTTGGAGTTCCTCCTCTATCATAAGGCCCATTATTTCTATAATACATGGGTTGATCTAGTGGTATAGGGTTCTGCTGAGCAATGGCCTACACTAGAGGTGCAGCCTGAGGCATTTTGTATCCTTAATGTATATTTATCATAGGCATTGCATTCCTTTGTAATAAATCTACATAAATGGTGCTAGGTTGAGCGGGAAGGAGCTCTTGAACATGACATGGAGTACACCTTATTATGAAGATGGGCCACCTCTTTGGATAGAGATGTTTGCATCATCATAACATTCTCGATTTGTTTGCTAAGAATTTCTAGTTGTAATTCGGATGGTGAATTTGATGTAGATGCAACATTAGCCATTGGTGATTGTGCAGGTACATTTGGAGCCATTCCAATAGGTTTTTCCCTTGGTTGCATTGGAGCACTCAGCATTGGTTAGTCATTGCCTCATCTGGGCATGCCTCTACCTCTCTTCTAGCTATTGCCTAGTCTCGTGTCAGTCCAAAATGTTTTCCCAATCTCCTCAATCCTTTTCTCACCTTCAATCATATCTTAAGGGCTTAAAATCTTGAGAAATAGTTTAACAAGATCTAGTTTTAAAGAGTCTAGGTCCGCCTTTCAAAGTTGAGCAAACCTCCTAAGGAACTCATTCAAGAGAAGCACCAAGGATTATTTGGGTTTTGGGGAATGAAGCCATCTGGAAAACCACTCTCTATGATGCTAACTAAAATCTTATAGTTAGAAGAATTTATGTAATTCGTTTCTAAAATCTGCCTAACTTGTTTCTATATGTATTGAGATGGATGTCAAAATCCATCTTGAAACTACTCATGTGAAGAAATGTATCAACATCTCTTCAGGAGGTCCATGGATATGAGCTTGGTCTTCAAAGTTATCCAAGTAATTAGTTACATTTAATCTAGTAATTTTTGCTTTTGCCTTTAGGATGGTCTGAACTACTCTAGCCCCTTGCTTCTCAATTATTAGTTCTTTAAATACTTCTTCCATCTCTATTCTCTAGCTTTCCTAGAGTTTAGAACAATGTCGATGACAATTGGGTAAACAATTCTCTTAACTCGTATTAGAGTTTAGAGACTAGTTGAAACTTGGTCTGGGGGATTAGACTAATGTTTAAAGATCTCTCTTTCATCTCTGATCAACTACCTAAGCAGAATCTATTCATAGGGTTTGAGTGATTGTGGAAGACTTGATTTCTCTCTTCCTTTTATCTAACTTTAATCAGCTTTAATTACTTTTTGCTTGATTTCTTGGATTTGATTTCTTTCTCTTTAACTTAATTTGTTCTTTGAATGTTGAGTTTGATTTCCTTTTCCCTTTTTGATTTCAAAAGTTGATGTGCTTTTGGGTTATTTCTTTTGAATTCGTTTCATGATTTTCAAAGGTTTTTATTTATTTTTATGAAATTTTTAGAGTTCTAATGTTTTTTTTTTTAAGTTTTATAGACGTTCAACTAAGCTATGAAAGTAGCAATTTTCTAACTAAGTATCAATGGGTAGTGCTCAAAAATATGCTTTAAAAAAATGCAGATATGAGTGATCAATCACAAGGAGGATATTCAATCTTTCTTTTTATGTGTGTAAAAATAATGTAAGTATTGACAAAACCTCAAAAATATATACCTACATTTTTTATCTAATGCCCATGTTTTTAGGTTTGTCTAGTGAAAATCTCTCTCTCTGACTCCCTTCATTTCTGAGTGACACGGCAGCAATAATCCCGATTCCCCTTCTCTCTCTCTCTCTCTCTCTCTCTCTCTCTCTCTCTCTCCTCCCCTATACAAGATCTCTCCTTTGATTTCACTCCGTCATTGCAATCAGCCGACTCTCTTTCTACCCTTCGAGTCCGCAACCTGAATCCTCAAAGCATTCTCTCTCTTTTCGTGTCTCTCTGCTGTAGCAGCACAACCTGAAGGCTTCCCCTCTCCCTTTCTCTCTATGCTTCTCTATCATAATAGTGCAGAGGTAGGCCAAATTCCAATCTGAGCATAAAGAGGGCACCATGCGTGTCTCCCATACAAATCCATAAATCTCAACCTTTGCTCGCTTGCTTGTTCTCATTGCTCCCTGCAAGCCATATGATAATACCATGCTCTCGACGAATTTTATTCCATACAAAGAGATGAGAATGTCCATCTTCTATATTGATCAGAGGCTTGTGCAGTACATCATGTTTAGGTTTCATCCTCCATTAGACGGCTTGCAAGAGCCACCACTGTAGCAATCATGTTCACCATGACTATCGTCAAAGGTGGAATCATAAGCGATGTCCACTTCAACATGTAGAGCTCAGCACAAGGAGCACGAAGATAGGTTTCTAAGGTCTTACAAATGTAATCAAACTTAGAGCCTGTGCTTGACCAAGCCACTATATGTTTTTATTAAAGAACATATACAAAGAACTGTCCGGTGGCCATTTGGCCTTTCAAATGGACACTAATGATAAGAATCTCCCACTAAAGGCCAATATGGCCAAAGTAACTATGGGAGAGAAACAAAGAATGATAAAGAATACCTAAGTGTAAGTATACAAACTATACCTCCCACTTGATGGGCATGTTACAAAGTATACAAGTGAATGTGTAAGATCATGAATCAAGTAACCCCTATCAAGTGACAATAGTGTCAAAAGATATCTTGTGGTAGAGCTTTGATCAAAGCATCTAGAGCATTATCTCAAGTGTGAATCTTCTGAAGAATAATGTGCTGAAAGGCTAAGTAATCTGTAATGAGGTGATACCTCACCTCAATGTGCTTGTTCTTTGCATGATAGACCGAATTCTTAGCCAAAACAATGGCACTCTCACTATCACTGAGTAAACGAGGTACATGCTGAGGTAAACCCATATCACAAGCAAGACGAGAAAGCCACAATGCTTCCTTACATGCCTCACTTGTTGCAACATATTGTGCTTCTGTGCTCAAAACAATTGTACATTCTTGAAGACAAGATCTCCAAGAGATAGCACCTCCGGCAAAACGAAAAATGTATCTTGTTGTAGACTTATGATTGTCTACAGAACCCACATAGTCATGAATTGTGTAACCCATAATGGATGCTTTCCCTTTACCTAAGCATAGACACTTGTCCTTAGTGCCACTTAGATATCTCAAAATCATCTTGACCACTTCCCAATGTTTCTTGCCAGGATTAGACATATATCTGCTCACAACTCCCACTACAAATGCAATGTGTGGTCTCATAGCTACCATAGCATACATGAGACTACCAAAAACGGATTGATAGGGAATTTTGGTCATGAATTCCTTTTCTCTTATCTCATTTGGGGCAATCATCCTTACTCAATTTCACATATGTGGGTAGAGGTGTACTCAATGCCTTTCCACCCTACATATTGAACATGTGAAGTACTTTGGATATGTACTCACTTTGGGACAAGTATATGCCTCTTTTACTTCTATCACCAGTAATGTGCATGCCAATTATATGTCCGGCATCCCCCAAATCCTTCATATCAAATGTCTGACTCAACTTCATTTTGAGGGTTGATAAGTCATGAGAGGACTTCGCAGCAATCAAGATATCATCGACATAAAGTATCAAGCATATCAAGCTACCATCTGAACATCTCTTTGTCTGGAGACAATGATCCTCATTGCTTCAAGAATAGCCTTTGGACATCATAAAATCATCAAACTTTTGGTACCATTGTCTAGGGGACTGTTTGAGTCCATACAAGCTCTTCTTGAGCTTACAAACTAGATTTTCCTTGCCAAGAACTAGGTAACCCTTTGGTTGTTCCATATAGATCTCATCAATAAGATCCCCATGCAAGAAAGCACTTTTTAGATGCATTTGGACTGGCTCTAAGTCCTCCGTTGCAATGAATCCAAGCAACATGCACAAGGTAGTCATCTTCACTACTAGAGAGAAGATTTCCTCAAAATCAACACCATGTTGTTGCTTAAAAACCTTTGCAACAAGTCATGCTTTATACTTTGGAGAAGCACTATCTGATGTGAATTTCAACTAATATACCCATTTACATGGTAAAGCTTTCGTGCCATTTGGAAAAGGTACTAAATCCCAAGTACGATTCTCGTGAATAGAATCTAGCTCACTCTTCATGGTACACTCCCACTTGACATGACCCTTTGTCTGCATATCCTCTTTGTAGCAAGAAGGCACACCGTCATCTGTTAGCAAACAAAATCTAAACTTGGGACATATCTATCAGGTGGATGTGAGACACGTGCAGAGCATCTCAATGGTTGTTGAGCAAGAACATGTGGAGACTGATCTGATCGGACATTCTCTTGAATGTTCTTACGTGCAACATTTTTATGCATGCTAATTGGAGGACTAGTATCCTCAAACACCACTCTTCTCACTTCAACCTCCTCAATGGGTTGATTATGCATCTTAGACTCGTTGAAAATGATATCACTACTTTTGATCACTGACTGTGTTTCAGGATCCCATAAGCGATATCCAAATTTTCTTTCTCAACCACATCCAAGAAAAGTACATTTCTTTGACTTATGGTTCAACTTTTATCTAAGATTCTTGGGAATATGAACATATGCTTCACACCCAAAAACTCAAACATGATCATAATATGGTGGCTTCCATGTCCATAATTGTTGTGCCACCTTTAGACCTTTGGCAGTACTAGGTGAAAGGTTAATCACATGAACTGCACTCAATGCTGCTTTTGCCCAAAAACCTTGTGAGAGATTTGCATGATGAAACATCAAAACTACTTTATTGAATTGTTCTTTTCATCCTTTCAAGTACATCATTCTCTACTAGGGTATAAGGAGCTGTAAACTCTCTACAAATCCCTCTAGATTGATAGAAAAGGTTGAGTTCATGTGAGGTATAGTCACCCCCATTATGTGAACGTAAAGTCTTAAGTTTAGTTCCTTTTTTAGTCTCAACTGAAGCAAGCCATTTTTTGAAAGTGTGGAATACCACATCCTTCGATTTGAGAGGATAGAACCAAAGTTTTCTAGTAGCATCATCTATGAAAGTGACAAAGTAAAGAGCACCACCTAAGGACCTAGTGGGCATAGGGCCACACACATCTTTATGAACAAGATCTAAAGGCTGAATTGAAGAATCAATGTGCATTCTATGCACATTTTTTGTTTGCTTTCCATATTGACAATGCTCACAAAATGAAAAATCCGAGAACGATAGCATAGGTAAGTAGCCAAAATGAGAACGATTTTCCATTCCATTATGAGATATATGGCCCAACTAACCATTCCAAATACAAGCCATAGGCTATTCAATAACATCTAACAAGTGTTCTTTCTGTGATACGAATAAAGAATAAAGTGAGCCAACTTTGGTTCCTTTTGCAATAACCATATTGCCCTTTCATATACGAAAGGACTGAGCATAGAAGACCACCTTGTAACCAAGGTCATAAATTTGACCAACTGACATCAAAATACATGATAACAATACATGGCATACATTACGCATAGTAAATTTTGGGCCATCAATGAACTACACAACAACATCTCCAATCCCCACAACCTAACACTACTAAGAGTCACCAAGTCTCAGAGTACCAAGAGACTTTGCTGCATAATTAGAGAACCATTCTCTATGTGCTATCACATGGAAAGAAGCACTAGAATCTAGCAACCTCTTGTGAGAAAGAGAATCAGCCATAAGAGCCTCACTTCACATAGTACTATCAAGTGTCAACACATCAACATCATCACGAATAGCATTAATTTCTTCAATCTTCACAGTCAAAGTAGGTGGTGCAGGTAACTGTTTAACATGCCCATCAACATTCTCTCCTTTACCTTTAGCATTCTTTAATGCATAATAATCTTTCTTCATGTGTCCTTTCTTGTGACAATAATGGCATTCGATATCCCTCTTCCTTGATTTACTTCTAATCTTATTCTGCTGGCCATTCTTTTCCTTGTTCTTGCTTCTACCATGTTGTTGATTCTTTCCTTGGTAACAATCATGAACATTATATACATCTCCATTCTGAGTGCCAACCATAGATTTTCTACGAATCTTCTCACACAAGAGTACTCCACATATGTCATCATACACGAGTTTACCACCAAGTGCACTATTGCTAATAGTTGTGCAAAACGTATCCCATGATAATGGCAAGGTGCATAACAGCAATATTGCTTTCATTTCATTATACATATCCATTTTCTAAGCCTATAACTAGGAGAATATAGAATCAAACTCATTTAGATGAGTAACAACACTATCTATGTCCATGCGAAGGTCATGTAGTTTTCTCAATCAGATACACTATTTGATGTTGTCTCACATGTGTTACATAACTTCTTCCAAAGCTCCTCTACACCTTCATAGTCTAATACTGTAAAGTAAAAATTATCTACCACGTGCAAGCGAATGGTAGACCTAGCCATTTCATCTAACTCATCCCAATCATCTTCATCCATGTTAGCAGGCTTCTAAGAAATCCCATTTGCTAGCTTCCATTGCCTCTTTTGAATTAGCACATCTTTAATCCGATTCTTCCATAGAGTAAAGTTTGTGCCATCAAATTTTCAGATCTCAAAATGCTCTTTGCCCTGCAAGTTAAAGCTCCTCCTTGGAACACTGGCTCTAGACCTTGATCCAATAGATGAGCCTAAGACCTCTGATGCCATGATGGTAGAGAATGAATAGAATGATAATGAAGCTAGAAGAGTCCAAACACCAATGAATAAGTGTATCAATGCAGTAAATTTAACGTTATTTAGTTGACAAAACCAAAAAGCTAGAAAGATTTTGCTTGAGTATCCTCTGCAAAATGAGCATATGACCAGTGTCAAAATATCATAAAATTGCAAGTACTAACATGTTTACTTGCATAGTGAATGAGTGACTCCACTACATATAATTAGTTACCGAATAGAAGTGAAGTAGGCTTATTGAGCATGAACAACTATCATACATCTCCTATGGCGAGGCTGGGTAAGTCTTCCACCTCCATCATCGAGGAGAGGATGACATCTAGGTGTCTCGTAGCTAAAGAAAACCTTACCACAACCCTCTTTATCAAACGTAAAAGGCTTTATGAAAAAAACGTAACCACTATATCAATGACCACATGGACGCACATAAATAGTATCCATAGAAGCATATTTGGTGTGTATGTGCTCAATATCTGCAGTAAAATGACACTAGAAGGCTAAATGCACTGCCCAAAAACTTGCCAACAACATCTGCAAGTCTCTATCAACTCTAATGATTTATTCTAAGAAACGTGCATAAATTTGTAGCAGTTCCTCCCACCAAAACTGAAAAACCTTTTTAGAAATTTGTAGTTTTATGTGTGGCTTAAAACACAGAACAAAAGGTTGGTATTTTTTTGTCGAAGTACAAAGAATACTCTTCTTGATTTTCTTGGACCTATGTGAAGAGAACTATGTGTGAAAGTACTCCAAAATGGATCCAAAAGACACCCCAAAAATGCTTCAAAAGCAGGCTTTGAAAGCATAGAATAAAGCTTTGAGGGACCAAAACATGTTCAAGGTAATGTTAACCTTAATATTTCCCCTTCTTCAAACACCACAAGATTGTAGCTTAGTGGCAAGAGATTGCCATGGTTAAGGGAGCTCTAGGGGGACAGTACTAAGATGGGTGACCTCCAGGGAAGTACCAAAAACCTCTATCTTCCTTCATCATTGAGGTCCTCCCTTACATGAAGCCAACAGTGCGATGGTGACTTTGCTGACTTAGATGACAAGGTATGTAAAGGTCTATGCCTTGGTCGCTACCTTAGTCGTAAGCCTTGGAAAAAGCCACGGGGTGCTTTCTTCGCTCACACAAAAGGAACAAAGCTTTTGCATCAAACCTCTCTGATACCAAATGAAGCAATTTGATGGTGATGCACCACAGTGTCCCCTCCTTGGGGAGATGCACGAGGATATACTCGGAGTAGAAAACTCAGCTCCTATTCTTGCACATGGTACTCCGCACTGAGGCTATAGAATATGCGAGAAAAAAACATAGTACATAGGGAGCATGAAGATACATTTCTTATGTCTTACAAATGAGGTCCAACTTACAGTCTATGGATGGCACTATATGTTTTATTAAAGAACATATACAAAGAACTGTGTGGTGGCAATTTGGCCTTTCACATTAATTATAACATCTCCATCCCAAAAGATGGTTTAGTATGACCTACTCAAAAATTGGTGCTTGTTCACAGTGATCTATGTGGTCTTATGCAAACACTGTCTTTTAGGAATTATCTATACTTCATGCCTTTTATTGATGATTTTTCTATGCATGCATGGGTGTATCCATTGAAAGCAAAGTCCAAGTGTTTATGTACTTCAAACGGTTTTGGTTTTGGCTCAAAATGTGTCAACATGTAAAATGGGCAACCTCGGTTTTGACCAAGGGGGAATACTTGTATTCTAATTTTAATGCATTTCTGGCTGAGAGTGGGATAAAACATCTATGTAGAGTGTTGTATACACATCAACAAAATGGATTTCTTGAAAGAAAGAAGAGATCTCTCATGGAGATGGTGAGGTATATGGTCAAAAGCATGGCTTTACCACATAGCTTCTAGCTTGAGGTTCTTATGTGTGCAACATTTATACTCTAGAGATGTCCCACTAAAGAACTATTGCTCATCTACATGCCTTTGGTTTTTCGCATATACATTGGTGCCTAAACAACAACATAGGAAATTGGAGGATAAAGTAGTGATATGTATTTTTTATGGGTATTGTTCCAACAGCAAAGGCTATTGTTTGTATCATCCATAGACTAAGCACATTTTGGTTAGCCATGATGTTTTTGTGGAAGATGCCCTTCAACAATTACTTTCATGTACTAAGGATACATGATTTAGCTCCAAAAATGTGTATGATAGTTTGCTACCTCTTTTTGCAGGTGGATAGTGAAGTGTGTTGATATATTTAGGTAGTGATGTGTGTGAACATACTAGGACTGCCACGACAGCTTTTCCCCTCTTTAGGAGGTTTTTTCCTCAGCTTGTATATATGCCTATAGCCCTAACGGGTTACTTATCTTTGTACATTCTAGTGGTAATACATTCGGTATTGTGTGTTGTGCTCCAAGCTTTCTCTTCTTCCATGTGTTGTTCGTGTGCTTTTGCAGACGTCTAATTCCAACAATTGGTATCAAAGTAGGTCACCGCTTCATCTAGGGCATCGTCGATGCCCTCTGGTCATAGTCTCAAAATCCCATGAAATTTGATGAGCATATTCAGGGTGATCTGAGCTCATTTCAGCCTTTGAATGTAGTACGTAGTGCTTGTGCATGCTATTTTGTCTTTTTGTGCCAAAGATATATATATATATATATATATATATATATAGGTTTTAGTTTGCCAATATAAGTGTCTTGAAGTATGATACAGGTCTAGCATAACTTGTCAGGGTAGTTCTGTTCAACTTTTTCAGATAGAGTCATTTTTTCACATCAAGGTATCTTAGTTAGTGGCCATGGCTGAAAGTACTGATGTATTTTGTATGCTGGTTATTGAGGATAAGTTGGATGGTACCAATTACTCATTGTGGGCTTATATGATGTGACATGTATTGGTTGCAAAAGGATTCTAGATCATTGTGCAGGGTGTTGAAAAACATCCTATTACACATGTGAATACAAGTATTGAAGATGATGCAGATGGCATTGAAGATGCTGATATTCTTCAGATTATTGTTCATGCTACGATTTTTGTTGCACCTACTATAGAGAAAATTTGTTGTGATGGCAAAAATGCTCAGGTACATGCATTGAAAGCCTTCTCTATCAAAAGAGTCATTATTCCTCACATTTCCTCTTGTAGAATAGCTAAGCATACTTGGGATACACTTGCCACATTCTATTAGGCTAGGAATGAGGCTCGTGTTGCTTACCTTCGAAAACAGTTGGAGAGTGAGCATATGAATGAAGGTGATTCTATGGACAATTTTCTAACAAAGATCAAAGACTTGAAGGAACAATTGATTTTTGCTGATGAAGTTATACCAGATAGCTCACTTATGCACATGTAGCTCAATGATGAGTAGCACCTCCTTTAATGTCAATCCGGGAAGACGTGAGGATGGTATGAAGACCTCGAGCAAGTGGCAGCACAAGTGCGTGAGTGAGAAGCACACAAGCATGCACACACATACACACACACGCGCACACAAGGCAAGACAAAGAGTGAGAATCAATGGAGCTTTTCGATTACTTTAAAAATGCTCTTACAAGTTCGTTTCAATTACAATCTAACCCCAAAAATGAGCTCTCTAGCTCTTTTTATAGTTTTTGACTAGCTTTTGGCCCTGTCCAGACCTAGTGTCCGGCCTAGTTAAAAATTAGGTTCCAGGGCTTATTTGAGGGCTCAAACGAAGTCTAAAAATTATGAAATTTGGTACGATGGTACTTCTAATACTCCTCAAGCTCGAGGACTCCTCGGCTTGCACAAAATGGAGTCTAATCTACCAAAAACGGGATTTACAATGTTTGTGTAGTGATTAAAATCACTTGGGTTGTACATAATCTATGGGAAAAAATGATCTGGCCTTGTTGCCGTATTGTGCATGACTCCTTTATTGCTTTGTATGCCAACACTCCCCCCTTCCTAGCGTCTGTCGCCCCTGACAGACCTTTGTTCCCTCGGGTGGTCGATGTAATATTGGATGACATTGATGGCCAGTTCATGTTCTCCTATCCTTAAGCCTCTTGCTAGATCGGCTTCCAATGCCTCCCAATTTATTGCACCGGGGGTTTCTGGTTGCGGGGTGGTGTAGTACTCTGAATACATTGCTTGTTCACAAGCAAACAGTTGAAGCAGATGTGTCGGCTTTGGTGCGAAAATCTCCGAGTGGTACTCCCAGAAGCCTGATCTGAACATTTCTTCGAAGGTCTGTTTGTAGCAGGCGGGGAGGTACTTGATGCGTGCATGCCAAGCGTAAGCCACACGGATACTGGGGGTGGTGCTCATGTCATACACCAAGTCGTAATTTCCATTGCTAAACCCCGGAAGGCGTACCTGTGGTGCGGCTGCATTTCTAAAGGTCTTCAGCACCACTTGCATCATATCTAAGATTTTAAGCATCATTTGCGCTGCTACATCTTGCATGGGCTTCAAGCGCGGCATCCAGTGGCGAATGGTCCCCATCATATATGCTACCGATGGTGGTCCTTGTGGTGGCGCGATGTACGGGTAGTTCAGCCATTCCTTGCATTGCGCATTGTTCTGTACCTTGATATTAAATGCCTTCCACGACCTGCGGCGGGGGACTGGACCGTAGCATGGGTTGTACAGGAGGTGCAACGGCGCGTTGTTCCATGTGCGTAGCATTTCTGGATAAGTCTCTAAAAGTTTCTGCCGCCATGTTGGTTGACGAATCTTGCCTTTTCGCACCTCTGGAGGAAGGTCTTCGGGTTGAAATTGGGTCGCAAAAGTAGGAATCTGACCCGTGACTCTTTGTATTTCTGCATTATAATCAGCCAAGATAATATAATATGGCCTGTACTGGAGTTCTGATGAGAGAATCAGGCGTCTCGATGACAAGTTCTTGAAGTAATCTGATTGTAAAACAGTCTCCTCTATGACTCTCATAGCCTGATTTTGCACTACGGTGCGCTCTTCATGCGAGGTCCCTATTTCCTCCACTTGTCGTAACCATGGCGGCCGTGGTGCCTCGAACGTGTCCTGTGCTTCCTCTGTTTGTTGGCCTCCTGGGAATGGTTGCGGATCATATTCTTCATCAAACGTTTGTTCCACAGGAATTTGCACAACTTCTTCGTCCGTGGGAGCCTCCGGAGGGGACGATGGTCTCTCATATTGTAGTAGGCGTGTTTGCAATTCAGTTACCTGTTCCTGGAGATCTTTTATGGCCTCTGCGTTGAGAAGCGAAGCCGCAGAGGGGGTGGTTGGAGGGGCAGCTGTTGGTCCTTGTTGGTGTTCCTGCTTCAGTTGTCCTAGCTCCTCCGATAGCTTATCATGTGCTTCGAGCAGCGTGGCATAATCTTCCAATATAATCTTGATATTATCGGGGGTCACTGCTTGAAACTTGGATGGGCTGATGGGTGCCCCCGGTGTGCTCTCAATAGCTGCCTCCAGGTTCTCTTGGTTTTGTATTTGTAGACGTCTGTTCTCTTCCTGAGCAGCCGCAAGATGGCGTTTAAGTAGCGCCATATTTCGCTGAAGTTTTGAGTTGCGTTCCAGCTGTGTCCGTAGGTGACCTTCTACCACCTGCACTGCTTCCTGATCTACGTTCTGTAGCTGTACCTCCAATATATTGTGGGCTTCTTGGAGGGTGTGGAACTGTGTGTGGAGGCGAGTGTTCTCCTCTTCTAGTACCGCAAGGCGGAGCTGTAGTGTCGCTGAGTGCTCTTGCAGGCGTGCGTTTTGTTGCTGGAGCTGAATGTAATCTGTTCTTAAATTTGATATACAAGCCAACATGGTGTCCAATGCATTACCTATAGATGAGTGGGGGGTGTTTACCGTGGAAGATGCATGGGAAGGGAATTGGGGAAGGGAGACAGTGAATGATGTGTCTACGAAAGTTGTGTGTGTGGGTGAAATTGGTGGAGGGGGAATGGGAGGAGGTGAAACCGTGGGTGGAGGTGTCGTGGGTGGTGAAATGTCCATACCTTCAGGAGTGGGTGTTAGTGTGGGGCCTGCCATATACATTGGTATGGTAGGTGGTGTGTGTGTGGAAGTGGTGAATAGATGTGACGTGGGGTGGGGAGCTGAAGAGGCAGGGAATGGTTGAGAGCCTGGTTGAAAAGCTCTAGCAAAAATGTCCTGGAGGGATTGTAGAAATGGAGAAAGGGATATCGGGGGTTGGGGTCGTAAATTTGAGAAGGGTGGAAAGGGTTGCGTGATAGTAGGGAAGCCCATGAATGTGGATCTGGGGTCAGGGTGGCCCGTGGCTGAAGGCATTGGGGATGGTTGTCCTAGGGCAGGCTCGGGAAGGGTTTCAGTGGGTTGTGTAGTGATGGGGTTTGCGTCAAAGATCGGGTTATCAGTGGTAGAGAATAGGGTGGCACTAGAGATGGGAGTACGAAAGATGAAGGTTGGGTCAGTGGGTTGAGTGGTCGATGGGATTTCCACTGTCTCTGTTCTAGGAGGTGATGGTGGGGGAGTAGGTGGTAGTGGTTCGGTGGACTCCTCATGGGTGGCGGGGTGCTGTTGACTAGCTGTTTGGGAGGTTGGTGTAGTAGTTGGCTCTTCTGCAGCTGTAACGGGAATTTGGATATTTTTACCTGAGCGAGGTCGTGTCTGGAACCTTCGTGGGTCATATTGAACTGAAGGCCTCTGAATGGCAGTGCGCACAGCTTCTACAACTCCATATGTTTCTGCCATCAATAAGAGACCTTCCCTATACTCTGAGTCAATTCCCGCTTCTTCCAACAACTGAGTCATAAGTACTCTGCTGCTCTGTTCAGTGAGTAACTGCTGCGATCGCACTCTTTCCATAATCTGATACAGCCTTCGGAGTTCTGCTGTATATGCTGGGGCTTCAGTGGTCTCTTCTTCATATGCTTCTTCTTCTTCCGGGTGTCCGTGTTGTTGGCTTTGCTGAGCGTCACTCCAATGGACATGTCTACCGTCTGTAGACTTTCTTCTTCTTCGTGAGGATGTGCCCTGCTCCTCTGCCTCTGAATAAAACTCCACATCAGAGAATTGTGTGCTTTGTAGGAATGCTTCGAAATCCTGGGGGTCCAGTCCTTCAGCCTCTCCAGTGGCAGCAAACTCGAATTCAGGTGTAACCGGAGGAGCCGATGGGGTGGGTTGTGTCGTAGTGTCAGATTCCGACCTGGGTATCCTAATGGTAAAAGGAGGTACAGTGCCCTCTCTTAATGGTGATGCCTCAGGAGTAGTCAGGACTTCCCTTGTCTGGACACACGGAATCGCGCCCCTCATGCGCTTGGACTGATGTGTGGATGTCTTGAGCCTTTTAAACATTTGTAATTGTGCCCAAGTTAAGGCACGCTCAATGGGGACATCATATGCCAAGCATCGGTAAATGATGCGTGTGAGTGCACAGCATCCGTTCACCACTAATTTCCTAGAAGCCCGTTTGTTCGCTTCATACAACTGATCTATAATCCACACTGGTAGCTTAATAGGTAGCGCACCTGCTTCCGCCAAGTAGAGAGCAAACCAGATCTTCTTGTGTGGTTGCGTGAATCGGTCTTGACCGGGGAAGGCGAAATGTTGCATGCACATGCGAAGGGGGATGGACACATTTGGGGTGAGGGCTGCCATGTCTTTCAGCTTCACAACTTTCCTGTCCTTCATGTTGTTGGGAACGAGAGCATCCTTTTCTGAGGGTACATGCGTGCCATGCATATTTAAAGCATCACTCACCAGCTCCACAGTAAGTTCAAACCTCTTCAACTCGTTGTTGCCCAGCAATGAGGGGAGAACAAATGATCCGGGTTGGTCCTTATCTTCATGAGCTTGTAATGTAGAGACCAGATAGTAACATCGGAGGAGGTCGGGTTTAGGTAGTGGGGCTTCAAAATATTCCGCCAACCCTGCTCGTTGCCATATGATCTGGAGGTCTTCGGTGTTCTGTAAAGTCTCGAACTCCTTGGAGAAAAATTGGAAACGCACCCATGATCTGTCATACTCGCATTTAGACTCCCAGATATGCTTAGCCTCTCCTAATGGACCGGGCATGCCATTGAACCAATGAGAGTTGGCATGGACTCTTTCCGTGATTCCTGTAGGTGGGTCTGGCACCGGGAGTTGCTGAAGGTGTTGCATCTCCACTGGTCGTTCAGTCAGGGGCACGTCCA
Organism: Ceratopteris richardii; assembly: GCA_020310875.1. NCBI lineage: Eukaryota > Viridiplantae > Streptophyta > Polypodiopsida > Polypodiales > Pteridaceae > Ceratopteris > Ceratopteris richardii. Next base: position 76,451,062 of record CM035418.1, on the reverse strand, counting down.
CAGGTAGGCTATCCACATCAATTCCTGCAGTAAGTATCCCTACTTGTGAGCCCGAACCTGTCGCTTCTGCCATTTTACTGCTTGCCTTCTGATTCTGTGAGAATATAGAAGCATGTGTTAACATCGTAATGGACAGAATAAATCCGTTGCTGTCCCCGTTACAACATTAACATGAGGTATATGGTGAGTTAGTGGTTAGTAAGTGCACGAAGACAGTGAGTGTAGTTAACGTTTGTGTATTCCTAGGAGACTAATGCCGTTAGTAAGTGGGGTGAATTTACAAATCGGGGTCGGGGGTTTATTACAGATCTTAGACTGCCAAATGCAGTGGATGGGCTTTGCTTTCGGTTTCGTAGAGACTCCAAAGAGCTGTGTCGGTGTCGCTGTTTGGGAATGGGGCCTTTTAGGGACCCACTTATAAGTGATTACATGCATACTCATGGGTCTTTGTGTGTTCCTAAGTGTTGAGCACGAGGGAATACTGGTTGTACTCGTAGATGGGTTATGCTGCATAGGTTGTGGCCTTGGCGTAACTACTTGTGCCCTCAAGCAAGCCTTAGGCACCCAAATTTGTCTAGATTGTGGGCTTGCCTTCATCGACTTCTTGGGCACCCAAATAGATTTTACTTTATCAGAAGAATTTCTGACAGACTTCTTATTAGCGTCGTGTTGTTGGTTACTAATAAGAGGCTTTGCCCGTGTAGTTGACGGTGGTGCACCCGGTCGTTCGCCTTTCCGCACCCACACCTGGTTTATTTTCTGGGACATTCTGCTGCGCAGGTACTTTTGATCTCGGACATAGGTAGTACTCGGCTTCTTCTGCTTGTGATCCGCCTTTGGTTGCTGCCTCCTTCTGGCCTTTGGAAAAGAAGGGAGTTCCGTTGCATCCCTGACTCCTTTTTTGCAAATATCATTGTTCTGCAACACAGGGTTTTGAACAAGAACAGCATGGTCATCTTCATGTGTACCCCTGGAAGGACCAGGAGTCTGTGCCTTTCCTAGTTCCTTGAGTGCTCCATTGTCTAATTCTACTGTAACTCGACTATGATTGACCCAAACCTGGAGAAGTCCACTTCTTAGGTTTAAGTTAATTGCTTGGTCATAGATCCAATCTTGACCCAAGACTAGAGGTTCAGTGAGATCCTCATCTTGACACACCAGTACTTTAACTGTCATTGCCTCATCGTGAATGTAGAGGGGAAGTTCCACCTCGCCCATGCAAGGGGTTTCCACGCCTCCCAATCCTATAAGATATGCCTCCACAGGATTGACAGTTAACTGTAATTCTTGACAGTAAGACATTCTAACAGCACTAGTGGCTGCACCTGAGTCAATCAAGGCTCTGACGGTCCTTGCACTCTTTCCTTGTCCTATATCTAAGGTTACGAAAGGACGTCTATCAATTATCCTATGCGAGCTTGTTCCTGCAACTTCACACATGGCCATAGGAAATCCTTGGTCTGCATAGTCATTCGCTCCAGACTGATCTCTACCTTGCCTTCGTAATTTCATCCGTCTGATGCGTTCTAAAGCTTCTGCTTGAGCTTCTTCTCTAATTCGCTTCTCTTCCTCTTTGCGTTTCTTAGCAGTGTTGAGTCGGCTGAGCATTTCTTCTGTGAGGGGTTCCTGATACATCTTGACTCTGCAACCACTAATATAGTTAGGGAGAACATCACCCTCTAATGTGGCCAATTGTACTGCTCCACTCGTGGAGATCCTATTGATAACCATAGGTCCGTAGCCTCTCTTTTCTAGCTTCCTCGCGTGTTGTTTCAGTGTATAGACTAGGACTAGATCTCCTGCTTTCAAACCCTTATCCTTTACATGGGCATCGAAGTATGCCTTCTGCCTCTTTTTAGCTGCATATATTCCAGCAGCGGCTCTCAGTCTTGTTTCTCCTAATCGTTCAAGGTCAAAGATCCTAGAGGAAAGCTCATGACCTGTCCATTCATGCTCTTGTGCTACTCTCAATGTAGGGATCAAGAAGTCCAAGGGTAACACAGCGTTTTGGCCGAATACCATCTGAAAGGGGGTGGCTTGGAGTACCGTTTTGTAGGCAACTCGGTATGCCCAAACAGCATGGTGTAGCTGTTTGTCCCAATCAGAGCGTTTAGTGTTCACTAGTTTCGTCAGTACATTGCATAAAATCTTATTAGTGCTCTCAGCTTGTCCATTAGCTTGAGGGTGATAAGGGGCAGACTTCTTGTGTATTACCAAGAATTCTTGGAGTAGATTTTCAATCACTTCGTTCAAGAAATGAGTGCCTCTATCACTTACAAGCTCTATGGGTAGCCCATATCTCGTGAATACATTCTCAAACAAGAATTTGGCAGTTGTTTGAGCATCGTTCTTGGTTGTAGCTTTTACCTCTACCCACTTGGTGAGATAATCTATTGCCACAATGATGTATTCCGCATGAGAACCCTTAGCTGGGGGATTAATAGGACCTACGAAGTCTATTCCCCACTTAGAGAATGCACGTCCACCCATCATAGGTTTCAGTGGCATCTCATCTTTGCGTATAGGATATTGAGTCCTCTGACAGACATCACACCGTTTCACATAGGTATGTGCATCCATGTGAAGGGTAGGCCACCAAAAGCCCGCAAATAGGATTGCCTTGATCACCCGATCCGGTCCAAAGTGTCCTCCTGCTACACCTTGGTGAGCAGTTTCTAAGATCTTAAGATACTCACTTTCATGGACACACAGTCTCAGGTAACCATCCTTACCGCGCTTGTATAGATTATCACCAACGAGTGAATAATCCTGGGCTTCTTGTTCTAAACTCCTTTTCCTAGCCAGAGTCATGTCTGGAGGGAATGTGTTTGTCCTCAGGAATGATACTAGTGGTTCGCTCCAATCTGGCACAATGGATACTTGATAAAGAGTGGCATGTTCTACTGGTGGTTTAGTGCAACAGATTGGGCATTCCTTACACAACTTTTGGACATCCGCTTCCATAGTTGGCCAATGCACTCCGAATCTCTTTAGAGTCTGCAAAGTTCTTTGCTTTGAATGGTGTTGCTCTAACGCACCTACATGTGCTAATTGCAACCATTTAGCGTACTCATCCTCTTCTACGCAACAAGCCAAGATCCCTTGATCTGTGTGCTTGTACATGCTTCCTGCCATGATGTGGTATTTTTGGGCTTTTACGATCTCTCTATTCCGTGTGTTCACCACTGGATGATTAGGCCCGTATGTCAATACTGGTACTATTGGCTTGGCCCACTGCGGCACCACTTCCAAATTAAACAAGTAAGCATCAGGAAGGTCATCTGACACTCCTTGTGGGGCTTCTCCCGATGTGAGCCTAGAGAGATGATCGGCTCTCAAATGAGTCCTACCTTTCCTTACCACAACCTCAAAATCGTATTCCATTAGTAAGAGAAACCATCTCACTAATCTTCCTGTATTGCATGGCTTGTTTACGAGATATAATAATGCCTGATGATCAGTAAAAAATTTAAACTTATTTGCAAGCAAATAGTGTCTAAATTTCTTGACTGCATATACCATGCCTAATCCTTCGCGCTCTGTAGTGGTGTAATTCCGTTCAGCCGCATTCAATTGTCTACTGGCATAGGCAATTGGAAGATCCATATTACCTTCACCAGTAGGTTGTGCAAGCACACATCCAATGGCATAATTGGATGCATCCACATGAACATGGAATGGCTTATTCCAATCTGGTGTGGTCAAGATTGGTGCTGAACATAATCTTCGTTTAAGCTCTTGGAAGGAATTCTCACATTCATCCGTCCACTCAAAGTTAGTCAGAAGTCCGTACATGGGCTTTGCGATGACCGCATACATGTGGATGAAACGTCGGTAATACCCACAATGCCCCATGAAAGCTTGTACTTCCTTGACATTCTTTGGCCTCGGTAGCTCTGCTATGGCTCTCACTTTTTCTTCGTCAGTAGATATGCCATTCTTTGACACTATGTGTCCTAGAATCTTGCCTTGCCTGACCATAAAAACGCACTTTTTTGGGTTCAGGCAGACTTGATATTCTCTACATTTGTCAAAGATTTGTCTGAGTTCAGGAATATGGGTTTGTCTAACATTGGAATGAGCACAAAGATCATCAACATAGACTTCTAAACTCTTCCTCAGGAACTCCTTAAACACATGGCACATCAGCCTCTGGAAGGTAGCTGGTGCATTGGTAAGCCCAAATGGCATTACTCTAAAAGCAAAAATGCCCCATTCTGTGGCAAAAGCTGTCTTATGCTGATCCTCTGGAGCTATAGCTACTTGATTGTAGCCCGAGAATCCATCAAGGAAGCTGTACACTTCCTTGCCTGCCACTCTTTCTAAGAGGTGTTCTGTGATGGGAAGCGGATAGTTATCTCGAATCGTGGCGGCATTAACCTTTTTCAAGTTAATGCACACACGCAGTTTGCCATTCTTCTTGGGCACCACTACGATGGGGGATACCCATTCAGTGTGCTCAATTTCATAGATAAATCCAGCTTCGACCAGTCTATCTATCTCCTCCTTGATCTTAGCAGCATAATTATCGTTATATGTATAAGGCTTTTGCTTAGAGGGTTTAGCGTCTGAAGTCATAGGAATGGTGTGTGCGCATATGTCAGGGTCAACACCTTTCAAGTCCTTGTAACTCCAAGCGAATACATCTCTGTATTCTCTTAGCAAGGCAATCAATTCATGCTCTTCTTCTTCTGTCAAGTCATGGCCTATATACGTACATCTCTCCTCTCCTTCTTCTAAGGCCACTACTATTTTCTTGGTAGTTTCTTTGTTATCATAGGCCTCTCCTACTTGTGCCTCTCGTTTAGGCATTCTTATCATTACTCTCCTGTCATCTATCTCATACTTCTTGAAATTTTCTGGGACCTCAAACAAAGATTCTTCCTCCTCTGGTGAGACTTCTTTCTTCTTTCGTTTCTTTCCTTCTTCCCTTGGGGTCATATGCGTTGCTAATCTTACATCATTTGTAACCTCTCCATACCCCTGGGGTTGAAATTCTACTTCATGGAAATATTCTTCATCTGATGCAAATGGTGGGTCCATAATGATTGACTCTAGATCGGAGTCACTTGCATCCTCAAATGCATCAGGGCTAGGTTCACATTCTTCTAGAACTGCCTCTCCCATGATTGGCTCTATGGAGAAGACTGAAATGTCATAGCCATCCTCATCAAAGTGAGGTGTCCATTGTTCTTCGTTGATGGCTACGTCCATGGTTGCTAAAATTTCCGCCCAGCCCTGGGGTTCAAACTCCTCATCTGGAAAGACTATAGGTGCATAGGCTGGGTCTTGAATGGGTCTATGAGTTTCGTTCGCACCTACCTCTCTGGCTTTCTCTCTCTTCTCTTCTTCTACTGCTACCTTGCACATCCATAAGTGAGTATCTTCATGCATCCATGAGGATCCCGACCCAATGGAATGCACCGATTCTGTATCCTCTTTGGCTCTATGGATGGGATTCCATTGGATAGGAGGGACATCTCTATGAGAATAATCCTTGAGATTGACTTTGGTTGTAACACCTAAGTGCTGCAGGTACAAAGAATTGGTTCCCCAATCCTGTACCACTTGCAACTGTCGCATGAATGGTCTTCCTAAAATCATCTCATAGGCATGATTTTTGCTGAAGTCACATATAGCAAAACTATGCTCGAACTCAACACCACAAGTGGTGAGAGTTATTCCTTCTAGCAATCCTAAGGGTTTCTCAATATGACCATCGGCCATTTGCAATTTCATCCTCGTTGGCCTGAGTGCTGGCTTGCCCCAACGCTTCCATAAGGAGGTGGTGGCAATTGCAACTCCTGCACCTGAGTCCAAAATCGCTTTGGTGGTGTACTCCTGGTAGGTGATGGGAAGATAGGTGTTCCCTTCTTCACCTTCACACATATCTCCTATCTTATCCAAGGGAATTTCTGGCACTGTCCTATGGGATCCTACCTGGGAACGAGGTTTTGCTATCTCTGGTACTTGTTTGGCTACATGTTTCCATAATTCAGGTCTAACCTTGAGTAGCTCTTCTAACTTGAGATTACACTGCACGTTAGTGTTCTTCACTACCTCTGTGTTCCTAGGTATGACTGAGTCGTCGTTCCTTACCATGACTGTGGGTGCTCTCATACATGTGGACTTTGCCTCCCATGGGCCTGTGAAGTGGGGTAGCTCTTGTATGGAATTAGACTCAAAGTCTAATCTCTCGTGAGACTGAACACTCTCATGCTCCCCGTAAATAGATGGGATGTCTTGTGGGAATTGGTCGTGTGCATCGTCCACAAGTTCAAAAGGAGGGGCGACCTCGCTTTCGTTATCCCATTTGTCTTCTTGAATCTCTCGTAGGAAGTCTGGTGCAAACCGATTCATAGAAGAAGAAGTGTCTGGCTCCGTAGAATTGGGCGCATAAGCAACCTGTAAAGGAGGGCTGATTCTATTGTTGACTCTCTCCTCGTTCTCGCAATTGACTGGAGCACAAGCTTCTTGGGGAGGATTACTTATTCTATTACTTTTCCGATCAGGCTCATACACTCCCTGAGAAGGAATGTAGGCAACCTGTGGAGGTACTTGAGCTTTCGAGGGAGGCTCATCTGCCTTTTGGGGGGGAAGATAAGCTTCTTGAGGAGGCCCACGGGCTTCCTGAAGAGGCTGGCTTATCCGTTCTCTTGCCCTTTCCTTTCTTTGGGGGGTAGGTTCCTTTTCTGGCTGTGCTATTGGCCTCTCTATTCTTTCTAAGGAGGGGAAGTTGTCCGGTTTAGGGGCATTGGCCACATACACTTCTGATTGGGAATGATTCCTGTTTTTGCTTGCTTTTTCTTGGTCTTGATTTTTTTCTTCCTTGTCAGATCTTGCAATTATCCTCTCTAACTTCTCTAGGAATCCATCCAAATGTAATTGCGTTTTGGCTGAGCCTGAGTAATTGAAAAGGCGGCTGGCTTCAAACATAGTCTGAGCCAAGGCGACCATTTTCGCGCATAGTTTGGTTCTTTCTATCTCTAGGTCAGCTCTAGGATAGCACTTGTCATGATCCGTGACGTTTGGCCCTTCTTGGATTCTGGCCTGATATGCTTTAAGCATCATGTCTATGTCTTCGGGAGTGGGATCAGCTAATACCGATCCTGTTTGGGGTGGTGGGTGGGTTACGTGGGCTGTCTTAGAGGGTGGAGGGGTGGAGGGTGATGGGGATGGTAGCGGTGGTAATGTGTGAGAGTGCGGTTGAGATGTGATCTCTATGATTTTAGCCTTGGTTTCTCGTAGACTTTCCTCAAGTTCACTCATCTTCTTTGCCCATTGCCTTTTCATACGTTCGCGGCTATCTTTCCAAGCTCTTGTTCTCTTTTTATTTTGGCTCTCAGTATCGCTAGCATCTGGACTCTTTTCCTGGCCTACCCCTTGGTTTTGCTGCAAAGCTTGAGCTCGAGTGACTACCTGTACTGGTGCAGTGGAAGTGACACTTCCTGAGGAGTCTACCACTAACCCAACAACGTTGATAGGGGTGATTTTTGGCATGCTATTGGGGTTCTTAGGGCAATCTCGTAAGAGATGCTCTTTTCCACAGTCTTGGCAAAAGCCTTGGATAGTCACGGACTGAGTATGTGTAGGCGGAGGTAAGGGGCAATCACGAATGAGGTGATCACCTTGGCATCTGTAGCACAGTCCTCTTGGGAATGGAGGTCTGACTTGCCTAGATTGAGGCCTAGGATTGGGATTTGCATACATGACGTTCGTGTAATCTGATTCCCAACTCGGTTCGTTTGTCTCTTCGCTATAATAGGACTCACCATGCTCAGGAGACTGCATGTAGTAGGCCTGGGGGCTATCAACATGTGTAGAATCGAAGCTATGGTCACTCGGGTCACTTTCAGAAATCAAGGGTGTTACTGGGACTAAGGCTCTATTCAGGTTCTCTTCTGCAGCAGTGTACTTTACCGGAATCACATTGGCTGGGGCTGGGGGTTGTTGTGCTAGCACAGGCTGAGGCCTTTGATATTGAGGTTGGAAATTTTGTTGTGGCCTGCCATATGGTTGTGGAGGGTACTGGTTCTGGTATCTGCCTTGTTGGTAGGGCTGAGGGTAGGGTTGCCTAACCGCCTGCTTGTTGTATGGGCAATCTTGTGCGGTGTGGTTGGTGTATCTCCGTTCTATGGTGCAGTACTGGCTACTAGGGTTTACTTGGGGTTGAGCCATAATGGGACAGACGTTCGCCATATGGTCACCACCGCATGTATAGCACCTTTTCACAGGAGCAAACCTTGGAATTTGTTTGCTAGTCACACCTAATTTCTGAGCTACTTTTTCGGCCAGTTCCTCAATTGATGTGGCTTGTGTGGAAGATTGACTAGATGCACTATCTGAATCTTTGTAAATTTTGGAAAGCTCTAGCTCTTCCCCTAGGTTATCTTCAATGTCAATGCACATGCGTACACATTCTTCTATGGTCCTAGGGTCCTTTAGATACACATAGGATCTCAATTTCGTACTCAGCAATCCATCAAGGAATAAGGCTACTTGTTTAGCAGATGTGGGTAGCTCCGAAATAGGGCACCTTTCAAGATATTGTCTAAATCTTCTTCCGACCAATCTGACAGTCTCTTGGGGGGTCTGTTTGAAGCTGTGAATCAATGAGGATGTATTGTGTCTTATGCCACTCTTAGAGAACTCTACGATGAAAGCCTCTAGGAGTTGGTCTATGCTCCTGAACTGACGCTCATCTAATGGCTGAAACCATGTAAGTGCTGTGTTCCTAAGGGTTAGACCGAAGGCATTGTACTGCGTGAACAGATCTTCCACTTGTTCAGCTCTCAGGACTTGCTTGAACTCCGCCACATGATCATAGGGATCTCCTGTGCCATCAAAGTAATTCTTCATGGACTTAACTAGCTGGGTGGGTCTCAAAGTTCTTGTGTGCTCTCTAGGCCTCGGCAAAGGGAATCCATCTACATTTCTTTGGTTCCTGTGGGCTCTTTGCATCTCAGGTTCTACCCTATTCGTATCTGTTCTCGTTCTTTCTCTGCCCACTGGGTTGGCAAAACTTACTTCTGGTCTATCTCTACTTCTGTCTCTTTGCGTACCATGAGCTTGGGAAGTTCCAGCCCCAGGGTGACCATAGGATACATTTGATCTTGGTTGAGGGAAAATAAATTCACCCTTCCAAGTGTAAGCATGCCTATCATTTTCTGTCACCACAAAGATCCGTTCTGAAGCATGATCTAGGTAGGTCACTCTGCCTGGGCTATCCGGATCCTTAAACTCATAGATCATGATTGTTCCTATATCAATTGGGTGGTCCGGTTTATACCTCCAAAAGGCTTCGTCCGTTTCTCGATTGAGAAGCAAATCTATGCACTTGTTATCTTGGGGGACCCACTCAGGCGTGATAATCCTAGTGAGAACTGATTTACCTCGAGGGGTTCTAGGTTCCACTCCCATGTTTCCTTGTTCCAAGTCACCTAAGTCCGCTTCTGAAATTACATTTCCAAATTCATCTGTCCTATCTGGATGACTAGTGACTACATATATAGTTCCTTCCTTGTCCAGGTATGCACCGTTTTCAAACTTGACCGCTGGGTGCTCTAGTCCTATGGATTGGTCTGGGTTTTTAATCTGGACCACTGCTCTTCCTAGGCCGTCCTCATAGATGCTCGCACCTAATCGGTTGGTCCTAAGGTATTCCAACTGTGTTTTGTAAGGGCCTTCTACCCTGTACAAGTAGGGCACACCTGAACTTCCCGTAGGTCTGTCCATGCCTTGAGACATCTCTGACTCACTGGTATCAGAGCTAGGGTAATGAGAGTGGCGACTCAACTACTGGGCCCAAGACCTTGCAGTGTGATTGACACTAGCCTCTGAAGACCTAAGGCTTTGTCTCTCTCTTACTAGGTGTCGTCCTGATCTAAGGTTCATATGCCTGTCTAAGTAGCACAGTTCTTCGCCCAGAGTACAACCTCGTTGCTGGTTTCTTTATATCAGTCGCTTGGTTCTTTTTATGTTGATTATCGAGTTTATGGTCTTGTCTGAAATCACGTCGTCAAGAGTATTTGAATGTTGTTTCGCACTTACAATTGATCGTTCCACGTTAGGTTCTTTCCTTTATGTTGTCGACAGTACAGAGATTAAGTTTTTAGCTTGAACTCGAGTTTTTAGGTAGTCTTCAACTTGATAGTGGCCTATCGTCGCCCTGACTTACTCCTACTTCTAATTGTTCTTAGCCTAAGCTAGGAATTGACGAAGAGGAGTTGAGAATATTCCGACCTTTCTTGCCGAACCTTGCTCTTTAGTGCTCGAGAAGTTGATTCTCAAGCGTGCGCCACACCCTTGCTTGGATACTCTCAATTGCTTCTCAATAGGCCTGCATGAATCCCAAGATTAGCTTTAAGTAGACCTTTCAATTGACAGACAAATTATTTCAGACACTTTGTTCCCCCTTATGTATTGCTAGAAATTTTCCTCTAGAGCTCCCTTGGTGTTCCTACCCCTCAGTGTGTCAACTTCCAAATATCCTATCTGAAAATCAATGCGTTATTCTTATAAAAAACAGTTGAGGTCGTGTAGTATATGTCAAGAGCTTTCCGACAAGCCCTAGAGCTCAGAAAATGGATTTCGTATGAAAAAGTTATGACCGTTCAGGGTTTAAGGGGTTAACTAGACAAACAGAACCTTTCGGGGGTTTTAATGCATTTTCTAAGGCCTTCGTAAGTAGATGAGTACATGAAAGTGCAATTATGCCCAAAATTTAGCCTAAATTTCCAAAAATTCACTCCTTAATTTTTGCCGAAAATGCCTGTCTATCGCGATAGACGGTGTCTGTCGCGATAGACACAATCTATCGTGGGGGCTGTCTGTCGCGATAGACAGTGTCTGTCGCGATAGACAGTGTCTATCGTGGATTTCTGTCTGTCGCGATAGACGGTGTCTGTCGCGATAGACGGTATCTGTCGCGGATTTCTGTCTGTCGCGATAGACGGTGTCTGTCGCGATAGACGCTATCTGTCGTGAAAGTCTGTCTGTCGCGATAGACGGTGTCTGTCGCGATAGACGGTATCTGTCCCGGATTTCTGTCTGTCGCGGATTTCTGTCTGTCGCGATAGACGGTGTCTGTCGCGATAGACGGTATCTGTCGCGGATTTCTGTCTGTCGCGATAGACGGTGTCTGTCGCGATAGACGCTATCTGTCGTGAAATTCTGTCTGTCGCGATAGACGGTGTCTATCGCGATAGACGGTATCTGTCGCGGATTTTTGTCTGTCGCGATAGACAGAGGCTGTCGTCCCGGGACCTGTGCAGAGCCTGTCGTACCTGCGCACACTGCTGGGGATGATGGTACAGCAACAAACCTGCAAAATAGCTCAGAAAACATGGAAAAACGGCACATGCAAGTTCGCTCTCTCGCTCTCTCTCACAAGTGAAATGAGGGAAATGAGGTGGAGGTGGGGATATAGTCAAAAAACTGAAATTTTCGTGATGGTGGAGATGGACGTGGGAGATGGTGATGATGATGATGGTGAAGAAAGTAAAAGAAAATCGATGAGAGTGAAGAAAATACCTACAACTCCAACGCGTCAACTCTACGTCTTACCATCACACGCTCGTCCTCAAAGCTCGATCCCCGGCAACGGCGCCAAAATTTGGTGTAGCTCAATGATGAGTAGCACCTCCTTTAATGTCAATCCGGGAAGACGTGAGGATGGTATGAAGACCTCGAGCAAGTGGCAGCACAAGTGCGTGAGTGAGAAGCACACAAGCATGCACACACATACACACACACGCGCACACAAGGCAAGACAAAGAGTGAGAATCAATGGAGCTTTTCGATTACTTTAAAAATGCTCTTACAAGTTCGTTTCAATTACAATCTAACCCCAAAAATGAGCTCTCTAGCTCTTTTTATAGTTTTTGACTAGCTTTTGGCCCTGTCGAGACCTAGTGTCCGGCCTAGTTAAAAATTAGGTTCCAGGGCTTATTTGAGGGCTCAAACGAAGTCTAAAAATTATGAAATTTGGTACGATGGTACTTCTAATACTCCTCAAGCTCGAGGACTCCTCGGCTTGCACAAAATGGAGTCTAATCTACCAAAAACGGGATTTACAATGTTTGTGTAGTGATTAAAATCACTTGGGTTGTACATAATCTATGGGAAAAAATGATCTGGCCTTGTTGCCGTATTGTGCATGACTCCTTTATTGCTTTGTATGCCAACAGCACACCATTTTGAATGATCTTCCTGATTCATATTAGAGTTTTGCTTCTAGTCTTTGTTTGATGATGAAAGACAATCCAATTGCCTTGACAGTTGAGGATTTAGTCTGTGTTTTGTTGTAGGAAGATGCTTCTAGGCACAACAGGTCCATTATGCATGTTGTAGATCAAACTTTCCTGGCTAGTCCGAAGGGCAAAGGTAAATGGAGCTCATCTATTAGTAAGCAAAAATTTTCAAATGCTGCACGTTTGAAGACGAAAGACAAAGATGAGAAGAAATCAGAAAAACAGACACTCTTTTGTAAGTATTGTAAAGGAAATGATCATAGCATAAAGAACTATCCAAAGCTGGCTTCAAAAGAGGCAAAGAAAAAAGATATTAGAATGGTTGTTGTAGAGGCCTCTACACTTGAAATAGAGTGTGCAAATCTTGTGCAGAATGAAGAATGGGTGTTTACTAATGTTTGCTGTTTTGATGCATCTTCTCATGAGCAGTGTATGTTTGGACTAGACTTAGATATTTGGTATCTTTATAATGGGGCAACCAAACATATTACCTTGTAGTGCAATTTGTTCACTTCACTTGACTGTGCCCCTACAAGAAATACTGTCACATGCACCAACAACTCCTCTTATCCTATCATGGGAGTTGTAGAGATATTTCTAACTATTGTTGATGGTAGTTCTTTGACTTTGCCCGATGCTTTATTTGTGCCAAGGATCAAGAAAAATTTGTTATCAGTTTCTACATTAGCCAAGATTGGCTTGGTTGTGAAACTTGTTGATGACAGATGTACAGTTCATGATCTTTCAGATGGCGAAATGATTATTTCTTCTTGCTTTTTATATCATGGGCTGTATAAGCTCATAGACTATGAAAAATCTATAAATGATTTAGCATGTTGAGTACATGATTCTTAGGCTATATCAAATGCAAAGCTTTGGCATGCATGCTTTGGTCATCTTAAGTTTGCTAGTTTGCTATGCATGCAAAAATTTGAAATGGTGTCCTCTTTGCCCAAACTTGAGGCATCGAGAAAACAAAACAAAGAAGTAGAGTAAACCATTGTATCGGTTTATTGTTTTAACCAAAAGGGGGTATAAGCTCACATCAATGTGGAATGGCCTCAACAAACGCAGTGAAGATTTTTGAAACTCAATGGGCATCAAATGATCTCAAGCTTGGGGTCGTAAAGAGGTAAAAGCCTCCTCGGAATTTTGTCTACTCTAGTCTCATCCCCATGACCTCGAGCATCTCATCATAAACCAATAATCTCTCTCTCTCTCTCTCTCTCTCTCTCTCTCTCTCTCTCTCTCTTTCTCTCTCTCTCTCTCTCTCTCTCTCTCTCTCTCTCTAATTTTGATCAGCACCTCTACAGTACCCTCATTTCTACAATTTCTTTGCAATGCCATAGCCTTCTTTATTTTCTCTCTCTATCTCTCTCTGTCCTCAATTTTGATCATCACCTCTACAAGATCCTCATTTTTGCACCTGCTTTGCAATGCCATAACCATATATATATATATATATATATATATATATATATATATATATATATATATATATATATATATATATATATATATATATATATATATATATATATATATATATATATATATATATATACATATATATATCTCTCTCTCTCACACACACACACACATTTTGATCAGCACCTCTACAGGGCCCTCCTTTCTAAACCTACTTTGCAACACCATATCCATCTTTCTTTTTATCTTTGTCTTTCTCTTTGCATCAAGCTATAAAGAAATTTTATATAGTGTGGTTAATTGGAAGGAGTAGATGTTTTAGGGAAAGCACCATTGTTCTTATCTGGATATCCTACAATCATGTTGCCTTTAGATTAAAAGATGGATAGAATGCTTGTACACAAACACTTTAGTTATGAATGAAAGAAAAGAGTGAATCTGGTGCACCTCTAAATCAAGGCTTGCAAAAAGGAAGAGAGGAGAGCAGGATCAAAGAGACCAAGGTTCGTGTAAGAATAAGTAGGTGTCCATTAAGCTCATGCTCTGAATGCCCTTTGACTCTTAACAGCCTTCTAAAAGATCTTCTTCGAGATAGAACAATGAGGGATTGAAATGTAGGCTTGTGCTTTCGCTCTATTTCCTTCTCCAAAATGTTTTCACATCCTCTTCCGTACTCATGACATTTGGCGAAAGACTTGTTCAAGAACACACTTCTTTGCATCACTTCATGCATGATCTTTTTAGCACCATAGCCACTCCTGATTAGACGTGTTACCTGCTCTCTCTCTCTCTCTAATTCTCTAATGATCTCCATTTTCATGGCCTCACCATGCCTCTGTCTACACACTCATTCATTGAAGCTTAAAGAGAATACAAAGGAAGAAACAAAAACTTAAGACTAAGGTTATTGAATCATGAGAAAACAGTTCATGTGAGCAAACATGGAGAAAGAGCATTCATTTGCTGCTCTCTCTCAATATCTTCTTTCTCAACAGATACACAAAGTCATCATCAATATAGAAACAAAGCAACCTTTCAAGCTTCCTACAAAGTAAAGAAGAAGAGACGTAAGGAAACATAGATAGAAGCCTTTCTCTCTTACACCACTCTCTCTTTCCTTTCTCTATTGGCATGGTAGGCAGAGATGATTAGCTTGAGAGTTAGGGTCAGAGAGAGAAACAACAATGTATTCGTAAAGCACAAAAAAGAAAAGGCAAGAAGGAGTACCTTAAAAAAATCATGGGAAAACCAAATGATCATTGTGCATGTATTTATAGATTTTCCCTAGTTTCTCTCTCTAAAAATCTAGAATCTTCTAGGCTTCTCCCTTTTATTCTAAGAAAATCTTCTTTTTATTCTATTCTAGTTTTAAAAAACACGTTTTTTATATTTTCCTATCTTTAGAAAATAAAATCTTTCTTATGGGCTGAAAACCTCAAGGTTTCCAAGGGTCAAAAGCAAATTTTTATGGGTTAGATTTAGTTTCTCTAGAGTTAGAAACTCATTTTTAAGGTTTGAATATTTTCTAGGGGTTTGAGGTTTCTAAGGGGTTAAAGTGGATTTCAAGGTTTTACAATATTTTACCTAGGTTTTCTTGATACATGGTCTTCCAACTTTTAATATATATGCAAAGGATCACAAATGATGGGTCCCTAAGGGTTCAAGTTAGGTTTTCAAGGGGTATAACTATGGTTTCAAGTGTTTGGTACAAGTTAGTAAACTTTATACAAATAAATATATAAGTCTAATATACAAACGAAAATTATGTTTATCACTCAATCAATCGAATCAATCAAGCACTTAACAAACACGACTCTCTCATCTTCTGCAATAAAATATCAAAACTCTCTCAAAAACTTAAAGAAACAACTTTGAAAAAAAAAATTAACACATAATCCCTGAGGGATTTCATCCCGACATTTGCCCCCACCAAACTTGCATATTGTCCTGATGTGCCAACATACAAAATCCAACAAAAGCATATCAAGATTCTTTTAAAACTCTTTTTCCTTTTTATGTTTTTCTTTCTCAAAAAGAGAAACATGATCTTTTATGCACGTGTAGGTCCCAAGTAAAACAAAGATGATTTTAAAGTACGTACATCATGATAAAAAAACATGTTCACTCAGCAAACTACCTCTCAAATTAAGTTAAATTGTGCCTATAGAAATTGCTAAGACTTTCTAGTAGCAATCTTTCCTATGTCCTGATTTCTATGTCAGTCCTCTTTTTATACAAATGTTCCCATGTTTCGTCCCTATACACCTATCAAAAAATACAACGAGCTTCCCAATTCCATAGCTCCACCTCCTATAGCCTGCATACAGATCTTAGAAGTGGTTTTGGAACCACTTCCAAGTCATAAAATTGTTTGTGTCTTTTTCTTTTATTTTTTGTTTTCTTTTTCTTTTTCTTTTTCTCATTCTTTTTCTTTTTCTTTTTCTCATACTTTTTCTTTTTCTTTTTGTATAGCAACCATTAATGTGGTGTTTTTTTATTTATTTCTCTTTCTTCTCAAATTTTATGTCAAACGAGAAAGTCCTAACCTCTAATCAGAGTCGAGGATCTAGATACATGCACTAGAGGTCCTCATAACGGCTATAGGGTATCTGATCCTACTCTCTCAAGTGTATACATCCCTACTAGCATATCTAATCACTCCTTATTGAAACTTAAAACCTTCTTTTATTTATCCAAGGCATCATGAAATGTAGCATGATATGCATGAAAATCAAATATATATAGAATAAAACGGAAAATGGACAAATCGGAAAAACTACATTCACTTATTCAACTTTCTTCATCACCATCATCCAATAGTTCTTGATGAGTCTCGTAGTCTTCATCATTTCTATTCTTGAACAATTTTATTCTTTTTCTTGCGATCAAGTATCTCAAAGAAGTACCATCAAACTTGCAAACCACATACATTCCATTTTCAAACATAGACATCACAACCTATGGCCCAAACCATCGTTTAGTCAGTTTCTTCCTAGCATCATAGTGAGTATTGATTGTACCATCGTACACCATTATCATTTGAACTTTTGAACTACTTCTTTTAATTTCTCATTCCCTTGCTCCAATTGTTTAATCCTTAGTGATAAAAGCTTCTCTCATCATTCCATCATTCCATAACTCCATGGGAGCATTATCCAAGTCAATATATGATTTTAGATGGGGAAAACTCTCTTTTGATAGTACATCAGTCCAACAAGCATAGAACTTGTGGACTAACTGTACATCATTCTATCTGCCCATAATGCGAATGGAAGAAATCTAGGCCATTTCTTTATGTCAGCACTCTACCTCTTAGATACCTCCTTCACGATCAAAGGGTGACCTCTCTCCATCTTTCCATTAGCCTCAGGTTATAGGCAATAGTGAGAGAGAAAAAAATTCCATGGCGATCAAAGAACTCTTTTGCCTCTTTCATATGTAACTATCTTGTATCCACAAACACTTTCTTAACATATCCAAATCTTGATATCACTTCTTCTAAAAGGAATCTAAATACATTATAAGATTTCTTCATGCAAAGAGCTCGACCTTCCACATGGTTGGTCAAGTCCTCTCTTGCAAGTACAATATACCTCCTTTTATCTAAACCCATGGGCATGGATTCAAGGTTGACCACCCACTTGTAATAGGTACAAGGAGGGTAAGTTAGATGTAATGGGTCTCTATGCCTAACTAATGAATGCACGTGACATACGGCATATGTACTCACAGAGTCATGCGCACTCACATAAATCATTGGCCACTAGTACGCTTCCCTAATCTTTTCATATGTCACATAAAATCCTTTGTGATGTACCCATAAGGTCTCATGCACCTCTCTCGTGACCTTGCTCTGAAGACTCCTACTACTCAGTACCCTTTGTGGATTTTTCACCTTGCATTTAATGTGTCACCAAATAAGTCAATCCTTCAAAAAAAATTTGTAATAGGTTTCCTTGATGGATCTATGTTGGGGCTTCACTCACTAATTAGACATGAAGACAAGAAGATGTAAACGAGGAAAAAAAGGACCAATAACTAAAAGGCAAATGTTCAAAAAAACCATACCCATGTGAAGGGACAAATTCACAACTTTGTCTAAACTAGAGAACCAATCAAAATCCCAAAGGTTCTGCAATCCTTGACATTGAAGCATATACAAGAGTTCTATATAAATGCTCACTTGACGAAGCAAGAAAGTGGAAAGTGAAGAGGAAGATGAAGTGGAAAATGAAGAAAGAAAGAGACATATAGACTACATCAAACAAAGATTGTAGTACATATTGAACAATTATAAATAAAGGAAGCAAAGCAAAGAACAAAGTGTGAGAGCTGAGACACTCACGAGGTGTGAGTGTATGAGACATGAGAGAGAGTAGAGAACTCGGAGTGTAAGTCCTACATGTAAGAGAGCCAAAATAGTTCTGAGAGAGATGCTGGTGGAAAGTTACTCATACTAGGAGAACTTTCTATGGTTATGAGTAGAAGAAGGCCATATCATTCTATACACATCTTCTCTAATAGAAAACACATATTTGTGGAATAGAATATAGTTAAATATCTTGTGCGAATAAATCTAACTATTTTCATAATTGTATGAATGTGAGTTAGAGTTATGAGTCTTTCGGAGCATTTGTCTTGATCATATTAGAGTTAGTCTTCATGCATAGTGTAAAGGGTTCTTAAGTGATAGCTTAGGTGAAATTATCATCCTTTACTACAGACGAACAAAAGTTCTTTTGCAAACCGGAATGTGTACTGAAAAATTTAAGCTCAACTTGAAGGTATGTTATGTTGATGAAGTTAAGTATTCAAATCTTTGTGCAAGTGAAAGTGCAAGAGGTAAAGCAATAGGAACACACCAAACTATGTGAGTTTTGAGACGTTTTGACACCAAAAAGCCACCAGATTAAGACCATAAAGCACTAGAAAGTCACCATAGAAAAGTGGAAGTCACTGTAATGAGACCATAAATCACTGAAAAGTCACGAGATAGAAAGTGTAAGTTACCATAAAGTCACCCTAAATGCACCGAGATGAAGCCAAAATAAATTCTATTTTTCTTAAGCTTGAGTTTTAGGATTGATGAGTTATAGGTGATTATTGAGGTGTTCTAATATAATGTAGCTTGCTTCTTCTGGTGTTTTATAACCCAAGAAGTGGTATTAGGATGAAAACAACTACCACCTATCATGGTAACAAAGCTTTTAAGGTCCTCAAGAGTAAAAGGAAGTGCGGATACAAGAGGATCGAAGAAGGCTTCAGTGGAAGACCATGGAAGATCCTATCTCCATTGACAAATTGAATAGAGATAAATTTCTTGCCTGGGTAATGACAATGGAAACCTTGCTTATGAGTAAGGATCTAATGAAATGCATAATAGGTAAAGAAAAAAAGCCGACACCTTAAGATGATAGCACACCAAAGAAACAAGAGTTAGAAGCTTTGAAGCTATGGCAGAAAAAAGATGCAAGCACAAGAGCTTACATATACAATACTATCACAGATCACCTACTACTACACATTAGAGGTTTGGAAACCACCAGAGACATTTGGAATGCATTGGAAGATCACTTCCAAAATACTACTAAAGCTAGGAAGGCTAGCTTATGGTCAAAGTTCACAACCTTCAAGAAGAAGCAAAGTAGAGCGTTAGTGATTATATTGACACTAAGATGAAGGACTTGGCAGACAGTCTTGGATCTATAGATGAAGACATTGAAGATCATAGGTTGATTGCACAACTACTTGTAGGTTTGAGAGGAGATGAAACATGGAAACCCTTTCTACTTTCTAGTAAGATTTCATTAAATCATTTTGTACCAGATCTAAACAAGTTGCTTGGACTGATGCTTACATTTGAGCAAGATTTGAAGTTAGAGGGAGATAAAGGACATAGCACTACTATGTATCCAAAGAATAAGAGAAAATTGATAAAGGTAAAACGAATGAGGCAGAAGAATTGAATTACAAAGCAAATTATGCAAGAGGTAAAGGTAATGGCACAAGTAAAAACAGATGAAATGGGAGAAGTAACCAGAAGAAAAACAAGAAGACATGTTGGATTTGTGGCTTGAGCAGTCATGTAGCCTACGACTGTTGGTATAATCAACAAGGTGCAAATCCGAATCAAATCTGAAGAAACCAAAAAAACAACAAGAAGACATGCAGGATTTGTGGCTTGAGCAATCATGTAGCCTATGACTCTTGGTATAATCAATGGAAGAGGACAAGCTCGAAGACTCCAAATTCAATTTCAAAGAGCAAGGAAAAATCAAAGAGGTAGCTACAGTAGAGGTGGCAAAAGAAATTGCGGACATAACCAATTCAATAACACTATGTACTACAACTATACCAATGATACACTGAATGAGAACCATGCAACATTGATGATGAATTTAATAGGTACATCAAAAAAGGAAGATGTCAAGTTATTCTATATTGACTCTAGTTGCTCTTATTATTTGTCAGGTAATATAAAACTAATGTTAGAACTAGAGGAAAGCACTTCTAAACATACAGTGAAAATAGGTGATAACACAAGAAACAATGTACATTCAATTGGAAAGGTGAAGTGTGAGAACCGTGCTAACCTATCAACTAATATACTATATGTTCCCACAATATCTAAGAATATGATAAGTGGTCAAATAGTGGAGAAAGGATTTCAAGTTAGATTTAGGAATGAAGGAGTATTTGTCAAAGATGGAGGCAACTGATATACACAAATTGTCTACAGTAAGAAGGAAGGTAGACTCTTTACTCTCAGAGTGCAAGGAAATATTGGTCAAACTTAAGTGCACATGGTGACGAAATGATTACACAGCTAGACCTTTGGCATAAGAGATTAGATCATTTCAATCCAAAAGGAATCAAAGTGATGGTGAAAATTCAGTCTATATTAGGATTACCAAACGTGTAGAACCAACACATGATTTATAAATGTGAAGCATGCAAAATGGCAAAAGCTCAAAGATGATTACCATTTCAGAAAAAGGGATTCAATAATGATGGACTACTAGAGCTCATCCATATTGATGTATATGGACCAACAAAAGAAGGATCAATCAATGGATGTAGATATTTTGTACTTTTCATTGATGATGCTACAAGATGGATAACACTTTATGTTTTGAAGGAAAGATCAGAAGTGTTGGAGCTTTCAAAAATTTTCATTAATATGTTGAAACAGTTATAGCCCAAAAGCTCAAGAGGCTAAGGTCTAATGGAGGAGGAGAATACTTTCCCAAGAATTCAATGATTAACTTTGGAATGTAGGAATCAAAAGAGAAATAACCTATAGATACTCGCATCAACAAAATGGGGTGGTAGAGAGGAGAAAAAAAACTCTAGTTGATTTCTCAAGAGTTATGCTAAAGGAGAAGAATAGTCCAAACTATCTTTGCGCTGAATTTGTAAATATGGCTACATATCTCCAGAATAGACTTCTGTGTACAACTCTGAATGGAATGACTCCTTACAAATCCTGATGGGGTAAGAAACCAACACTAGATCATTGTAAGGTGTTTGGATCAATTGTCTATGCTTACATACCATCACAATTTACACATAAGTTTGAACCTAAGGCCAAAAAGGATATGTTCATTGGATATGATGAAAAGCAGATGGGTTATAGGTTATGGGGTCCTCTAACCAAATACTTTTTTGTTTTGATGAACAAAAGAGTTGATACATAGATCAGGAATACAATATTGAGGCATCCAAAGAAGAATTAAGAAGAAGTGAAAAAGGAAAATCACATATGCAAGTAAATGGAGATGAAGATCAAATGCAAGCAAACACATCCGGAGTTGGATCATCAAGGAGATACAAGGATGTACCTAGAATTGATGAAGGTGTACTCAGATACACAGGAAGAATGCGAACAAAGAAGGTCAACCAAACTAAGAAGACAACCAATAGGGTACTCATATAATAGTTCTTATATGACTCAAAACAATTATGCTTATATGGTCAAAGAAGATGAAGAGCCATATAGCTATGATAAAGCAAAAGGGAAGAGACAACGCGAAGAAGGAATGAAGGAAGAGTTCAATGCACTTGAGGAGAACAAGACTTGGGAAATTGTTCCAAAACCAAATGGAAAGAAAGTGATTGGAAATAAATGGGTTTATAAAGTAAAGAAGCTTGCATATGGAAGAATAGCCAGGTACCAAGCTAGACTAGTGGTCAAAGGCTATGCAGAAACACATGGTATAGATTACGATGAGAAGATCAATTTTGTGGCAAAGATGTCAACCATAAGGACAATTATTGCTATTGCATCATCAAAGGATGAACATTGAGTCGATTGGACATAAAGAATGCATTTCTAAAGGGATACATATTTGACGAAGTATACATGGAACAACCTCAAGGTTTTTCGAATTGCAAGTACCTAGATTATGTCTATAGACTCAGAAGAGCACTTTATGGATTGAAGCAAGCTCCAAGAGCATGGAACTACAATGCAGTGGGAGCTCTTTTGGAATTCATGCATTTTCCAAAGCATTAACACTAGACTGTAGGACAAAGAGTTCTTAGATATATAAAAAGGAACTATAAAGAAAGGATTATATTATTCTTTTACTTAGATATAAAAGCATAGAGTGACTCAGATTGGGCTAGAAGTCAAGGTGATAGAAGATCAATGCGTGGATACATGGTGTGTTTTGGCGACAAGCTCATAAACTAGTGTTCAAAGATACAACATACAATGGCTTCATCATCAAGTAAAACAAAATACAAAGGACCTGTAGAAGCAGATAAAGAAGTAATATGGATGCAAACCTTGTTCAAAAGCTTGGGCATAGAACAAGATATACCTACTATACATGGAGATAGTATGACTTCACTATATCTTGCAGCAAACCTAGTATCTCATGCAAGAACAAAACACATAGAGATTTAGTATTATTTCCTAAGAGAAAAGGTAATGGAGAAGGAAGTAGAAGTACTCCATACTCCTACAAAGGATCAGATAGTAGATATTCTGACAAACATTCTCGATGGAGTAAAGACAAGCAGCTTCAAAGGAATGGTAGGGATAAGAGATAAAATCTGACGATGCCAATTAGTGATTGGGGGGATGCTGTTCAGGCTTCACTCACTAATTAGACATGAAGAGAAGAAGTCATCAATGAGAAGAAAAAGGACGAATAACTAGAAGGCAAATGTTCAAAAAATCCATACCCATGTGAAGGGACAAATTCACAACTTCATGTAAACTAGAGAATCAATCAGAATCCTTGATTTTGGAGTGTATATAGCAGTTGTATATAAATGCTCATTTGATGAAGTAGGGAAGTGGAAAGGGAAGAGGAAGATGAAGTGGAGAATGAAGACAGAAAGAGACATATAGACTATGCCGAACAAAGATTATAGTACATACTGACCAATTAAAAATAAAGCAAGCAGAGTAGAGAACTGAGTGTGAGAGCAGAGAGACTTGGTAGGTGTGAGTGTTTGAGACACATGAGAGAGAGTAGAGAAATCGAAGCGTAAGTCCTACATTTAAGAGAGGCAGCCAAAATAGTTCTGAGAGAGATGCTGATGGAAAGTTACTCAGAATAGGAGAATGTTCTTTGGTTTTGAGCAGAAGAAGGTCATACCATTTTGTACACATCTTCCCTAATAGAAAACACATATTTGTCAAATATAATAGATTTAACTCTCTTGTGCAAAGAAATCTAACTGTTTTCATAACTATTTGAATGTCAATTACAGTTACTAGTCTTACAATGCATTTCTCTTGATCATATTAGAGTTAGTCTTGATGCAGAGTGTAAAGTGTTCTTAAGTGATAGCTTATGGTAAATTTATCATCCTTTACTACACAAAAGTAGAGGTTCTTTTGCAAACCGCAATGTGTACTCAGAAAGTTAAGTTCAACTTGATGGTATGTTAAGTTGATGAAGTTGAATATTCGAATCTTTGTGCAAGTGCAAGTGCAGGAGGTAAAGCTAGAGGAAGACATGAGACTGTGTGATTTTTGAGAAGTTTCAACATCAAAAAACCACTAGAAGAAGACGGTAAGGCATTGAAAAGTCACCAAAGCAAAAGTGTAAGTCACTGGAACTAGACCATAAACCACCTCAAAGTCACCAAAAAGAAACTATAAGTCACCATAAAGTCACTATAAATGCATTGGAATGAAGCAAAAATAAATTCCATTTTTCTCAAGGTTGATTTTTAGGATTTGTGAGCTATATGTGATTATAGAGGTTTTCTAATATCACATAGCTTGCTTCTTGTGGAGTTTTATACACCGACAAGTGGTTTTAGAGCAAAAACAACTACCACCTTCAATATATACTTATTTGTGGACCAACCTAAGGAAGGGTTGAGCATACTTAGATAACTTCCTATATCTTTCCACTCATCTCGCATTGTTATGGAATTGTGCATAAACATAAACTAGTAGATCATATCTCATCATATTTGTTCCTCTTTCTACCTCATCATCATCATTAGAGTCATCATCAAATTTTACTCTTGAAAGCATATCAACCACTATGTTCAGCTTTCCTGCTTTTTGAATAAAATTTGGATTAATAAACTTTACATATGAGATCCACTTAAGCATCACAATATCCAGAGAAGAACAATTTTCTATCATACCAAATGGTGGAAGATAGTCAATCTCAACTACAACATTTACTCAAATGAAATACTCTTTATCAATTTTTAAAGCAGTCACTAGTCCCCATAACTCTCTCTTTATTTGTGGATATGTTCTCTAAGTCTCATGCATAATCTTCACACCAAAGAAAACTCCATATCCCTGCTTCTCATCATCATCTTGTCCTATGACCCAACCTATACCAATAGGACTAGCATGAATATTCAAAATGATAAGCCTTGCACATAAATAATCAACACGCTTCAGAATCGAGCATTCAATTAGCATTTGCTTTAGTTTATGCATCACTTTTGATTGTTTGTCTATCCAAACAAACATCTTTCTCTTTCTCAAAAGATCATATATAGGGTTCAAACATGAGCAAAGTGAGGAATCCAGATCACATAGAAGTAGAAACTCCCAAGAACCTCATTACCTCACTAGAATTATGACACACCTCAAAATCCTACTAATGGCCTCAACTTTCTACGGGTATGGCTTGCAGCCATAATGTCCATAGAGACGTTCTACAACGAGAACCTCCATAGATTTCTCTATAGAAAATATTAGCCCCACCTCTTTGAATCTCTCAAAAATTTTCTCATGGTCTAAGATATGGTCGCTAACAAACTTCCTACAATCAGAAGCATCTAAATTCTCATCTTTCACTCCTTCCTCACATCTTGTTATCGAAATATCATCGATAAAAGTCATAGTCAATGAAGGTATAAGGTTTTGTAGGACCATGTTCATAGCATTCGTCATGTGAGCTAGAGAATTTGTTGCTCCATGTGGCAATGTACACATGCGTACAAGGCTGAGTGGATTCTTCATCATCATGATGTCTCTGCTCTCAATGGCCAATTGAAACTAGCCATACCCTTAATAGAGATCACCCATGGAGTAGACGGAATGCCCACCAAATGATTGTGCAAACTCATCACTATAGATCTTGTGTGTACATTTCTGATCATGACTTTATTTAGATGCTACCAATTGTAAACTGAACTCACCTCCTTATTGAGCATGACTTCGCTCATGTTAAGGGTCTTAGATGGCACAATGCCAAGAATTGTGATAAAATTTTAAGATTGCAGAAGAATGTGGACTTTCATGGCCGGCTTAATAGGAGATGGTGTCTTGATTGGTTGCCTTTTAGGTGGGATTTTAAGTTCCAATCCTTTCGACATCTCCTCATGGAGGTTAACAAATTAGTCCTTACATGGGAAGACTTCCACAATGGACTCATGACCAATGTAAAAGCTAACAAAATTTGTGGAGCCCCTGCATGGTGTAAACATGCCTTCTAGATGATGAGGACTTGGGAAAGCTCTTCTTTTCATACCTTGAATCAATTTTTGTATAGCAAACCCTTGGGAGAATCATGTTGCTATAGGGACAAATGAATTGGAAGCAAGCATTATTGAGTGAAGTGATAGGTTGTTCCTGAGCATTATGGCATTGTATAAAGGGTGAGTGAGTATTTGGAAAGTGAGGTGTGACCTCCTAAGGAATGCTCAAGTGAAAATATCGTTTCCTCCTAGGAAAAAGGATTTCCAATTGTAAGAAGCATCCATCTTTTAGAAATCATTGAGTGTTTCATCCTTGAGAAGCACAAGATTAGAAGCAAGTGGGCCCCCCATAAGGTGGATGAAAGGGTTATCAACCTTCTTTGTAATGTTTTCCAACAAGAATTAAGAAACCATTACTTTTTTGGATTCGATGTGTCCCATTGGTGCTAGGCCCATTCACTTCTGAAGTTGTTATTTCTATTCATTAAAGTTTGGGACAGTAGGCTATTTGTGAACATCATTTTGGTAAGAAAATTTATGTGTTATTGTTGTGCATGTTACCCAAATCATGCGAGATGTTTTTCATGGCCATAAAAAATAATAAATCAAAGCACAAACTAGTTTACATGGATGTTTGCTATGCATTGCTAAGTGCGGAACATGGGGAACGTTTGGGACATTGATTTCCAATGGAAAAGAAAATCAGATATTAGAACTAAAAAAATGAGGAACATGGAAGTGAATCCCAAAATTGTGAGGTAGCTTGATACCACTACAAGAGGAATGGACATATGAAGAAAGATTAGAAGGACCTAAAGAATTTCGAAGAAAAAAAGAGAGCTAGTGGGAATGGTGATGAGCGTAATACAAAATCTGCTCTAAAGCAAGCCCAAAGTTGAAAGGTGGGTTGATACCACTAGAAGAAGAATGGACATATGAAGAAAGATTACAAGGCCCTAAAGAATTCTGAAGAAAAGAAGAAAGCTAGTGGGAATGGTGATGAGCATAATACAACATTTGCTGTAAAACAAGCACAGACAAGAAGAACCAAGAAGTAAATAAACTTTTAGATGCAACTAGAACTTTGATGGGTGTAGTTCTAATGAGCCGAGAGTGTCTTATAATCTATGACATGGCATTCGATAGGGAGTCTTTTTTCAATGAAGTTCTCTTACTAGATGGTAAGACTGTTACTCAAATAATTTGATTCGAATCCCCTTCTCATGCTTGATTCCTTAATTCAAGAGCTTCATTTCATATGGCACCACATCAGGAGTGGCACATCAACTACATAATAATAAGAATCAGGGTATGACTTGGCTTGGGAATTCACATCAATGTCATATGATAAAATCTAGAATGTCAAATTTAGAGTATGAGTGGAATGGTTTTCACACTAATAAATATCCAACATGTAGCAAAACATATGTGAAATATCATGTCAATTAGCCAATTAGATGATCTAGGCTACAATATAACCTCTATACTCAATCATATCGGGTTACCAAATAGAATACAATTGTTACAAGAGGAAAAACCCTAGGTATTATGTATCCTCAATTTTACTATAAGAAAATTTCTATTACTCATGGTGTTTAAAATCCCTAGTTTAGGGTTATGACATAGTTTATTTTTTCATATATCATGATGTGAATTAGAAGTATTCTCTCAAAAAGGATGTATACCAACAATTTCCTTCCCAAATTTTTAAATCCATGAACATTGTCCATTGTCCAACACAGTGCATCAATGAGACCACGGATACCTTAGATTTTGCTAAAAAAAATTATCTATGGATTGATGGCCACCAAGCCTCTTGATCTCGCATTGTACTCCATTACCTTTTCTGATGACTTGAGGAGGAAGATCTAGGCATAGTCACTCAATTCAAAGGATGAAGCATGCTCTAACTTCTAAAATTGTCTTGCTATAGTGAAAAATGAGACCAGTGGAAAGCTAGAATCACTTCTTTTAGATTCGAATAGAAAATATGTATCATAGGAGTTCAACATGTATTGGTACCAAAAGAACATATTGTGGGAGTTAACACATCCATAGACTATATCACAAAATGTTTTTAGTAGAATAGATGAATAGCGCCATCCAAGAACACTGTGCCAATGGTACATCATGCAGAGCTATCAAAACAAATTTGGATGGAGCCACTATTGACAACAGTGCACGCAATCAACAGTGCACGCAATCAACATGTCATTTTGGAGATAGCCCAAAATGTATGGGTAGGTAAGTATATGTGCCATGATCACCCAAAGGTTTTCAGTTTCAAAAGCTACGTACATGTGTCTAAAAAGCTTTTTCAGAAGCTAAATGCCAAATGTAGAAGTGAACTTTCCTAGGATATGGCATAAGAGTTTGGATATCAATTATGAGATCTAGTGTCTAAGACGATAGTCTTTATTAGTGAAATCATCTTTAATGAGACAAATCTCTATTGCCAACCCATAAGCAAAGTACAGATTCGGTGGACCATTTTGCAAAACTCAGGCGCCTCTTGCAAAGATTGCACTAGCTATGGTGCGAATTCCATACTTAGTGGAAAACGTTCCTCTCCAATCAAGGATACATCCATCACACCTACTGATTGCATGATGGAGGTCCATATTTTTATATTGATAGCATAGGAGACAACAAGCCTAAGACGTTTAATTAGGGAATTAAAACCTCTTAAAGTTTTTATTCCAAGGTTGGATATGTCATGATGATAGATGCATGATAAGGATTAAGCAATAAGAAAGTTATGCATGCTAAAGACCATGAGATGTGGAATAAAATCAATGGAAAGTGACATGGTAGAAATTCTCAAAAAATGGTATTTTGGAATATGTCAATTTTCTGAAAAGTAACAAAGCATTCCCTACAAATAGATGTATAAAGTAAAAAAAGAAAATAGCGAATGGGAATACATCCAAGTTACAATTCACTTACTACAAACGAATTCCTTCAAGAACAAGGAATCGATCTTAAGAAAGTATTCCTTTGAGGGTGAAGACGAACAATCTCTGGATGCTCGTTGGAATTACAACCCACAAGGACTTAGGGATGACCCACATGATTGTAAAGATAGCTTTCTTACATGGTGATTTTGACAATGACGTATACATGGGCTAGCCAAACGTTTTGTGGCACAAAATAAGGGAGATCTGGTATATAAGTTAAAGAATATTCTCTATGGTCTAAAGCAATCTCTATGCCAATTCTATAAAACATTTAATAGATTCATTTATGCTTAGGTTTTGAGTTTAGCAATCATGATTCATGCCTATATATATATATATATATATATATATATATATATATATATATATATATATATATATATATATATATATATATATATATATATATATATATATATATATATATATATATATATATATATATATATATATATATATATATAGAGAGAGAGAGAGAGAGAGAGAGAGAGAGAGAGAGAGAGATAGAGAGAGAGAGAGAGAGAAAGAGGGAGAGAGAGAGACTAAAGCTAATGAACCTAGCTAATTTTATATGTAAAAAACATGCTAATTTCGAGAAGATACCCACAAGATCTAGCTAGTATTAAGCAAAATGTGTGTCAAAACTTTTACATGAAAGAATTTGGAGAAGCAACACACATCCTAGGTATGAAATTTACTCTAGGTAGGAGCAACCAACGGTTTTCTTCACATGCTGAGTCTCTCTCTAAAGTGGTCAAAATGTCTAGGATGAACATGTGGAAGGCACTAAAAATTTTACTACCTTAGCATCTAAAGTTGCCTGAGGAAACCATCCCAGAACCACTTGAATAAAAAGTTTTCAAGGCCAAATTATCTGTTGATATATTTAGCTAGTGATGTGTGTGAACACACTAGCACCATTAGGGCACTTTTATCCCTCTTCAAGAGGTTTTTCCCCCCCCTTGTATATATGCCTGTTGCCCTAATGGGTGACTTATCTTTGTACATTCTAGTGGTAATACATTCAGTATTGTTTGTTGTGCTCCAAGCTTCTTCTTCTTCTTCTTTGTGTTTGTTGGCGTGCTTTCGCAGAAATCTAACTCCAACAATTGGTGTCAGAGTAGGTTGCCGCTTTATCTAGGGCATCATCTACACCTCTCCGGTTGCAGTCTTAGAATAGAACAAAATTTGGTGAGCATACTCAGCGTGTTTTCGAGATCAAAATAGCTTCGCTATGTGGTGCCGAAATCATGATTTGAGCTTCTTTCGGCCTCCGAACGCACTATTGTAGTGCTTATGTAGGCTATCTTGTATTTTTGTACCAAAGGTATATACCAGTTTTGGTTCGCCAGTATAAGCATCTCAAAGTCTGCCACAAGTCTAGGAGAATTCGTCTGGGTAGTTCTGTTCAACTTTTGGAAGATATAGTCAATTTTCTACATCAAGGTATTTTAGTCACTAACCACGGTTCAGAGAAGTGATATATTCTGTATGTTGGCTGTTGAGGATAAGTTGGATGGTACCAACTACCCATTATGGGCTTATATGATGCGACATGTATTGGTTGCAAAAAAACTATGTAACATTGTCTAGGGTGTTGAAAAACGTCTTATCACACCTGCAACTGTTACAATTGAAGGTATTGAAGCTGATGCAAAAGGTGTCAAAGAGGATGATATTCTGCATATTCCTGTTCGTGCTGCGTTTTCTGCTCCAAGTGATGTAGAGAACATTTGTTGGGATGGTAGAGATGCCGAGGCACATGCATTGATAGCTTTGTCTATCAAACATGCCATTATTCCTCACATACGCTCTTGCTGAATAGCTAAGGATGCTTGGGATACACTTGCCACATTGTACCAACCTAGGAATGAGGCTCATGTTGCTTACCTCTGAAAACAGTTGGAGAGTGAGCACATGAATGAAGGTGATTCTATGGAGAGTTTTCTAACAAAGATCAATTACTTGAAGGAATAGTTGATT
Organism: Ceratopteris richardii; assembly: GCA_020310875.1. Classification (NCBI taxonomy): domain Eukaryota; kingdom Viridiplantae; phylum Streptophyta; class Polypodiopsida; order Polypodiales; family Pteridaceae; genus Ceratopteris; species Ceratopteris richardii. The sequence continues at coordinate 76,420,530 of CM035418.1, read as the reverse complement.
TCTACCAATGAGGTTACACGAGATAGCTCACTTGTGCAGACCGTTCTGAATGGTCTTCCTAATTCATATAAGAGTTTTGCTTCTACTCCTTGTTTGATGATGAAAGGCAATCCAAATGCCTTGTCTTTGAGGAGTTAGTCTCTATTCGGATGCAAGAAGATCAGTCTAGGCAAAATAGGTCCATTATGCGTGTTGTAGATCAAGCTTTCCTGGCTAATAAGAAGGGCAAAGGAAAATGGAGCACTTGAACTAGTAAGTATAAATCTGCTAATTTTGCACAGTCAAAGAGGGAAGACAAAGATGAAAAGAAATCAGAAAAGCAGAAATTGTTTTGCAAGTACTGTAAAGGAAATGATCATATCATAAAGAACTGTCCAAAACTGGATGCTAAAGAGGCAATGAAGAAAGGGGCTAGAATGATTGTTGTACAAGCCTCTACACCAAAAATAGAGTCTACTAATCTTGTGCAGGAAGAAGAATGGGTGTTTACTACTATTTGCAGTTTTGATCCATCTTCTCATGATCACTGCATGTCTGTAGAAATCTTAGATGGTTGGTACTTTGATAGCGGGGCGACCAAACATATCACCTCGTAGCGCAGTTTCTTCACTTCACTCGAGCCTGCCCCTATAGGGAATATTGTCACATGTGCCAACAAGTCCTCTTATCCTCTAATGGGAGTTGGTAAGATCATTTTGACTATTGCTGATGGTATTTCCTTCACTTTGTCAGATGCTTTATTTGTGCCAGGGATCAAGAAGAATCTGTTACCAGTTTCAGTTTTAGCCAAGATTGGCTTGGTTGTGAAATTTGTTGATGACAAGTGTACAATTCATGATCTATCAAATGGCGATGTGATTATTTCTTTTGGCATTTTATGACGTGGGTTGTATAAGCTCGTAGACTATGAAAGATTTGTGAATGATTCGGCATGTGCAGTACATGATTCTCAGGCTATGTCAGATGCAAAGATTTGGCATGCACGCTTTGGTCATCTGAATTTTTCTAGTTTGCTATGCCAACAAAAATCTAAAACGGTATCCTCTTTGCCTAAACTTGATGCACCGGGAAAACATGTTTGTAAAGGTTGTATTTTGGGCAAAATGCAATGTTCCTCATTTACAAAAGATGGTTTACTTTGGGCTACTGAGAAATTGCGGCTTGTACATAGTGATGTCTGTGGTCCTATGGAGACACCTTCTTTTGGAAATTATCTTTACTTCGTAACTTTCATTGATTATTTTTCCAGGCATGCATGGGTATATCCACTGAAAGCAAAGTCCAAAGTGTTCATGTGCTCCAAACAGTTTTTGGTTTTGGCTAAAAATCGGTTAGCATGTACAATGGGCACCCTCCATTCTCATCGAGGGGGGGAATATATGTGTTTTGATTTTAATGCATTTCTACCTAAGCCTGGGATAAAACACCAGTGTAGAGTGCCATATACACCTCAACAGAATGGAGTTGTTGAATGGAAGAACTTGTCACTCATGGAGATGGCGAGGTGTATGGTCAAGAGTCATGCTTTACCACAGTTTTTGGCTTGAGGTTGTCATGTGTGGAGCATATGTACTTAAGAGGTGTCCCACTAAAGCACCATAGTCTATCACTCCATATGACGCTTGGCATGATCGCAAGCCATCTGTTGCTCATCTGCATGTTTTTGGTTGTCTAGCATATGCATTAGTGCTTGAAAAACATTGCAGAAAATTGGATGATAAAGTAGTAAAATGTATTTTTGTTGGGTACAGCTCTGAAAGTAAAGGGTATCATCTGTATCCTCCATAGACTAAACACATTCTAGTTAGCCATGTTGTTATTTTTGTGGAAGATGCTATTCATCCATTGCTATCATGTACTAAGGAGACATCTATTAGCTCCAAAGACATGTATCATACTTTGATGCCTCTTTTTACAGGTGGACAGTGTAGTGCTCATCCTAATGAGGTAACTTCTTAGCCTTTGCAGGTTTCATGTGATGATGCATATCATTCCATTTCTGAAGCAGATTTACATGATGCACTTATTCATGAGAGAGCTGATATTGAGCAGGCAAATACTATGCCAAAATGGTTGGTGCAGACCTTGTGTGACATCAAATTAGATGCATCTCTTTCATATCGTACTCGATCACGCTCTCATAGTGCCTCCTTTGCATCAGAATGCTTTCCTATGGCTGCCTCTAGTCTTTCTGATGAGACTGAATATGCTTCCTTTGATGAAGCACAAAATTTTGAACATCAGATGGCTGCAATGCAATCTGAATATGATGCTATCATGAAAAATGGTACCCGCTCTTTATGTGACTTGCCTCTTGGCAAGAAGGCCATTGGCGCTAAGTGGGTATACAAGGTGAAGCATAAAGCTGATGGAACAGTTAACAGATATAAGGCTAGGCTTGTTTCAAAGGGTTATGCATAGGAAAGATGTGAAGAGAGATGGTGGATGCAATCCAAAGATGAGTAGGTGCTGCTACAACCAGCTTCACACCAGCCAATTGAGACTTCAGAGTTGATTAGTAGACCCTTTAAGCTTCCTAAATCCACCAAAATATCAGCCAAGTACTTTGGAACATGTATCCCAAAAGTTTAAGTCAAGACAGACTAGTTGCGAAATGACTAGCTCCCAAAACTTGCTATTTTTGGACATACACCTGCTTGAAAAAATGAACAGTGCTCTCAACTTGGTAGGAGTTAGAAAAATTCCTTTTGGGCATAGCAAATAGGCTTAGCATGCTTCCCAATCCAAGTTAAAACACTTCAAATGATGGACTGAGCACTGAGAACAAGATTTATCAATTTCTGGAACATGCCCACCATTCTCGGGGCTCTGCAGAGATAGACCAGTGAGCAGTAAAATGCAGTTATCTCCAAAAATATAAATTCAATGATGTTGAAAATTGATATGCACAAACTAGACAGAAAGAACTATCCAACGCACATTAAATCACGGAAAACGGATCAGTAGAACACGCAATATGACCTTCTGAAGGTACTGCTCTGAGTGAGTATAGCAGAGAACAAAACAGAGAAGTAGATGATGATAAATGTATAGATTCACATATGATTACAACCACATTGGCAATGAATCTTTGCACAATGGGAGTAGAATGATAGAGCTATGGATTAAGCTCTTCAATCTCTACAAAATGACATGAAGTGGTCATGTACAAGGCTTGCTAATCGCCTCTTCCTTCTTGCTCTTTTTATAGCTATTCTTGGAGGGAGTTTTGAATTCGAATTCGAATGGCTCCACCTAAAAGTGATCCCCAAAGTTAGGAGATATTCCCTCAGCTCAAAAAGTCGTGGGTTTTTGGTAGTTAGAGCCACGAAATTTCTTTTACATCATGCATGAGGTAAGCCATCCTTTTCCTTTTTCTTTTTTCAATTACAAGAGATAAAAATGAACTCTTTTACAAGAGGTGTTCACATGACTACTCATGTGACTTACAAATGAGGATGATATCAAATATGTCAAGCATGTAGGCTTGGGTAAAATGCACCAACAAAAGAGGCATTGATTTTGATGAAACCTTTGCTCCTACTTGCCGAATGATTGTTGTTCGTAGCATCTGTGCACTTGCAGCTCATCATGGTTGGAATGTACATCAGTTGGACATTAAAACAACATTTCTGAGTGGGGACTTGCATGAAGAAGTGTATGTTTTTGAGCCCCGTGGCTTTGTGCAGAAAGGGCATGAAAACTAGGTGTGCAAGTTAATTAAGGCATTATCTGGTTTAAAGCAAGCACCACATGCTTCGTATGAAAAGATACATGCCTATCTGACTACACATGGTTTTGAGAATAGTTCAACTGAAAGCACCTTATATGTTAAGCATCCTAATGATGTACTTCTGATCATTGTGGTTTATGTTGATGACATGCTGCTCACTAGTCCTCATGACATGCATATTGCTGATTTTAAGGCTGGTTTGCATGCCTCATTTGAGATGTCAGATTTGGGCCATTTGCATCATTATTTGGGCACTTAGTTTATGCTAGATGATGGTGGAATGGCTTTGTGTCAAACAAAATATATTGACACATTATTGGAGCATTTTGCCCTTGAAGACTGTAAGCCTATTGCCACTTCTATGGATACATGTTTACGATTGAGTCTTCATGATGTTGGAGATGCATTTGATGTTGTTCTCTATCAGTAGGTTGTTCGGTGCTTGATTTACTTATGCATTAATGAGCCAAATATTCAGTTTTCTATCTCATAGATGAGCACGTTTATGCATTGCCCAAGAGTCAAGCATTGGCAAGAAGTTAAGCACATCTTTCACTACGTGAGGTACTCGGTTACTTGGGTTGTTTTATCCCAAGCGGGGATCACTACTGCCAAATTTGCATGCTTTTTTTGACTCTGATTGGGCTGGTTGCTATGACACTCATATGTCCACTAGTGGCTTTTGCTCCATGGTTGGTAGCTCATGTATATCTTGGTTGAGCAAGAAGTAGCCTATTGTGGCCACTTCGAGTTGTGAGGCTGAGTATAGGGAAGCTTTCAAAGTGACTGTTGAGTGTGTGTGGCTCAGATGCCTTATGGCTCATTTGGGTGTTGGTCACTCTTTTGCCACCACCATCTTCACTGAGAGTCAAAGCGCAATGGCAGTTGCGAGGAACCCTATGTTCCATGCTCACACTAAGCACATTGAGGTGCATTATCATTATGTCAGGGAGAGGTTCTCTGCTAGGGAGATCAGCCTCACATATGTGCCATGCAGGAGAACATTGCAGACCTTTTCATGAAGGCTCTGCTTAGGGAGAAGTTTGAAGCTTTGCGAAAAGCTTTGGGCTTACTTCCTTTTGTAGAGTGATTTCCACATAGCTTGGCACTTCTTTATACATGAATGCCAGCTCCTTGTTAACCACATCACTCCCAGGGGGGATTTGTTGATATATTTAGGTAATGATGTGTGTGAACAGACTAGGACCACCGAGGCACTTTTTTCCCTGTTTAAGAGGTTTTTTTCCCCGACTTGTATATATGCCTATTGCCCTAACGGACTACTTATATTTGTACATTCTAGTGGCAATACATTCAGTATTCTGTGTTGTGCTCTGAGATTCTTCTTCTTCTTCCTTGTGTTGTTCGCGTGCTTTGGCAGATGTCTAACTCCGACATTATCCTATCAATCGATGATTGATAGCCTATGGTTTTTATTTTTCATGATACTTATGATTCATGGGGATCACCTTGCCTATTTATCGTGATCTTCTATTTCACTTTCAAAAATTCGTACCATACCCATCAGACGGAGGAATATAATGTTTTATGATGGATGAATTTCTGGGGACATTGAGTTACGTGGGAGTTTATAGTGAGCTTAGATAAAATTATATTCCATTTTTGATGTGAGGTTGTTGGTAATTATACCTGTTTGGTGCAAATATGTTAGTCAAGAAAGATCATATGTGGCTAGATGTCCTAAGATTAATGCAAAGATCTCACGAATCAATATAGTTTACAATAAAGGAAGGGATCCCAATTATGATTAACGTCATTTTGCAATCCATACTCTATGTACATACCAATATTCTTTATCGACCATGATAGCATCTCCACTTTTAAATGGAAGAAGCTAAAAGAAATGAACTTAATGATGTATCCTTCTTGATACACTAAAGACTAATCGCGAGTGTTCTCGTATTTTGAACTTTTAATAATAGTATTTACCTATGAACATGTTCTAAAGTATCACTTGTTGCCTATTTATCCTCTATTCAGGTACGTCAGAAAAGATATATTTGGTTATAACAAGACCTAATTCTCTACAAATTTCATGGCAAGATCAATTTCTAGAGATTAATAAAAAATGGAAGATTCAACATTAAAGGGAGTAGGCATTTCTTTGAATTTAGCTTGGATGCATTTCTTTGAACAAATCACTCCTTTTTGTGCTTTTGTTTTTGCATCGGACTGCATTGAGTTGTTTGATTTCTTAAAAAGAAAACACACACACACACATATGTATATATATATATATATATATATATATATATATATATATATATATATATATATATATATATATATATATATATATATATATATATATGAGTAATTTATTTTTTAATATATATTTACTTCTTGCAAGAGCCTTATTTGGGTTGCCTATGGACTAAAATCATGGCTTATGTTTCTTTATAGCCTGAGTTGAACCAAGAAAAATGTTTCCAAAATTTGTTGATGGTCTCGTCATCATTTTTTATCCTCACATAGGCTATGAATGTATAAAGCATATTCAAGAATGTGTTAAGTATAAAGGATAATAAAGGGATTCTTACTAATGAAAAGAATTAAGAGCCTTGTACATTGAAAGTTGTTCATCTCTAAAAGAGGAATTAGCTTGCTTAGAGAGGAGGAATTCGAAGCTACATGTTTGGGCACATCAAACTTGAGAAAACATGACTCTAAGTGTTGATCACCATCAAAATATGACCATTTCTTTTGTACTTGACAATAAAAAAGATTAGCAAAGAGCTTAAATTATCTCCTTCTACTCTCATCTCTATTGGTGCTTCAAGTGTATCCATAATGCACCTATAAGAGGCATCATTCATTCATCAATCCTACCATGAAGACTAGCATTGATGATTTTGATTGTGAAGTAGAATCAATATAGTTTCTACATCAAAATTTGAATAGTTGAATGGATTATGGATTAATGAGGGTGGAGTCTCAATCTTGCAAGCTTCAACAAGGTACCCTTGCAAAAGAAATCTAAGCTTCAGATGCCACACATAGTATTCTGTGATGGGAGTGATGGATGGAAACCTCAAGAAATGAGTTGGTACTGCTAATCCCTACTTTGTACCAGCCCTATTTTACTTCAAAGTTGCGTTGTAGACCCTTTTAGCTTTCTAATGACACTAAATAAGTGCCTATGTACTTTGGAGATGATGCTTCAAACAATTTGATCAAGACAGATAAGTTTGCAACTAGCTTATGACCAAAAAGTTGCTATTTTGGTCTTGATACCTACTCGAAGTTTTGCTTAGTACTCATAGTATAGTAGCAATTAGAAACATTCCTTCTTAGGGTAACTACTTTGTTTAGAGAGATAATGATTCTAGTGTGTTGGTGCAAGACAAGCCTACACACATTGGCTTGGACCCTTGGACTTATGGAAGATTAGCATGGACAAAGGATTATCAAGGCTTCACTCAAAGCAAGGCTCATGTGAACATATGCTTATATGTCATTACCTCTTTACCCTTTGTAAAAGTCTAAGTGACTTGTCATTTGGTTGTAACCACTTAAAGTCATCCACCTACTTCATTAGTCGTGGAAATTTGAATGTTGAGATGGAGAGAATATCTCCCTACTTTTAGAGGAGAGATTCAAGGGAGCCTAAGTTTGAATTTCAAATTCAAATGAAGATCAAACTTCTATAAAGGATGTAGTAAAAAGTCGCGGGTTACACTCTCACTCTAGCTCACTCCCCGAGGCAAAATTTCATTGTAACTCATTGTGTGTGAAGGCTACTCTATTTCCAACACCACAATACCTCATTTAGCTCTGCTTGTCAAGCTAATGAGATTGTACAAACACATTTATCAATAGAAGTATACATTCATCATCTCTATTTTGTCTGAGTGTCCTACTCCAAGTCTGTCAACTTCAAAGGAGCATATCTCTGGATCTACTGAACCAAATCAAGTGTTCTATAGCTCATTGGAACCAGCTCACAGTCTACTACAAGCATACAAAATTTCAAAGGATTCCATTCAGCCATTTGGGAGAAAATCGAGTCGAGGTGCACACTGGTATTTGTCTGCAGAGTTCCTGAAAAGTCGGGGGTGATTATATTTTTGCTAAACTTATTTCTCAGTGCATAGTTTATCAATTGAAGTGATTCCACTTGTGATTGGTAGCTTACTAAGGTATATTGATACTCCCAAAAGGAATTGTTCCAATTTTAAGTGTGCTGGACACACTGAGTAAAAGTCTGAGCAGGTATCATTACAGGAATAGAAGGTTTTGCTTGTTTTTTGAAGTATCAAGTTATCTGTTTTGGTTTGATCATTACTCAAACCATTTCCAAAGTACATATAAGGTTTCTTTATGTCATTTGGAAGCTAAGCTAGTGTACTAAGCATATCTGAAGAGAAAAGAGGGCAGGTGTGAAGCAGGATTTGCAGCACCAACTGATTTCCTGAGTGCATCCATTCATCACTCTCAACAGTGGTATCAGAGCAAAGAAGGTAAACATGGGTGATGGTTTCCCCTCCTTCATTGACAAATTGGACAGAAACAACTATCAAGCTTTGTCATTGAGAATGAAGACATATCTACAAGGGAGAAGTCTATTTGGATACATATCAGGAGATGAGGAGTTGCCCTCATTCAAGACTAGAGGACTACCTACAAAGGATGAGCATGAAAGACTTAACCAATGGTGTGCAAAGGATGCTTTGGCAAGGTCTTATCTCTTAAACTCTATATCTGACTTTCTTTTACCTCATGTAAGGAACTGTAAGACTTCCCAAGAGACTTGGGAAACCTTGTCAAACTATTTTTCTTCCAACACAAGGGCTAGGAAGAATCAATTATGGATAGAGTTCACAACACTTAGGAAGCAGCCCAAGCAATCAGTCTCAGAGTATGTGACAAAGATCAAAGATGTGGCAGACCAACTAGCAAGCATTGGAGAGGAAATTGAAGAGGAGCAAATAGTCAGGCAAGTGACAAATGGACTCAAGGCAGATGATAAGTGGGAAAGTTTCACCACTGCAATGGATCTCTACATGGACATGCATACCCCTGATCTCACAACACTCATGGGCCAACTATTCACACATGAAGCAAAGTTCACCAAAGCTGGAGATCAATCAAAAGGTAATAACCCCTCTGCTCTCTATACTGATAAGAAAGTTAAAGATAAAGGCAAGAAGAAGCAGGATGAAGAAGGCTCTACCTCTCAAGACAATTATGCAGGGAGAGGTAGGTCATCTAGAGGAAGAGGCAGAGGAGGTAAGCCAGGTAGGGGGAGACCCTACAACTCATCACCTTGCAACATCTGTGGGTTGTCCAATCATACCACAGATGAATGCTACAAGAACTACAAAAATCAGAGAGGAAGAGGCTACTCAAGAGGTGGATACTCTCAAGGAAGAGGCAGATTCAACCAACATCAAAGCTACAATGGGTACAACAACCAATACAACAACAATTACAACAACAACCACAATGGAAGCTACCAAGGTGGATTCAGAAATAGAAGAGACTACAACAACTACACAGAGGAGCAAGGTGACTCCTTATTGATCATGAACATGACCTACAAGATAGGTACAAATGATGATCATTTATTTTACATTGACTCAGGATGTTCTAACCATGTAGCTGGCAATGTGGCATTGCTTTCTGATTTGGAAGAGCCCAAGGGCAAACATCAGGTACAAACAGGTGATGACACTAAGCACTCTGTTGTCAAAATTGGAAATGTGAAGACATGTGATGGTAATCAAAACCTATTAAGCAGGGTACTTTATGTACCAACAATAACTAAGAATTTGATGAGTGTTGGTCAGATTGTGGAGAAAGGTTTGCAGGTCAGATTCACACAACATGGAGCATATGTGGACGACCCAAAACAAGGATTCAGAAGAATAGCCAAAGGGGAGAAATCAGGTAGATTATTTACATTTGAGCTAGAAGATACAAAAAACATTGCTTTGTATAATTACAAGGATCAGACACTTTCAGAGTTAGAGATATGGCATAAAAGATTAGGGCACATAGGTGAAAGGACTCTAAAGCAAATGTGCAGGGATCAATGTGTGCTTGGGATACCTAATGTATCCAAGCAACACATGATTTATAAATGTGGATCATGTCAATTTGGTAAGTCTCACAGATTACCCTACTCAAGGAAAGGGTTCATGCATGAAGACTACCTAGACTTGGTACACACAGATGTTTGGGGACCTAGCAAGGACCCTTCCATTTCTGGTTCAAGATATTATGTGTCTTTTATTGATGACTATAGCAGATGGACCATTTTATACTTTATGAAGCATAAAGATGAAGTGTTTAATTGTTTCAAGAGGTATCTTGCACTTGTTGAGAATCAAACAGGTAGAAGCTTGAAGAGGCTAAGGTCAGATGGTGGAGGAGAATACTTCTCCAATGAGTTTGAAGATTTCTTGCAGGAAAGAGGCATCAAAAGGGAGATCACTACAAGGTACTCACCTGAACAAAATGGGGTAGCAGAAAGAAGGAATAGACTTATAGTGGAAACAGCTAGGTCTATGCTCAATGAGAAAAAGTTGCCAAATTACCTATGGGCAGAGAGTGTGTCCACTGCCACTTACCTCATCAATAGGTTGCCATCCAAATCACTTGATGGCATGACTCCATATGAAGCTTGGCATGGTAAGAGACCTTCTCTGGATCATTGCAAAATCTTTGGGTGTGTTGCATATGTGCATATTCCCTCACAGGTAAGAGGAAAGCTAGACCCAAAGGCAGAGAAATGTATCTTCATTGGTTATGATTTGAACCAAAAGGGATACAGATTCTACAACCCCACAAACAAAGGGTTCAAGGTAAGCAGAGATGTCATATTTGATGAGAATGACTCATGGTATGAGAATGAATGCAGGAAAGTGAGTCTACCCTATGACATGGAGGAAGATTTTCCAAAGCTTACCAAGGAAGAGCCAACTCAGCAAGAAGATTCAAGCTCAGATGATGATACCATAAACCTTGAAGAATTCAAGGCTTGGAAATCCAAAGGAAAGATGAAGATGAAGCAATTGGAGGACAAGGCAGAAACTTCTACTCAAGCTATGAGAAGATCTCAGAGAGAGAAGAAGAAACCTATCAGATTTGGGTATGACACATCACTTGTAACTAAACACTCTGTATACCTTGCAAAAGACTTGTTGAATGAAGAACCAGGTACCTATGAAGAAGCAATTACAAAGCCAGAATGGAGAGAAGCCATGGATGAGGAGATAGAAGCCCTCAAAGAGAGTGACACTTGGGACTTGGTACCCAAGAAGGATTCTATGAAGGTAATAGGATCTAGATGGATCTACAAATTGAAGAAGAATTCAGATGGAACCATTAACAGGTACAAAGCTAGGTTGGTAGCCAAGGGTTTTGCACAAACCCAAGGCATTGATTATGAGGAGACATTTTCTCCTGTGGCCAAGATGCCAACTATCAGAATTTTGGTGAGTGTAGCTGCATCCAAGAATTGGAACATGTACCAATTGGATGTGAAGAATGCATTCCTAAATGGATGGATATCTGAAGAAGTCTACATGTCACAACCACCTGGCTATGAAGATCCAAGAAAGGTACATTATGTTTGTAAATTGAAGAAGGCTCTGTATGGTTTGAAGCAGGCACCTAGAGCATGGAATTACAGATTGACTACCTACCTCCAAGACCAAGGATTTGTGATGAGCAAAGCAGACACTTCTCTATTCATAAAGAGAAGTAGTACAGAGGTAATTTACTTATGTGTTTATGTAGATGACATCATCATTACAGGTAATGATGTCAATGGGATTAGACACATCAAAGAACAGATGATGAAAGAATTCAAGATTAGTGATCTTGGATTACTAAAATATTTTCTAGGTCTTGAATTGATCTACACAAACTCAGGTATATACATCACTCAAAAGAAGTATGTACAGGATATGGTCAAGAAGTTTGGTTTGCAGGATGCTAAGGTATCTACTACTCCAATGGAGATTAACCAAAAGCTAAGTGCTCATGAAGGAGAAGAAATTAAAGACATTACAGGATACCAAAGTATGGTGGGTAGCTTGAACTATGCTACCTTGACAAGAATTGACATAGCATATGGAGTAAGTGTGCTTAGTCAATTCATGCACAAACCAAAGGTACCTCACTTAGAGGCAGCTAAGAAGATCTTGAAGTATCTCAAGGGAACTCAAAGTCATGGGTTGTATTTTCCCTATACATCAGATATTGACATAAAAGTTTACTCAGATGCAGATTGGGCAGGATGCAAGGATGATAGGAGAAGCACCTCAGGTTACATTTGTTTTGCAGGAGATAAGCCTATCTCTTGGTCAGCTAAGAAGCAACCTACAGTGGCATTGTCATCCACTGAAGCAGAGTATAGAGGACTTGCAAATGCTACTCAAGAAGCTATCTGGTTGAAGCTTCTATATACAGAGTTAGGTCTACTCACAAGACCACCTATCATATTTGGAGACAACACTAGCTCCCTTCACCTTGCAGCAAACCCAATTTATCATGCCAGAACAAAGCACATAGAGGTTCATTACCACTATGTGAGAGAGAAATTGCTAAGCAAAGAGATTCAATTGACATATGTTTCTACTAATATGCAATGTGCAGATTTACTTACCAAGGCATTGGATGGAAACAAGCTATGCAGATTCAAGTCTATGATTGGATTGCAGGAAGTAATTGAAGAATGAAGAAGAAGACTTAAGCCAAAGTGTTTGGCTTGAGGGGGAGCTGTTGGTGCAAGACAAGCCTACACACATTGGCTTGGACCCTTGGACTTATGGAAGATTAGCATGGACAAAGGATTATCAAGGCTTCACTCAAAGCAAGGCTCATGTGAACATATGCTTATATGTCATTACCTCTTTACCCCTTGTAAAAGTCTAAGTGACTTGTCATTTGGTTGTAACCACTTAAAGTCATCCACCTACTTCATTAGTCGTGGAAATTTGAATGTTGAGATGGAGAGAATATCTCCCTACTTTTAGAGGAGAGATTCAAGGGAGCCTAAGTTTGAATTTCAAATTCAAATGAAGATCAAACTTCTATAAAGGATGTAGTAAAAAGTCGCGGGTTACACTCTCACTCTAGCTCACTCCCCGAGGCAAAATTTCATTGTAACTCATTGTGTGTGAAGGCTACTCTATTGCCAACACCACAATACCTCATTTAGCTCTGCTTGTCAAGCTAATGAGATTGTACAAACACATTTATCAATAGAAGTATACATTCATCATCTCTATTTTGTCTGAGTGTCCTACTCCAAGTCTGTCAACTTCAAAGGAGCATATCTCTGGATCTACTGAACCAAATCAAGTGTTCTATAGCTCATTGGAACCAGCTCAAAGTCTACTACAAGCATACAAAATTTCAAAGGATTCCATTCAGCCATTTGGGAGAAAATCGAGTCGATGTGCACACTGGTATTTGTCTGCAGAGTTCCTGAAAAGTCGGGGGTGATTATATTTTTGCTAAACTTATTTCTCAGTGCATAGTTTATCAATTGAAGTGATTCCACTTGTGATTGGTAGCTTACTAAGGTATATTGATACTACCAAAAGGAATTGTTCCAATTTTAAGTGTGCTGGACACACTGAGTAAAAGTCTGAGCAGGTATCATTACAGGAATAGAAGGTTTTGCTTGTTTTTTGAAGTATCAAGTTATCTGTTTTGGTTTGATCATTACTCAAACCATTTCCAAAGTACATATAAGGTTTCTTTATGTCATTTGGAAGCTAAGCTAGTGTACTAAGCATATCTGAGGAGAAAAGAGGGCAGGTGTGAAGCAGGATTTGCAGCACCAACTGATTTCCTGAGTGCATCCATTCATCACTCTCAACATAGTGGAATCACGTAAAATGATAGACTATGCTCTGAGCAGTCACTTTAGCAAGTAGAAGCTTACCCTCGACTTTTTAGGAACTTTGCAGAGAACGAACAATAACCACGTCGAGATGCTTTTCTCCCAATTGGCTCAATGAAACTTCTTCAAATCTTGGTAGCTTGTAATAATTTTTGAGCTTGTTCCAATGAGCTATATAACACTGAAAATGGTGGAGATATCACTAAGATATGAGCAAGACAAGTTCACTGTTCTGAGTGACAATGAGAGAGGTGAATGTAGATGTAATCATCAATGTAATGTACTATGTAACGATGTTGTACATGATCATTGACATGATATTGATGCCCAATGATGGTGATAGGAGTAGGCTATAGTGTGAGCCTCTCAATTACATCAAATGATCAATACTAAGCTCACTGAGGGGGGCACTTAAGTCCGTGAGATTTCAAGGGACTTTTATAGTGACTCTCTCCATACTTGAATTTTGAAATTCAAATGCACTTCCACCTAAAACTTCTTCCTTTAACTAAGGAGACATTCCCTCAAGGAAATTAGTACCATAAAGTTCTCCTAACTTCACGAGTTTAGTGGCATTTACAAGATTCTTCTAAGTCAAGTGTCTTTTACAATAGTTAATGGTGAAAACCATTGTTGGGATAGATGGATGGACACTCCAAGAAATGAGTAGGTACTGCCAAATCCTGCTTAGTACCATCCCCTTGTAGCTTTAGAGTTGAGTTCTGGGCCCTCTTAGCTTTCGAGTGACACTACACAAGTGCCTATGTACTTTGAAATTATGTAAGAAAATATTGAATCAAAATAGACTACTTCCAAGTTGAAGAATCAACAAAAACCTTCTATTTTTTATCACACACATACTGCTTGTTATGCTCAATGCTACTAGTACAGTAGGAATTAGAAATGTTCCTTTTTGAGGTATCTAATTAGCTTATTAAGATAATGATTCCAAGTGGAATCACTTAAAATGATGTACTATACATAAAGCAATCAATTTAGCAATTGAATCATTACGCCCCATTTTTTAGGACCTCTATAGAGTTTGACGAGTGAGTTCTTCGATGCATTTTTCTCCAAATTTTCTCAATGCTTTTCCAAATTGGCTGACGCGAGCAAGTAGATAACTTGGAGCTGATTCCAACAAGCTATAGAACATTGCCAATGGTGGAGAAATGAGTGAGATATGAGCAGTACAAGTTGCCAGTTATAAGGGACTATAACAAAGAGATCTTAGATGAGTAATGTAGATCTATTGTATTAATGAAGAGTGTTGTACATGATCATAGGCTTGACAATCGTAGCCTTATGATGGTGAGTACTATAGGATACAATGTACGCCTCACTCTCTTATAATATGAGAATAGAGGAATTGGGGATTGATGCTTGTACCCGTGATTTTTTCAAGCCACTTTTATAAGTGCTACATTTGAATTTGAATTTGACTTCAGCTTTTGGCTCTCCCTAAAAGTAATCCACCAATCTAGAAGTTATTCTCTCTAACATAAAGTCATGACTTCTCAACTAATAAACTCCATGAGTTTGTTGAGAGTTAGAAAGATTCTTCCAAGTTAAAAGGTAACATCTACAAGTGTAAAAGATAAAACTTCTCCTAGCAATGGTCTCCATGGAGCTTCAATTGTTCATGAACCTCTAAGACAATAGTTACGCAATATAACATAGGAGCAATAGCAGAGAAGATAACAGATATAGGAGAATCTCAACAATTTTCTACTAGCAGCAAGTACAAAGATGATGGCGTTGTCTACCCGTGCGCTCTCAAGGTAGAGCTTAAATGGTGATCTAGACAACTCTAGATAGGGAGATACAAGGTAGAGGTATGCTGGCTCAACTCAATGTCTCAGGTAGTGCAGAAGTCATGTATATATAGGATCATGGGTGGCCTTCCGTGGACGGCTATACATAAGCGGTAGAGCGTGGGCGGCCACCGCCTGCGTAATTGCCATACATGGCTTAGACCGGTTGACCGACCTAACAAATATAAATGATTTCTCACTCTGACAGGGAATATTCTAGGGAATATTCCCTTTACCATCGCCCCGGGGGCGCTGCCCTCCGACCCCCACCAGGGGGCCTGCTGGTAACTCCCTTTCCTTACCATACCTTACATGGTCCAATATGACCTTCATCCAACATGCAAGTTGGGATCCCAATGATTGGGTAATGCACCCTTGGCTTCTCCTCATAACGGGGGCCTTACAAAATGTGCATACAATTATGAGGGGTAGACATTGATCATATACTAACACCCCCCCTCAATGTTTACCGATGAAAAATCAAGTAGGTTTCGGTCCTATGCCCATCTGTTGAAGATGTCTATTGAGCTGCTCTCTTCCAAGTGCTTTAGTGAATATGTCAGCACAATTTGCCTCTATTGGGCAATATTCTAGCTCCACAATTTCATCTTCAATTAGCTCATGAATGTAATGGTACTGTACTTCTATGTGCTTGGTGCGAGCATGAAATACTGGGTTCTTTGCAATAGCCATACAACTTTGATTATCACACTTGAGTACAGTCGCCATATTTGATGGAAAGCCTAGATCTGCAAGAATTCTCCTTAACCAGACTGCCTCACAAGAAGCAAAACAAGCTGCTTTGTACTCTGCTTCAGTGGAGGAGAGTGCGAGAGTTGGTTGCTTTCTACTTACCCAAGAAAATATTCCTGAACCAAGTGAGAAACAATCTTCAGAAACTGATTTTCTAGAATCACAATCTCCAGCCCAATATGAATCACAATATCCTTGGAGTGTATCACCTATGGTATAAAAAATACCAAAATCCAAGGTTCCTACAATGTACCTTAGAATTCGCATTCTAGCATTCTAGTGACTCTCCTTAGGTTTGTTGGAAAATCTGCTTAATACTCCAACAACATAGCAAATGTCTCGTCTAGTGTTGCACAGAAAAATAAGACTTCCAACGAGCTTCCTATACTTCTTAGCATCTACATCAGGCATGTTATCATCCATAGATAGCTTATGATTTACCTCCATAAGTGTGCTAGTTGGCTTGCAGTCCATCATTCCAAATGCCTTGAGAATCTCTTTGGCATATTTTTTTCGTGAGATGAAAATGCCATCCTTCCTTTGCCATACTTCAATTCCCAGAAAAAAATGGAGTAGACCTAACTCCGTCATTTCAAACTCAGCTCCCAAGCTGATCCGAGTTTGATTGATGAGTTCTTGATGATCTCCTGTAATGATCAAATCATCTACATATACAATGACAACAACTAGCTTGCTATCCCTTTTGGTTACATTCAAGTTAGCATCAGAAGTACTTCTTTCAAAACCCATATTTTTGAAAAATTGATCTACTCGTTGGTACCAAGCCCGTGGAGCTTGCTTAAGTCCATACAAAGCTTTCTTCAACCTGCAAACTTTATTTTCTGAATTGGACACCTCAAAACTTGGTGGTTGAGATACATATACCTCCTCCTTGAGGTGACCGTTCAAAAATGCAAATTTGACATCCATCTGGAAAATAGGCCAGGCCTTTTGTGCAGCTACTACAAGTACCGTCCGAATAGTTGTCATGCGTGTTGTTGGTGCAAAAGTTTCTTGAAAATCAAATCCTTCGATCTGTGAAAAATCCTGTGCAACTAATCTTGCCTTATACTTTTCTAATGTTCCATCTGCTTTATACTTAGCTTTCCAAATCCATTTAGTACCTATTACCTTCTTCTTTGGTGGCAAGTCGACTAGATCCTATGTATCATTTTTGAGTATACTATCATACTCCAACTGCATTGCCGCTCTCCAACCTGGATCATCAAGGGCTTCTTCAATGGTGGTAGGTTCCTTTATCGAGCCCATGATATCTGCCATTAGAGCCATGTTAACAATGTGTTCTGAGGCTCTTTTTTGCTCCTCTATTCTCTTTGATCTTCGTAATCCATCCGATGATGATTCTGGTACATCTACATGTGGATTGTGATCATCAAAGAGCTGTTGTGCCCACTTCGGTAGTGGCTTACGTTGTGCAACTACAGCTGGTTGGCTTTTTATTGAGAAAATTTCTCCATCAGATGTTTCCTCCTCCTCAACTTTAACCTGTCTTTTGGTAGGCACAAGGTGAGATATTTCTCCGTTTGATGAGATAGTAGATTTACCTTTATCTTCTACTAAGTGTGGTCGTTCATCAAACACCACA
This sequence comes from Ceratopteris richardii, assembly GCA_020310875.1. Lineage (NCBI taxonomy): Eukaryota > Viridiplantae > Streptophyta > Polypodiopsida > Polypodiales > Pteridaceae > Ceratopteris > Ceratopteris richardii. Next base: position 76,402,744 of record CM035418.1, on the reverse strand, counting down.
TCTCGGCTGAAAAAAATCTTCCTTGCCTCAGGATCCCACAACCTATATGCTTTAGACTCTTCACTATATCCTAAGAAGACACACTTTTTGCTTTTTGAATCCAACTTTGATCTTGTTGAATCAGGAATATGTGCATAACAGAAACAACCAAAAATTCTGAAATGCAAAACTGAAGGCTTTTTACCAGAATATGCTTCTTGAGGAGTCATCCCCTTCAGAGCTTTTGTGTAGCTTTGATTGAGGATGTAGACTGATGTATTGACTGCTTCTGCCCAGAATGAATCAGGCATGTCTTGATCCTTTAACATACAACGAGCCATTTCAACTACTGTCCTGTTCGTGCGCTCAACAATGCCATTTTGTTGAGGTGTATGAGCTGTGGTAAGTTGCCTTTTCACACCATGCTCCTTACAGGAATTGTTGAATTCTGTTGACAAGAATTCACCTCCTCTATCTGTTCTAAATATCTTCAGTTTCCTTCCTGATTCATTTTCTACATACTTATGCCACGCTTTAAATTTTTCAAAAGCATCAGCCTTCTCTCGAATGAAATAAACCCACATCTTTCTACTATAATCATCGACTAACAACAAGAAGTAGAAAGATCCTCCTAAAGCAGGTGTAGACATTTTACCACAGAGATCAGCATGTACCAACTCTAGAGGAGCTTGAGATCGATTGATGGTCTCTCTTGGAAACGCCTTTTGTTGTTGCTTGCCCATCATACAAGCTTCACAAGGTTCCTGCAACTCTGAAAATGCAGGCAAATGAGCAATCGTCCCTGTTCTTTGCATCTCCTTCAAAGCTGCAAATCCGAGATGCCCAAATCGTTGGTGCCATAACCTGCTTACATCTTTATCTTCTGTAGCAGTTAAAGCACTTAACTCATACAAGTTATCCTGTCGTATGCCTTTACCTACAACATTACCTGATGAATCCATGATTTCTGCACCACTCTTATTGAAGTGAACTTCGAGTCCACGATCTGTTATTGCAGAAACTGATAACAAATTTCTTTTGATTGTAGGTACATAGAGAACATCGAATAACTTTTTCTCAACACCTGGAGAAGTGATAAAAGAGATGGTTCCAATTCCTTCGGCTGGACACTTGGAATCATTTCCCACCACTACATTGATGCATTCCCGTAGAGGCACTAGGGAACTATACCAATCCTTTTTACAGTTCATATGGCGAGAAGCTCTACTATCTAAAATCCATGGTTCATCAATACGAGCTTGAGCAGATGAACATACCTCTTCAATACCTACCCAAAGTTCTAGCTCTGTGTTGTTTGCAGACTCTTTGTTCTTCCATGATGATTTTGCAGTCCCATTCCATTCATCAGCTTGCTTCTTTCTGCAATCCTTGATGGCATGGCCTTTCTTTTCACAATAGAAGCAACTTCCTGTGAACTTTTTCTTCTTTGGCTTCTTCTTTGATCCTTCAGAAGAGCCTTTACCTTTTGCATTTGCTGAGAATGGAGCATCACTTGTACTTTGCCGATTCTTTAGCCGCATCTCTTCTTCTAAAAGCATCGCACAAAAGTCTTCAAATGTAAGAGGAGTTGGTCTTACCTGAGTGTTAGGGGTTGTTACTAATCCATCATACTTTGCTGGAAGAACACGTACACATCTTCAAGCCAGCTCTTTTGGTGTTATAACAACACCAACTGCAGCCAATTGATCTTGAAGATGCTTTATTCGTTTGATAAAATCTTCAGCCTTTTCAGAATCAGAATGCTTTTCATTTGCCAACTGATTTTCTAAATTTTGTTTCCTAGTGTGGTTCTTGGTCTCATATTGACGAGCCAATATGCCCCAAGCCTCATGTGCTTTAGTAGTATGTTGAACTAAAGTAAGCACAGAATCACTTACACTAGTGACAATCGCACATAATGCATCAGCATTCCGCCTCTTCCAAGCTCGTAGAAGATCTGGATCTGGCATCGGTCCCATGACAGTGTCAAGTAATTCATAGGAGTCTAAAATTGCAGAAATTTTGAACTTCCAGAGTGTATAGTTGGTTCCATCCAGCTTCCCTTCAGTGAATGCAGGTGGACGAATTCGAATAGGTGAAGCATTAACATTAGCTGAAGCACCAAGACTAGTGTTCGACGATGAAGCCATCATGTATCACTCGAATAGTCTACTGATATTCTAGTCTGTAGTAGGCTAAAATAGTGATACTTCTAAAGCTATTCGAACCTTACAGCTCTGATACCATTTAAGACAATAGTTACGCAATATAACACAGGAGCAATAGAAGAGAAGATAACAGATATAGGAGAATCTCAACAATTTTCTACTAGCAGCAAGTACAAAGATGATGGCGTTGTCCACCCGTGCGCTCTCAAGCTAGAGCTTAAATGGTGATCTAGACAACCCTAGATAGGGAGATACAAGGTAGAGGTATGCTGGCTCAACTCGATGTCTCAGGTAGTGCAGAAGTCATGTATATATAGGATCATGGGTGGCCTTCCGTGGATGGCTATACATGGGCGGTAGAGTGTGGGCGGCCACCGCCCACGTAATTGCCATACACGGCTTAGACCGGTTGACCGACCTAGCAAATATAAATAATTTCTGACTCCGACAAGGAATACTCTATGGAATATTCCCTTTATCGTCGCCCTAGGGGTGCTGCCCCCGGACCCCCACCAGGGGGCCCGCTGGTAACTCCCTTTCCTTACAATACCTTACATGGTCCAATATGACCTTCATCCAACATGCAAGTTGGGATTCCCATCGATTGGGTAATGCACGCTTGGCTTCTCCTCATAACGGGGGCCTTACAAAATGTTCATACAATCATGAGGGGTAGACATTGATCATATACTAACAGAACCTTCTAGCCAAATTTGTAGGCTTGCACTTTGCACCAACAACTCCCCCTCAAGCCAAACATTTTGGCTTTTCTTCATCTTCAATCTTCATGAATGTCCTGCAATCCAATCATTGACTTAAACCTGCAAAGTTTTGTACCATCTAATGCTTTAGTGAATAAGTCTGCACATTGCATATTTGTTGACACATATGCCAACTGAATCTCCTTGCTCAATAGCTTCTCTCTCACATAATGATAGTGGACCTCTATATGCTTGGTCCTAGCATGATAAATGGGATTAGCTGCAAGATGTAGTGAGCTAGTATTATCTCCAAAAATCATTGGAGATGTAGTATGCAAACCTAAATCTGTATACAATAATCTGAACCATATGGCCTCTTGAGTAGCATTGGCCAATCCTCTATACTCTGCCTCTGTATGAGATAAAGCAATAGTATGTTGCTTCTTTGAAGACCATGATATAGGTTTGTTACCTGCAAGAGATAGGTATCCTGAGGTACTTCTTCTATCATCTTTGCAACCTACCCAATTTGAATCTGAATATATCTTGATGTCCAAGTCTGAGGTATAAGGAAAATAAAATCCTTGATTTTGAGTGCCCTTAAGGTACTTCAAAATCCTTTTGGTAGCTTCCAAATGAGGTGTCCTAGGTTTGTGCATAAACTAACTTAGAACACTTACTCCATAATCAATATCAATCCTTGTCAAAGTAGCATAGTTCAAGCTTCCCAGTATGCTTTGGTAACCTGCAATGTTCTCAAGCACATCACCTTCATGAGCACTTAGCTTTTGATTTACCTCCATTGGAGTACTAGCAACTTTGGCATCCTACAAATGAAACTTCTTCAACATATCTTGTATATACTTTCTCTGAGTAATATAAATTCCAGAGCTAGTGTAAACTAACTCAAGTCCAAGAAAAAGTACTTTAGTGATCCAAGGTCACTAATTTTGAACTCCTAAATCATCCAATTCTTAATCTGTTTGATGCCATTAGCATCATTAGCTATGAGTATGATATCATCAACATATACACATAGGTATATTAGCTCTGAATTACTTCTTTTGATAAACAAGGAAGTATCTGCTTTACTCATAATAAAACCCTAATCCTGAAGATATGTAGTTAGCCTATGGTTCCATGCCCTGGGTTCCTGTTTCAATCCATAAAGAGCTTAGTTCAATTTACATACATATGTTACGTTGCTTGGATCCTCATAACCAAGAGGTTGAGACATGTACACCTCCTCTGAAATCCAGCCATTTAGAAATGCATTTTTTACATCCAATTGATACATGTTCCAATTCTTTGATGCAGCCACACTTACCAATACCATGATTGTTGGAATTTTGGCCACAGGTGAGAAGGTTTCTTCATAATCAACTTCTTGGGTTTGTGCAAAACCCTTAGCCATAAGTCTAGCTTTGTACCTGCTTATTGATCCATCAGAATTCCTTTTGATCTTATACATCCATCTAGAACCAATTACCTTCATAGACTCCTCCTTTGGCACTAGCTTCCACGTATCATTCTCCTTGAGTGCTTCAATTTTCTCCTCCATAGCTTCCTTCCACTCTTCCTTTGTCTTTGCTTCTTCATATGATGATGGCTCTTCAAATGACAAGTCTTTCGCAAGATAAATAGGGTGCTTAATAACTAGGGAAGTGTCAAACCCATATCTCATTGGTTTCTTGCTCTCCCTTTGTGATCTTCTAATTGCTTGGTTGGATGATTCAGGTATATCCTCCAATTTCTTCATCGTGACTTTGCCTTTGGACTTCCATGCCTTGAACTCTTCTAGGTTGATGATGTCCTCATCATCTGAGTTGATGTCTCCATTCTGAGTAGGCTCCTCCTTAGTGAGACTTGGAAACTCGGATCCTCTCCAAGTCATAAGGTAGTTTTACTTTGCTGCATTCATTATCAACCCAAGAGTCATTCTCATCAAAGACAACATCTCTACTGACCATGAATCCCTTGTTTGAAGGGTTGTAGAACCTATATCCTTTCTGATTCAAGTCATACCCTATGAAGATGCACTTCTTTGCCTTAGGGTCTAGCTTACCTCTTATCTGAGAAGGTTACAAAGATAAGTGGCAATAGATACACTCTCTGCCCACAAGAAATTAGGTATTTTTTTCTCATTTAACATTGACCTAGCTATTTAAACAATTAATCTATTTCTCCTCTCTCCCACCCCATTTTGCTCAGGGGTATACCTTGTCGTAATTTCTCTCTTGATTCCTCTGTCCTACAAGAATGCATCAAACTCATTTGACAAGTACACACCTCCTCCATCTCACCTTAATCTCTTTAGGTTTCTCCCTGTTTGGTTTTCAACAAGTGCAAGATACTTTTTAAAGCAACTGAATGCTTCATTTTTGTGCTTCATAAGTACAATACAATCCATCTACTGTAATCATCAATGAAAGATACATAATACCTTGATCGAGAAATTAAGGGATCCTTACTTGGTCCCCATACATCAATATGGACAAGCTCTAGGTAGTCCTCATGCATGTAGCCTTTCCTTTAGAAGGGTAGCCTGTGAGATTTTCCGAACTGACAAGCACCACATTTATAAATCATGTGTTTCTTGAATATATTAGGTATCCCAAGCACACTTTGGTCTCTACATATTTGTTTTAAAGTTCTCTCACCAACATGCCCTAATCTCTTCTGCCAAATTTCAAGTTCTGAGAGTGTTTGATCTTTGTATCTATAAAGTACAATGTTCCTTATATCCTCAAGTTCAAAAGTGAATAATCTACCTCTCTTTTTTCCTTTGGCAATTCTCTTGAATCCATGTTGGGGATCCTCCACAAATGCTCCATATTGATTGAACCTGACCTGCAAACCCATTTCCACAATCTATTCAACACTCATTAAATTCTTGGTGATTGTAGGTACATACAGAACCCTACTCAAAAGATTCTTCTTTCCATCATAGGTCTCAACATTCCCTACTTTAATCACTGAGTGCTTGGTGTCATCACCTTTTTCTACTTGATGCTTACCCTTTGGTTCCTTAAGGTCAGAGAGAAGAGCTACATTTCCTGCCACATGGTTTGAGCATCCTGAATCAATGTAGAAGAGATGGTCATCTTCTAGACCTGGTCTTGAAGTCATATATATAATCTGAAGAGAATCTTCTTGCTCCTCTGTGTACTTGTTGAAATCCTTTCTTGATTTTTAGCCTCCTTGGTAGTTGCTATTGTAGATGTTGTTGTAGTTGTGATTGTATCCTTGATGGTGACTGAATCTTCCTCTTGATTGTGTATATCCACCTCTTTGATATCCTCTACCTCTCTGATTCTTGAAGTTCTTGTAACATTCATCTTTAGTATGATTTGACAATCCACAAATATTACATGGTGAGGAGTTATAAGGTCTCCCCCTACCTTGCTTACCTCCTCTCCCCCTTCCTCTTGAGGTTCTATCTCTCCGTGCATAGTTGGCTTGGGAGGTAGTTCCTTCATCTTCAACCTTTTTGTTCTTTCCTTTCTCTTTGGATTTACTTTTATCAGTGTATAGGGCAGAAGAGCTATTACCTCTTGATGAATCTCCATTCTTGTTGAGCTTGGCTTCATGGGTAAATAGTTGCCCCATGAGTGTGGAAAGGTCTGGAATCTGCATGTCCATGTACAAGTCCATGGCAGTTGTGAAGCTCTCCCATTTGTCATTGTCTTTAATACCATTTATTACTTGTCTTACAATCTGCTCTTCTTCAATTTCTTCTCCTATGCTTGCCAATTGATCTGCTATATCTTTGACTTTGGAGACATACTTTGAGATTCCTTGCTTGGGTTGCTTTCTTTGAGTGGTAAACTCAATCCACAATTGGTTCTTCCTAGCCCTTGTGTTGGAAGAGAAATATGAAGACAATGTTTCCCATGTCTCATGGGATGTCTTACAGTTCCTAATATGTGGAGGAAGAAAATCAGAGATTGAGTAAAGTAAGTAAGACCTTGCTAATGCATGCATGGCACAACATGTGTTGAGTCTTTCATGCTCCTCTCTTGTAGGTTGTCCTTTGCTTCCAAGTTGAAGGATCAATGAAAACATTCTATTTTTTATCACACACCTACTGCTTTTTATGCTCAGTGCTACAACTACAGTAGGAATTAGAAAATCTCCTTTTATAGATATCTAATTACCTTAGTAAGCTAATGGTTCCAAGTGGAATCACTTAAAATGATGCACTATACATAGAGCAATCAATTTAGCAATTGAATCATTACCTCATTGTTTTAGGACCTCTACAAAGTTTGACCAGTGAGTGCTTCAACGCGCTTTTCTCCAAATTGGCTAAATGGATTTCGTTCAGAATTTGTGAGCATGTAGGTGACTTAGATCTAATTCCAACACGCTATAGAGCATTGAAAATGGTCGAGACATGACTAAGATATGAGCAGTACAAGTTGGAAGTTATAAGTGACTATAACATAGAGATCATGGATGAGTAATGTAGAACTATTGTATTAATGAACAGTGTTGTACAGGCTTGACAATCATAGCCTAATGATGGTGAGTAGTGTATGCTACAATGTAGGCCTCACTCTCTTACAATATGACAATAGAGAACTCCGGGATTGATGCTTGTACCCATGACTCTTTCAAGCCACTTTTATAAGTGCTACATTCAAATTCAAATTTGAATTCAGCTTTTGGCTCTCCCTAAAACTAATCCACCAATCTAGGAGTTATTCTCTCTAACATAAAGTCGTGACTACGAAACTAATAAACTCCACGAGTTTGTTGAGAGTTACAAAGATTCTTCCAAGTTAAAAAATAACTTTTACAAGTGTAAAAGATAAAAATTATCCTAGTAATGGGTTCCATGGAGCTTCGATTGTTCATGCATCTTCTAGCCAAATGTGTAGGCTTGCACTTTGCACCAGCAACCATAAGCAATGGTTCATGTGGATCTTCAAGCAATTGCACATAATGCTTCCAATGCCTAGCCAAGTGTGATGGCTTGGCATTTGCACCAACATTCTGCATATAGTTTCAAGAATACACATAAACTTCATAGTAGACAAGGAGCACAAACGTAGATTTCTATGGTGTTACAAATGTCTCCGAACTTATATTCTGTGGCTTGAAGTATTTCGATGGCGTGCACCACACTGCACTCTCCTTCTCGAGAGCTCCACGACGATATGCTCGGAGTAGAAAACGGAGCTTCTTACGCCACGCACAGTACTCCGCACAGAAAACGCAGTACACAGGGAGCACGAAGACAGACTTCTTAGGTCTTACAAATGCGGTCGAACTTACAGTCTGTGACTGACCAGGCCACTATATGTTTTTATTAAAGAACATATACAAAGAAGTGTACGGTGGCCATTTGGCCTTTCACATGGACACTAACGGTAACAATCTCCCACTAAAGGCCAATATGGCCAGAGTAACTATGGGAGAAAAAAGAAAGAATGATAAAGAATACCTGAGTGTAAGTATACAAACTATACCTCCCAACTGATGGGCATGTTACACAGTATACAAGTGACTGCGTAAGATCAAGAATCAAGTAACCCCCATCAAGTGACAACAGTGTCGAAAGCTATCCTGTGGTAGAGCTTTAGTCAAAGCATCTGCAGCATTATCTTGAGTGTGAACCTTCTCAAGAATAATGCTCTCAGTGGCTAAGCAATCTCTAATGAAGTGATACCTCACCTCAATGTGCTTGTTCTTTGCATGATAGACCGGATTCTTAGCCAAAGCAATGGCACTCTGACTATCACTGAGCAAGTGAGGTACATGCTGAGGCAAACCCATATCACAAGCAAGATGAGAAAGCCACAATGCTTCCTTACATGCCTCACTTGCTGCAACATACTCTGCTTCTGTGGTGGAAACAACTGTACATTCTTGAAGACGAGATCTCCAAGAGATAGCACCTCCAACAAAATGAAAAATGTACCCTGATGTAGACTTACGTTTGTCTACACAACCAGCATAGTCAGAATCTGTGTAACCAATAATGGATGCTTTCCCTCTACCTAAGCATAGACACTTGTCCTTAGTGCCACTCAGATATCTCAAAATCATTTTGACCGCTTCCCAATGTTTCTTGCCAGGATTAGACATATATCTGCTCACAACTCCCACTGCAAATGCAATGTCTGGTCTCGTAGCTACCATAGCATACATGAGACTACCAACAGCAGACTCATAGGGAATTTTGGTCATGAATTCCTTTTCCTTATCTGATTTGGGGCAGTCATCCTTGCTCAATTTCACATATGTGGGTAAAGGTGTACTCAATGCCTTTCCACCCTGCATATTAAATCGATGAAGTACTTGGATATGTACTCACTTTGAGACAAGTATATGCATCTTTTACTCCTATCACGAGTAATGCGCATGCCAAGAATATGTTTGGCATCCCCCAAATCCTTCATATCAAATGTCTGACTCAACTTCTTTTTGAGAATTGACAAATCATAAGAGGACTTCCCAGCAATCAACATATCATCGACGTAAAGTATCAAGCATATCAAGCTGTCATCAGAACATCTCTTTGTGTAGAGACAATGATCCTCATTGCTCCGAGAATAGCCTTGGGACTTCATAAAAGCATCAAACTTTTGGTACCATTGTCTAGGAGACTGTTTAAGTCCATACAAGCTCTTCTTGAGCTTACAAACTAGACTTTCCTTGCCAGGAACTACATAACCCTCTGGTTGTTCCATATAGATCTCATCTGTAAGATCTCCATGCAAGAAAGCTGTTTTCACATCCATTTGGACTAGCTCTAAGTCCTCCATTGCAACGAATCCAAGAAACATGCGCAAAGTAGTCATCTTGACCACTGGAGAGAAGATTTCCTCAAAATCAACACCATGTTGTTGCTTAAAACCCTTTGCAACAAGTCGTGCTTTATATTTTGGAGAAGCACTATCTGATGTGAATTTCAGCTTATATACCCATTTACATGGTAAAGCTTTCCTGCCCTTTGGCAAAGGTACTAAGTCCCAAGTACCATTCTTGTGAATAGAATCCAACTCACTCTTCATGGCACGCTCCCACTTGACATGATCCTCTGTCTGCATAGCCTCTTTGTAGCAAGAGGGCTCACCGGCATCTGTTAGCATAACAAAATCTAAACCTGGAACATATCTATCAGGTGGATATGAGACACGTGCAGAACGTCTCAATGGTTGCTGAACAGGAACATGTGCAGACTGATCTAAATGGACATTCTCTTGAACATCCCTATGTGCAGCATTTTTATGCATGCTAACCGGAGGACTAGTATCCTCAAACACCACTCTTCTCACTTCAACCTCCTTAATTGGCTATTTATGCATCTTAGACTCATTAAAAATGACATCACTACTTCTGATCACTGACCGTGTTTTAGGATCCCATAAGCGATATCCAAATTGTCCTTCTCGACCATATCCAAGAAAAATGCATTTCTTTGACTTATGGTCCAGCTTCTGTCTAAGATTCTTGGGTATATGAACATATGCTTCACACCCAAAAACTCGAAGATGATCATAATATGGTGGTTTCCCTGTCCATAACTCTTGTGCCACTTTCAGACCTTTGGCAGTACTAGGTGAAAGGTTAATCACATGGACTGCAGTCAATACTGCTTCTGCCCAAAAACCTTGTGAGAGGTTCGCATGATGCAACATAGAGACTACTCTATCTTGAATAGTTCTATTCATCCTCTCAGCTACACCATTCTGTACTGGGGTATAAGGAGCTGTAAACTCTCTACGAATCCCTCTACACTGACAGAAAAGGCTGAATTCATGTGAGGTATACTCACCCCCATTATCTGAACGTAAAGCCTTAAGCTTAGTTCCTTTTTCAGTCTCAACTGAAGCAAGCCATTTTTTGAAAGTAGGGAGTACATCATCCTTCAATTTGATAGGATATACCCAGACTTTTCTAGTAGCATCATCTATGAAAGTGACAAAGTAAAGAGAACCACCTAAGGACCTAGTGGGCATAGGACCACACACATCTGTATGAACAAGATCTAAAGGCTGAATTGAAGAGTCAATGTGCGTTTTATGCACATTTCTGGTTTGCTTTCCATATTGACAATGCTCATAAAATGAAAAATTAGAGAAAGATAACACAGGTAAGTAGCCAAAACGAGAAAGATTTTCCATTCCACTACGAGATATATGGCCCAAACGACCATGCCAAATACAAGCCATAGGCTGTTCAGTAACAGCTAACAAGTGTTCTTTCTGTGATACAAATAAAGGGTAAAGTGAGCCAACTTTCCTTCCTTTTGCAATAACCATATTGCCCTTTGATATACGAAATGACTGAGCATAGAAGACCACCTTGTAACCAAGGTCATCAAGTTGACCAACTGACATCAAACTGCGTGATAACTGAGGTACATGGCGTACATTATGCATAGTAAATTTTGAACCGTCAATGAACTGCACAACCACATCTCCAATCCCCACAACATCACATTGGTAAGAGTCACCAAGTCTCACGGTACCAAGAGACTTTGCTGCATAATTAGAGAACCATTCTCTATGTGGTGTCACATGGAAAGAAGCACCAGAATCTAGCAGCCAGGTGTGGGAAAGAGAATCAGCCATAAGTGCCTCAGATGGCAGAGTACTATCAAGTGTCAACACATCAGCATCAGAAATAGCATTAATTTCTTCAATCTTCACAGTCGAAGTAGATGGTGCAGGCAACTGTTTAACATGCCCATCAACATTCTGTCCTTTACCTTTAGCATTCTTTAATGCATAACAGTCTTTCTTCATGTGTCCTTTCTTATGACAATAATGGCATTCAATATCCCTCTTCCTTGATTTACTTCTGCTCTTATTCCATTGACCATTCTTTTCCTTGTTCTTGCTCATGCCACGTTGTTGATTCTTTCCTTGGTAAGAACCACCAACATTATATGCATCTCCACTCTGAGTGCCAACCATAGATTTTCTACGAATCTCCTCACTCAAGAGTGCTCCACATATGTCATCATAGACGAGTTTACCACCTGGTGCACTATTGCTAATAGCTGTGCAAAATGTATCCCATGATGATGGCAGGGTGCATAACAACAATACTGCTTTCATTTCATTGTCCATATCCATTTTCTGAGCCTGTAACTGGGAGAATATGGCATCAAACTCATTTAGATGAGCAGCAACACTATCTGTGTCCTTCATACGAAGGTCGTATAATTTTCTCATCAGATATACTTTATTTGATGCCGTCTCTTTTTCATATGTATTGCATAACTTCTTCCAAAGCTCCTCTGCACTTTCACAGTCTAATACTGTAAAGTAAACATTATCTGCTAGGTGCAAGCGAATGGTAGACCTGGCCATTTCATCTAACTCATCCCAATCATCTTCATCCATGTCAGCAGGCTTCTTTGAAATCCCATTTACTGGCTTCCATTGCCTTCTTTGAATCAGCACATCTTTAATCTGATTCTTCCATAGAGCAAAGTTTGTGCCATCAAATTTTCGGATCTCAAAATGGTCTTTGCCCTGCAAGTTATAGCTCCTCCTCGGAACGCTAGCACTAGACCCTGATCCACCGGATGTGCCTGAGACCTCTGATGCCATGATCGTAGAGAACTGAATAGAATGATAATGGAGCTAGAAGAGTCCAAACACCAACAAATAAGTGTATCAAGGAGTAAATCGACCACTATATAGTTGACTAAACCAGAAATCTGGAAAAATTTTGCCAGAGTATCCTGTGCAAAATTAGCATATGACTAGTGTCAAAGTATCATAAAACTGCAAGTACTAACATGTCTACCTGCATAGTGAATCACTGACTCCACTGCATATAATCAGTTACCCAATAGAAGCCAACTAGGCTTATCGAGCACCTATGAACAACTATCATACATCTCGTGTGGCGAGGCTAAGTCTTCCACTTGCATCACCAAAGAGACCCCGACATCTGGGTGTCTCCCAGTTAAGAAAACCTCACCACGACCCTCTTTATCAAACGTAAAAGGCTTTATGCAAAGAACGTAACCGCTATATCAATGCCCACATGGACGTACATAAGCGGTATCCACAGAAGCGTACATGGTGTGTATGTGCTCAATATATGCAGTAAAATGACACTGAAAGGCTGAATACACAGCCCAAAAACTAGCCAATAACACCTGCAAGTGTCTGTCAACTCTGATGTTTTAGGCTTTCAAAACCTGCATAAATTTGCAGCGACTGCTCCCACCAAAACTGAAAACCCCTCGAGAAACCTGTAGTTTTATGAGTGTGGCTGAAAATACAGCCCCAAAGGTTGATATTTATTGTCTGAGAAGTACAAGGAACACTCTTCTTGATGTTCTTGGACCTGTGTGAAGAGAACTACGTGCGAAAGTACTCCCAAATGGCTCCAAAAAACACCCCAAAATTGCTTCAGAAATAGGCTTTAAAAGTAAAAATGAAGCTTTGAGGGACCAAAACTTGTTCAAGGTAATGTCAACCTTAGTCTTTCCCCTTCTTCAAACACCACAAGAGTGTAGCTTAGTGGCAAGAGATTGCCACGGTTAAGCGAGCTCTGGGGGGAACAGTACTGGGATGGGTGACCTCCCGGGAAGTACCGGGAACCTCTATATTCCTTGATCATTGAGGTCCTCCCTCGCGCGCTGTGGAGGTGATCGCAATCCGGGTGGATCGGGTCCGGTCGTGGCACACACAGGGTGTATGAAGCTAATGAACGTTGGAAGGTTTAAAGATGTGAAGGTGAAATTAATGTTGAGTATGGAGAAGAGAGAGATGTTGAAATAATTATGGGAATGGGAATGTAGGTGTGCAAGTTAGATTGATGACATGAATGATAAGAATGAAAGAGAACCATACACACGAATCAAATTTGGAAGGAAGAATGGTCCATTGGAGGAGCTTCTTAAACACTTCCTAATTCTAATCCATATGTATAGCATTCTTTGGATGATATGTATGCGTGACGAGAATAGATGGAATCCTTACACATAAATCAGTTTCAAAAGGAAGAATGGTCCAATATTGGAGCTTCTTATACACTTTCAGAAACTAATGAATATGTATGGATTTTTATGGATTATATACATGCAAGTGAATTATGATGATGGATTTCACTCACAAGCTCAAAGAAACATCCTCACTGGTTCAACGCAATACTACGGAGCCTTCTCACACATAGAAGAAATAGAAGACATGTAAAAATACTTAAGAGACTGAGAGAGGAGACAAGAGACAAGTGACAAGTGACATGAATTAAAAGAATTTGAATTAAGTTACATGTAAAAGATCGTCGTGGTACGTCATGCTAAGCAGTCTACTGATCAAAGGTGGTTCCGACCCTCAAACCATGACAGTTCAACCGAATGTCACACGTAAGAAGGTGAGTTCCACTCCAGTGACCCTATGTCTGTCTAGGCTCGTAACGTCTAACTAAAGAAGTCTAAGACTCATTAAAATCAGCTCTAACTCACTCACACGCTCCACCGAGGGTGAGTCAAGATAGAGATGCTGGTTTCAAGAGTCTATCCTAAATTGGAGTTCTAACTTAAATTTGAAACTAGGTTCTATACTCATACTAGCTCACCTTGGATCCTCACTCGCTCAACCGAGGGTGATCGTCTCAAGGAAACCGTAAGCTAGGATGAGCCCTATGGATGCCTAACAATGATGCTCTAGGAGTTTGGAGGGGGGTTTATATAGTTTTTTGAATGAATTTGGGCCCTTGGATCTAGAGAAATCAACTCTCAACTCTAGGATCACTACTTTTGATTACAACCATTTGATTAATCAAATCAATGGCTTGGAATTGTTCTTTCTATCAAATCTAGTGTAAAGGAGTGAAATTTAGGCGCCCTCATTCTCCACCATTGGATCTGGGGATGATCTGGACCGTCGGATCAGTGCTGACATCAATTCGGATAAGATAAGCCACTATTTTTGGAGAAATGCTGCATTATTGATGTTTGATTGTAAAAAAGGTCTTCTTTTATGGAAAAAATTCGTGGATCCTCCTTCCTTTATGCTTTAGTGCATCTCCACCCTTGAATATGAGCTCATCTTGACCGTACAACATGGTTCAATCATATTTTGACATGTGGCAGACATTCAAGCCTTCAATTTTCTTATTCTAGAAAACTGCGGTGACCTTGAAAACTGGACTTTGTGCTCTTTGACCCTCCAAAAAGTCTTTGATGAAGATGAAACATTGTAGGACTATGTTTCCAAAGATCTCCTTCAAGAATATGCAGAAAAAACTCCCATCTGAATCTAACTTGTACAAGTTTGACTACATTTGGAAGCTTGCAAGGTGGCATTAAGGTGTCTAGGAAGCTCGGATAGCCTTGAAACTTTATACAAATATGTAGCCACATATGGTCTTTATACATGCCAAACCATATGGCTAACATAAATTTCTATACAAGAATTTGTAGGGTCAAACTAGAAAAAATACATTTTTACAAAATGAACATAGCATATCAATGTGCTACTAAATCCATTTTCTGCTGAAATTTGGGCTATAGACTGCCTTTGACAATCTTTACAAGTATATGGATTTTCATCTAATTTGGTGACAATGAAATTTTTGCCCTAATTTCCCAACTTTGACCAGCTTTGACCGCTACCATGGACTTTCTTGATTTCTTTGAAACTTTGTATGTGAGTTTCCTTTGACATCCTTGATGCATCCTGGACTTCTCGGGGAATTCCGGCTACCTTCACCAAATATGTTTTTTGTAGGCCTTCACAAGTGAGAGAGGAGAGAAAATCTCGACGACATTCGCCCCCACTAAACCTGCGATTCCTCCGGAAGCGCCACTCTAGCATCTGTGAAAAACAAAATGTTCCAGGCATCAAATTCTTTTATAGGCAACATAAGAAACATGGAAGGAAAATTGATTATATGCATGAATAAGTAGGTAACGTGACATGAAGCAAAATTTGCATGAAAGAAAGAATTGAAACAGGAAACATGAATATGCATGAACAAATAGGCAACATATATGCAAATGAACAAGCAACATTGGCAACAAGAAAGAAAAAAAAACAAGCATCAATATGAAGTGGAAGTGGTTGTATTGAGTCGTTTTAAGCATCAGTTCCTCTCATCTTGAAGAAAAATTTGTACCTTTTTCATAAAGCAATCTACCTTAAATATGATTATAAACAAAGATTTAGGATTTTCAAGAGACATCTTTCATCTTTAGCTTATTTTAGATCAACTCCTTTTCTACATAAATATGAATATGCTCTTTCTCTAATAACATGCAAGGAAATCTAACTAAACTCCACTAATGCATAAGTCTGCCTATATAGCCCGTGATTTATTCTACTATGCCTCTTTATCCTCCTTTGGCTTGCTCTTTTTTTTTTTTTTTTTTTTTTTTGTGATGATGATGATGATTCGGCAACTTTATGGTTACGATCACTTTTTTTGGGGTGGAAGAAAGTGTAAACTTCTTGGTAACATGTAGCAACTTTTTTTTTTTTTTTTTTTTTTTTTTTGACGAGGAAAAATTTAACCCCGATACAAGGTACAACCATTTTTGATGACGGAGAACAGTCGTTTAAACTCCGATACAAGTGCTGTGAGATGGACTAAGGATGTAGAAACATGCAATAGTAGGAGCTAGGATTTCAACAATTATGCTTTCGATACAGGATACATATGCATGTTTATATATGAAAGCCATGTCACCAAAATAAACCTCCAAATCTACATGCCCTATCTTTCCACAATCTTAGATTATAACCAATTTCTTAGTAGATAAGTTACTACTTAAGATACAATTTTACACAAGTAGAGAAATCATCATTTGCCTTTTTTGACTCAAGTGATGTGGATATGCAATGTGATGCAAAGATTGAAAAAAACATGCATGAAACAAGCATGGAAAAAAAAATAGAATGAACTTGATAAAAAACAAAGCAAGATGAACTTGAAAAATTAATGATATTTTTATACTTTTTTTTTTAATTCCTTTTTTTTTTTTTAATATTTTAATTTTTTTATTTTTAACATGGATACTCCTGTTTATGAATCGGCCTCATTGTTGTCATCTTCTTCAATGTCCTCATCCAAAATGTACTCGTCATTATCACGCTTCTTGAATAACTTTATCCTTTTACCTGCAATCAAAGTTTTTAGTGCAACACCATTTAATTCACAAAGAGCATACGTACCATTGTTGTTGACTTTTGATACTATGTATGGCCCAAACCACCGTTGAGTGAGCTTTTTGCGTGCATCATATTGAGAGTCGAATGTACTATCATAAATGAGCACCCAATCTCCTACTTCAATTGGCTTAGAACGCAATCGATGAGTTTTATCAAAATAATGCTTGTTCTTCATTCTAGATTCTCTTAATTTTTCAACAGCATCATCAAGTCTTAATTTACCTTGTTCTAACTATTTAATACGCAAACTCAAAAAATCATCAGTAGACATGTTTTCAGACCAAGGCAAATTTGACCATGCAAAAATATGAGATTGAATTGGAAACAATGGTTTTTGACAGTACATAAGTTCAGCAGGCATATACCCAGTAGTACGTGTGCACGTCATTCTATCTGCCCAAAGTGCAAAAGGTAAGAATCTAGGCCATTGTTTGATGTCACTGTTACATGCTTTAGATATGGCTTTCACAATAGGTGGATGCCCTCTCTCTATTTTACCATTGGCCTCTGGATTATATGCAGTAGTAAGAGACAAACGAATACCGTGATGATCAAAGAACTCTTTAGCTTCTCTCGCATTTAAATCTCCACGATCGGCAACTACTTTCTCTATGTACCCAAAGCGACTTATGACATCTTCAAGCAAGAATTTGCAAACATTGTAAGTGGTCTTAGATCGTAGTGCACGTCCCTCTACATGATTAGTTAAGTCTTCTCTTGCAAGTACAATGTAACGCATTTTGTCGATACCTTTAGGCATAGCTACAAGATCTACTACCCACTTGTAGTGAATACAAGGTGGATAAGTAGGATGCAACGGATCTCTATGTTTGACTGATGAATGAAGTTGACAAGTAGAACATG
Source organism: Ceratopteris richardii (assembly GCA_020310875.1). NCBI lineage: Eukaryota > Viridiplantae > Streptophyta > Polypodiopsida > Polypodiales > Pteridaceae > Ceratopteris > Ceratopteris richardii. Next base: position 76,384,882 of record CM035418.1, on the reverse strand, counting down.
TAGAAACATAGCTACTAATGTCAACATACATCCTAGGCCAATAATAGGTACTTCTAATTTTTTCATATGTTCCAAAAAATCCTTTATGACCTGCCCATAATGTCTCATGCATTTCCTTCATTACTTGCAATTGAAGACCTCGTTTTCCTAGGACTCGTTGTGGATTCTTAACCTTACCCTTAGCATGTCTCCAAAGATAACCATTACATAGGAAAAAGTTATAAGATCGTTTCCTAATGTTACGGAATCTATTCGTAGTCCAGTTAGGTAATGGTTGTAGTGTACTAAGATACTTTCCTATGTCTCTCCATTCATTTTCGTACTCAGACTCATGAAATTGCTCATACTCATATATATGTGGAACATAGTCAATTAAGTTCACATTCTTTATTAGATCATTTTCAAGATCATCAAATCTAGCTCTCGATAACATATCAGCAACTGAATTTGACTTACCTGAAATATGAACTAACTCAGGATTTATGAACTTAATATATGAGATCCATCTAAGCATGGCTATATCACGAGATGAACAATTGGCTATCATTCCAATGAGAGGCAAACAATCAGTCTCAACTTTGACATTCGCACCAATGAAATATTCTTTGTCTGTTTTCAAAGCTGTTACCATACCCCATAGTTCTCGTTTGATCTGTGGATATTTTCGTTGTGTTTCATGTAGAATTTTGGCACCAAACCTAATTGCATATCTATTCCCTTCACTATCTTCTTGACTTATGACCCAAGCTATACCAATAGGACTAGTATCAACTGTCAATATAATAGGTTTGTTAGTAGAATAGTCTACACGCTTAAGGATGGGAGCTTCAAGCAATAATTTCTTCAATTTACGCATAGCTTTAGTGTGTTTGTCAGTCCAAATAAATTTTCGTTTCTTCCTCAACAAGTCATAAAGACAATCAGCAACATGAGCAAAGTGAGGGATCCAAATAACATAAAAGATGCAAGCACCAAGAAATCTACGTACCTCACTCACATTGTTACATGTTTCAGAAATCTTGCTAATGGCATCAACTTTTTGTGGGTATGGCTTTCGACCATAATGGCCACATAAATGTCCAACAATAAGTACCTCGTTGACACCAAAAACAGATTTCTCTATGGAAAATGTGAGACCTACCTCTTCAAATTGTTGAAATATTCTTTCACAATCAGAGATATGGTCAAGAACAAATTTACGACATCCCGATGAATCTAAAGTAATGTCCTTTACACGTTCCTCACTCCCTTTAATTGGAATATCATCAATGAATGGCATAGTTATATGAGGGATAAAGTCATGTAAGACCATATTCATAGCACTCATCATATGAGCCACAGAATTAGTCGCTCCTTGAGGTAAAGTACACATTCGCACTAAGCCTAAAGGAGTTTTCATTGTGGTTATGTCACGACTGTCAATTGCTAACTGGAATTGGTCATATCCAGAATATAAATCACCCATTGAATAGATAGAATGTCCTGAAAATGATTCAGCAAACTCATCTACAATGGGTCCTGTTCCTACATTCCTTATGGTGACTTTATTGACGGGTTGGAGATCTTGAATAAAACGTAGTTTCCTATTCTTTTTAGGCACAGTGAACCATCTGTTTGAGTAAGGTGCAAAAGATGGCTCTAAAATTCTCATGTTTATCTTCTCCTTAAGTAGTTTCATTAGCTCAGGTAAGTGAGCCTTTGGAACAGGTATAGGACGAAGATTCCATGGAATATGTGGAATAGTAAAGATTATCATGGGTGCAACTAGCTTAGGATCTACACAACCAATCTCATGAGGATACATAGTAAAGGCTTTTCCATGGCTACGTATAACTCTCTCAAATTTATCTCTCTCTGCTGGCAAAAGAAAGTCATCATCTCTACCAATTCTCACATGTTTGATTGTCTCATCCGTGAATTTATGTCCTATGTTTTTCTTATCCCGAAGAATTGGATCATTTTTCACATCAATAATTTTTTCATTACTTCCTTGAGGTAATGGTTGAGCTATGGGTTCGATTTTTTTGTCTACAGTTTTGTACTTTGTTTCAACTAAGGCATCATGTGTTTGGTTAAATTTTGAGCACTTGTCAACATTGAGAGTATACTCTTGGATTAGAGCATACTCATCAAGGGAAGAAATAAGAATAATATGGGAATTAGAATTTTGTTGAAGACATAACTCTAACTCCTCAAGAGTAGAGAAACAATGAGATGTCTCAATCACATGCTCAATGTTCTCATCATGTTCCATGATTTTGTTGTTTTTATAATTTTTTTGGCTTTTTTGGATAAAAGACTTGGACAATTGACTCTTATGAAGAAAATCTAATCTAGAATGTGGAAAACAAAGTGACAAACTATTGTACATGTTGGTTGGATGCGAGATGTCAAACCAATATCCACTGTTGTCCCGCTCAACAATGGATTCTATCCGAAATTTTGATCATATGTAGCTCCAAACATGAATCGAGGTGCACAATCACTACAAGCATGCTCATGACCCTGAGTAACAATAGGTTTCTTTCTAATTGACAATCGATTCCTAGGATGATTCACTCCTACTGTCATGACTTGAAGTGATTGCATTCCATCCTTAGACTTGAATCTAGCGTAGGTAGACCCATCATCCATGGCTTTAGTTTCCATACGACTCTCACAAATAAAGGGTTGACCTAAGAGAACTTCATAGGAGCAATTATCTTGAATAAAAAAGTGAAATTCTTCTGTGATTCCTCCTATGGATATGGGCACACTAGCACAAGCTCCATACAGGGTACCTACACCATTATCTGCAGTTCTCATACGCCATCACAATCTTTATCTATGGGCCATCGAAACTTATCATAGACTTCTCTTGAAATCACATTGATTTCAGAGCCGGAATCTACTAATGCATTTACAGTGATAGTGTTCTTATCATTTCCTATTTTAACATGCATCTCTGATGTACCTCTAGACCAAAATGTTCTTTTAAAGTGACTTTCAGGATTGTTTTCATGATTTTCATGGTCAGGTTGAATAGGTCCTAAGAAATTTTTATTAACATTTACTTCATCATCATCAAAGTTCTCTTCATCAGATTCATCAAAGTTTAAGGCTTCATTCATAGCTTGATCTTGATCTAGAGAATCTTGCATCTCAGTATCTAGATTAAGCGGAAACCTCTTCCTTTTAATTAGGCCGATAAAGTTATCTTTAAAAACAGGCTTTGCAATAGAGAAAACTTGTTCTAAAGACATAGTCACTTGACTCTTAAGCAAAATGTCATCTAAAATTTCCATAGGATCTATTTTTCTCTCAATTTCTGAAATCAAGATGGCTTTAGGTTGTCTCTTTGGTTTCTTTTGTTTTTGCTTAGGATCTTGTTTTTGTTCATGTTCTCGTGTTTGGTCTTCAGTTTGTTTTGATTGTTCTTGTTTATCTAAAGGCTTTGGTTCTGTTTTTCTTTGCTTTGTCTTCTTCCCTTTTTGTTTCTCCTCTTGTTTTTGTTCATTGGGTTGTGATTCTTGTTGTTTATCTTTGGATTGTGATGTTTCTCCCTGCTCTATGATTGTTTCTATTCCCTCTGAGGTTTGTTTTCGAGTCACTCTTCTTTCACTAGGCTCAGCTTCATCTCTTTTTCGTTTTTCTTCTACATTGGATATGTGAGAAATAAGAGATTGATCTTCTATCGGTGACTCCCAAGCCGTTATTCTCCTAATCTCATCCCGTGCTCTTACTAAAGCCTCTATGGAAAAATCACCTTCCTTTGTGGGTTTACTTGATTCTACTTCTTGTTCATCAAGAGCTTCTAGTTTCACTCCTCTAGTTCCTACGTCCATTATGGTTATATTTTCATAATGTTTTTTCATTCCTCCCTTACCATAATTTCCTTGCAAAGGTAGCCTAGATCGATAGTCACAGATTTTCTTGTCTATGTCTATTACTAGTCGTTGCTCCTTAGCAGCCTTCAATAATTCACAATCTCTCAAAAAGTGCTCTAACGAATCACACCAAGGACACCTACGAGGGCCACGCACAAAACCATTTTGATTTTGAGGATTTTGATTAACTTGTGGTGGGAAATTTTGAAATTGAGGATTTTGTTGATAAGGTATTGCTTGAACAGGATAATTAGGATTTTGAAAATGCAATTGATGTATTTGAGGAGCTTGGGGAGCAACATGTGGTACTTGAGGTGCAAGAGGAGCTTCCATATTATACAGTTGATGATTTTGAAAATTTTGATTTTGAGGATTTTGAAAAGCTATTTGAGAAGCTTGAGGATACATGTTTTGATACATTTGAGGATTTTGCACATGAGGATGAGGATTTTGCATTGAAGGATTATGCATTGGAGGAACTTGATATGCTTGAGTAGGAGCTATTTGTGGATTTTGATTGGTAGCTATAACATGTTGATTAGGCTCTTGAAAAGTCATTGGGTTCATTTGATTTTGGAAAGTTTTGGTGTAACTAGATTGTAAAGCATCTATAGTCTTGGCCAAATTGGATTGTGTAGCAATAAGACTTTCCATTTGCTTAGTGAGAATATCCACTTGAGATTGTTCAACTACACTTTTATTTGGCTCTACTTTAAAACCTTGAGTAGGCTCCATCATTTGAGGAATAGGAGTAGAGTCAAAAAGCATAGCATGGGATTGTTCTCTAACTTGCTCCTTAGTTTGTGGAAGGCTAGCTTGAGGAAGACTAGTTTGCTCATAAAGCATGGATTGTCTTTGATGTCTATGGGCTACAGCCTCTACTACTTTACGCACTTTTTGCCAATTGTCAGTAAGACCATAGCGCTTATCTGGTTCTTCTAATCGCCGTTCAACTTCCCTACGAGTTTCAGGATGAAGTAGCTTAAGAAAATTTATCACAAGATCAGGTTCCAAAGTTATCTTATCCTCATCAGGAAGTTGTTCATAGCGTCTAATATACTCATTTTGTAAGTGAGTAATAGAGCTACTAGGCTTTGGAGAATTGACCCATCATAAGAATCCATCTCGATTATGTTGGCTATAATCTTCAAGATAGAATTCTTTGAGCATCTCCTTTCTAAAATCACTCCAAGGAAGACTATCATATTGAGTGACACGGTTTATGATAGAGCTATCAACAATTCGTTCAAAGAATGATATCAAAAGATCTTCGGGAAGACCAAAAATCATAGCTTGCTCTTCAAACAAATCTAAGTAGCTTGTGATGTTGATACCATTGAATTTTCCCTTCTCTCTCAACATAGAAGAGACTATTCTTTGGCCTTGTTTCTCAACAATAAGGGATTTGAATCCTTCCTCCATCTTATGTGAATAAGCAAGTGATGCACGATGCTCTAGATCTCTCACAAATGCGTTTACTTCGCGACGAAGATGTGCACGATACCGTGAGAAATCCAGTGCAACACTCAAGAATGGTGATAATGATATGATGAGGATGAAAAATATGAAACAAAGGATATGGATCACAACCTCCCAACAAGATCAGAAGCAAATGCCACGAAGCGATTCACGTCGGGTTCAAATATGGAGGTGATCGCAATCCGGGTGGATCGGGTCCGGTCGTGGCACACACAGGGTGTATGAAGCTAATGAATGTTGGAAGGTTTAAAGATGTGAAGGTGAAATTAATGTTGAGTATGGAGAAGAGAGAGATGTTGAAATAATTATGGGAATGGGAATGTAGGTGTGCAAGTTAGATTGATGACATGAATGATAAGAATGAAAGAGAACCATACACACGAATCAAATTTGGAAGGAAGAATGGTCCATTGGAGGAGCTTCTTAAACACTTCCTAATTCTAATCCATATGTATAGCATTCTTTGGATGATATGTATGCATGACGAGAATAGATGGAATCCTTACACATAAATCAGTTTCGAAAGGAAGAATGGTCCAATATTGGAGCTTCTTATACACTTTCAGAAACTAATAAATATGTATGGATTTTTATGGATTATATACATGCAAGTGAATTATGATGATGGATTTCACTCACAAGCTCAAAGAAACATCCTCACTGGTTCAACGCAATACTGCGGAGCCTTCTCACACATAGAAGAAATAGAAGACATGTAAAAGTACTTAAGAGACTGAGAGAGGAGACAAGAGACAAGTGACAAGTGACATGAATTAAAAGAATTTGAATTAAGTTACATGTAAAAGATCGTCGTGGTACGTCATGCTAAGCAGTCTACTGATCAAAGGTGGTTCCGACCCTCAAACCATGACAGTTCAACCGAATGTCACACGTAAGAAGGTGAGTTCCACTCCAGTGACCCTATGTCTGTCTAGGCTCGTAACGTCTAACTAAAGAAGTCTAAGACTCATTAAAATCAGCTCTAACTCACTCACACGCTCCACCGAGGGTGAGTCAAGATAGAGATGCTGGTTTCAAGAGCCTATCCTAAATTGGAGTTCTAACTTAAATTTGAAACTAGGTTCTATACTCATACTAGCTCACCTTGGATCCTCACTCGCTCAACCGAGGGTGATCGTCTCAAGGAAACCGTAAGCTAGCATGAGCCCTATGGATGCCTAACAATGATGCTCTAGGAGTTTGGAGGGGGGTTTATATAGTTTTTTGAATGAATTTGGGCCCTTGGATCTAGAGAAATCAACTCTCAACTCTAGGATCACTACTTTTGATTACAACCATTTGATTAATCAAATCAATGGCTTGGAATTGTTCTTTCTATCAAATCTAGTGTAAAGGAGTGAAATTTAGGCGCCCTCATTCTCCACCATTGGATCTGGGGATGATCTGGACCGTCGGATCAGTGCTGACATCAATTCGGATAAGATAAGCCACTATTTTTGGAGAAATGCTGCATTATTGATCTTTGATTGTAAAAAAGGTCTTCTTTTATGGAAAAAATTCGTGGATCCTCCTTCCTTTATGCTTTAGTGCATCTCCACCCTTGAATATGAGCTCATCTTGACCGTACAACATGGTTCAATCATATTTTGACATGTGGCAGACATTCAAGCCTTCAATTTTCTTATTCTAGAAAACTGCGGTGACCTTGAAAACTGGACTTTGTGCTCTTTGACCCTCCAAAAAGTCTTTGATGAAGATGAAACATTGTAGGACTATGTTTCCAAAGATCTCCTTCAAGAATATGCAGAAAAAACTCCCATCTGAATCTAACTTGTACAAGTTTGACTACATTTGGAAGCTTGCAAGGTGGCATTAAGGTGTCTAGGAAGCTCGGATAGCCTTGAAACTTTATACAAATATGTAGCCACATATGGTCTTTATACATGCCAAACCATATGGCTAACATAAATTTCTATACAAGAATTTGTAGGGTCAAACTAGAAAAAATACATTTTTACAAAATGAACATAGCATATCAATGTGCTACTAAATCCATTTTCTGCTGAAATTTGGGCTATAGACTGCCTTTGACAATCTTTACAAGTATATGGATTTTCATCTAATTTGGTGACAATGAAATTTTTGCCCTAATTTCCCAACTTTGACCAGCTTTGACCGCTACCATGGACTTTCTTGATTTCTTTGAAACTTTGTATGTGAGTTTCCTTTGACATCCTTGATGCATCCTGGACTTCTCGGGGAATTCCGGCTACCTTCACCAAATATGTTTTTTGTAGGCCTTCACAAGTGAGAGAGGAGAGAAAATCTCGACGACAGCGCAGCCAACAGCGCCAACGGTGACTTCGGTGACTCGGATGACAAGGTATGTCAAGGTCTATGCCTTGGTCGCCGCCTTAGTCGTAAGCCTTGGAGAAAGCCTGGGGGTGCTCGCTTCGCTCTCACAAAAGGAACAAATCTTTTTGCCTCGAACCGCTCTGATACCAGTGAAGTATTTCGATGGCGCACCACACTGCACTCTCCTTCTCGAGAGCTCCACGACGATATGCTCGGAGTAGAAAACGGAGCTTCTTACGCCACGCACAGTACTCCGCACAAAAAACGCAGTACACAGGGAGCACGAAGACAGACTTCTTAAGTCTTACAAATGCGGTCGAACTTACAGTTTGTGACTGACCAGGCCACTATATGTTTTTATTAAAGAACATATACAAAGAAGTGTCCGGTGGCCATTTGGCCTTTCACATGGACACTAACGGTAACATGGCTGACTAGTCCACTATATGTTATATTAAAGAACATATACAAAAGTTTCTGGCAGCCATTTCTCCTTTTGCATGGACACTAACATAACAATCTCCTAGTAAAGGACAATATGGACAAAGTGACTATAGGAAAGAAATTAAGAATGTTAAAGAACACTTGAGTGTAGGTATACAAACTATACCTCCCACATTGTGGACATGTTACTCAATATACAAGTAACTTCGTAAGATCATGAATTAAGTAACCCCCATCAAGTGACAACAATATTAGAAGCTATCTTGTGGTAGGGCTTTGTCAAAGCATGTGCATTATCTTGGGTATTTTCTCAAGAATTTTGTGCTCAATGGGGAAGCACTCCCTATTGAAGTGATACCTCACCTCAATGTCCTTGGGCTTTGCATCATAGATTCTATTCTTATCCAAAGCAATGGAACTTACACTAACACTAAGTAAACTAGGTACATGATGAGATAGACCCATATCACAGTCAAGAGGAGAAAGCTAGTATGCTTTCTTACATGCCTCACTTGTTGTAACATACTATGTTTCTGTGATGTAAACAATTGTACATTCTTGAAAATGAGATCTCCAAGAAATACCACCTCTAGAAAAATAAAAAATTTAGCTTGATGTAGAATTTTGATTGTTTACACAACAATCATAATGAGAGTATATGCAACAGGATGCCTTTCCCCTACCTAATCATAGAAACGTCTCCTTACTCCCACTCAAATATCTCACTTTTAGCTCTTTAGGTTTCTTATAGGTTGCATGATGTGACCTAGTTTTTGAATTTCTTTGTTATCCCATTCCCTACGTAAAACATCATCAATCTCCGAAATTGAAACTCTCCTATTCAACCACCTTGTTTTTGTTTTTTGTACTAGGATGTTTTTAGAACATTCGATAAAAACATGAAGAGGTAGAAACCATTGAATCTTATTCCTTTGAGAACTTCAGCTTGTTGAGATTTCCCTTTGAATGCCATCTTTCATCTTGCACAAATAAACTTGTAACTTTTGATTGATCAAGGGACTCCCAATCTAATGAATAGATGTAAGGAGTAGGAAGATGTACACAATGTCCATATGCATTCCTACCTTATCATACCTAATATTTTGCGAATTAAAAAATATAATTAAATTCTATTGAAAATATAACAACTTGTCTGCATATAGAAGTTCTACATTGTCTTTATGAAGATATTTGAATGTTCTTGTTAAACATTGGACAAGTTTCCACTCTTGAACATTGGAAGGAAAAATATCTACAATACAAAACAAGATATTTTGTAAAACAAAAACAACTAAAAATGATGAAAGAGCATTGTTAAACTTCACTTAAAGTATGATGTGAAATGCATATGATTTTGGCACTAGGACCTTACTACTCCAAACATGTAGAAATCTTGCAAACCAGCCATGCCTTCTTAATTTGAAACTGGTAGTATGATCTTTCCAATGGCTTTTTCTGTCATCCCTTCTAGCTCGCTTCACTTTTTGGGCACCTTTGCAACTAGGAAGCCTACTCACCCAATCATTAATCTGCATAGAAAGAGGTTTCCATAAGGAATCCTCTCTTCTACTTTAAACTTGACATGAGGTCACACGGTTGGAAGGATGACAAGAAGTAGAACCCATTCAAAAACACATAGAAATAGTAGAGAATGATAAAAGTGGGAAACCAAGACTCACAGACTTTGTGAGTATTTATAGAAAAAAACTTTTGATTTACACATGGAAAATCAAGACTCAAAAACTTTTTATTTGATGTCTCAAGGTGTCCCAAAAATCATAGAGTTTTGTATACCCAAAAATATTTCATATCTTCAAGAATATCTAATTCTCTTGGAAATCTAAGGATTTGCTTTGTGTGGTGTGCAAAAGTATCCATTTCTGTATGAAAACAAAAAATTGTACACTGAATATAAGAATTACATAGCCTTAGTGGCACTTTTACAACATATCTACTAGAAATCCTTTCTTCATAGGATGAAAAGAGATAGGAATGTTTATAATCTTGTACATGTGGAGATCATCATTAGCAAAAAAACCCCTTTTTGGTTGTTTTTTGCGCTAATGTAGTACACCTTCAAATGTAGTTGTTGAAGGTAATGTAGATAGGATTGAAGATGATGATCTTCAAAATCCTCTTTGTGCTATGGTTCCTACTACATCTACTATAGAGGAACTCTTTTGGGATGGGAGATATGCTAAAGTACATGCATTGGTAGATTTGTCTATCAAATGTGTTAGTATCCCTCACATTTGCTCTTGCAAAACTATAAAGGATGCTTGGGATACACTTGTCCCTTTATACTAGGTAAGAAATAAGGATCATGTTGCTCACTTCCAAAACACTTGGAAAGTGAACATATGAATGAAGAAGATATTATGGATATGTTTTTACAAAGATAAAAATTTTGAAGGGACGGTTAATTTTTACTGATGGATTCTTGCTAAATGGTTCACTTTTTACAATTCTTAATATTCTTCCTAATTCATATCAGAGTTTTCATTTACTCTTCCATTTAGGATGAAAGGCAATCCAAATGGTTTAAAATTTTAGGACTTCATCTCTATTTTGTTATAGGAAGATCAATCCAGGGAAATAATTGCATTATGCATAAGCGAAAAAGTAAATGGATCTCATCTACCAATAAGCAAAAATCTACCAATGTTGCACAATCAAAGAAGGAAGGCAAAGATGAGAAGAATCAGAAAACTGGAAACAATTTTGTAAATATTGTAAGGGAAATGACCATTTCATAAAGATTTGTCCAAAACTTGATACAAAAGAGCTAGAGAAGAAAGAGGATGAAATGGTTGTTGCATAGACCTCTACACCTAAAGCAGAGTTTGCTAATCTTCTTTTGAATAAAGAATGGGAATTTACTATTGTATGCATCCATGAACAATCTTCTCATGACCCGTGTATGTTAACGGTTGACTCAAATGTTTGGTACTTTGATATTTGGGCAACCAAATGTATTACCTCCCAGTGTAGTTCCTTCAATTCACTTGATCTTGCCCCTATAGGGAATATTGTCATATGTGCTAACACCTCCTCTTATTTTATAGTGGGGATTTGTAAGATCATTATGAGTACTATTGATGGTCATTCTTTCACATTGTCAGATGCTTTATATCTACAAGGGATCAAGGAAAATATGTTTTCAATTTCAAAATCAGCCAAGATTGGCTTGCTTCTCATATTTGTTGACCATAGATGTATAATTCATGATCTCTCGAATGGAGATGTTATTATTGCCTCCAAAATTTTATGTCATGGGTTGTATAAGCTCATAGACTATGCAACACTTGTGAATGATTCAACATGGGCAATTCAAGATTCTTAGGGTATCTCAGATGCAAATCTTTGACATGCACACTTTGTTCATATGAATTTCAATAGTTTGCTATGCTTGCAGAAATCTAAAATCGTGTCCTCTCAGTCAAAAATTTATGCACCTTCTAAACATGTATGTGATGGCTATATTTTGGGAAAAATGCAATGTTCCTTCCTCTCAAAAGATGGCTCACTTTGAGCTACTAATAAATTATAGCTTGTTCATAGTGATGATTTTTGTCCTACATACGCACCTCTTCTAGGAACTACCTCACATTTTGTGACTTTTATTGATGATTTCTCGAGGCATGCATGGGTGTATCCATTGGAAGCAAGGTTCAAACGCTTTATGTGCTTCAAAAAATTTTTGGTTACGGTTGAAAATTTATTCGCATGTAAATAAGCCACCCTCTACTTTGGCCAAGGAAAGGAATACATGTATTTTGGTTTTAGTGCATTCTTTACTCAGTGTGGGATAAAACATCAGTCTATAGTGTCGTACACACCTCAAAAGAATGGATTGTGAGATGTGTGGTCAGATGTCAGGATATATCGCATAGATTTTGGATTGAAGATATTATGTGTGTAGTTGTGGATGGTATCTTGTAGACACACGTATGCAAAGAAAGTATAGTAACAAAATCTCACAAAATCATATAGAGAATAGAGAGAGACAAGAGACTAAACACAAGATTCGGTATGATTTCCCCCCACATACTCTGATGGACGAGTCTATCAGACTTTGTGTATTTATAGGTATTTTTAATTACATCCTGAATAAAACATGAGGGCAGCACTTCAATTTCTTTCTAAATGATCTACTACTTTTAAAAAAATGTCGCTTTCCAAGAGATCTATTATTTTTACAAAATATATAAAATACTATCTTTTAAATATCTTCAAAAACATTTGAATAAATCCATCCGTGTTCATGCCCTCATGATTCTTCACCCATTGAGTCAAAACACAATCACATTAAGATCTTCATGACATTGAAATCCATTGAACATTCCATTATTCCATAAAGTATAACATGCCTCCCAATTTATGAGAAAATGACCTTAGTTGATAAGAATAAAATAGACATGGATGGCCAGTCCCATTTCCCATTAGTGAACAATCATAAGCATATTCCATGTAGAAACACATGCATGGAAATGGAAAACTCGAATCTAATGCGACTTTGAATGATATGCACAAATCGAGTGGTCATAATGTGGAAATAATGATGTTTTATGAATCCATTGAGATTCTTCAAGTGAGTGATTTTTATGTTTTACTAAATATCTATGATATTGTTTACGAGTGCGGGTAGTAGCAACATCATAATCAAGTATTTTCTCTAGAACTAAAATTTCAACATCTGCTTTAAGTAAAGGAGGATCATCTAAAAATATATTGAGTGGTAAATTTCCTTTAAAGGATTTTTGAAAATTAATATGAAAAGAATTATTTATATTCCAATGAGAAGGTATGTCTAATCTAAAAGCATTCTCAATTATTTTTTGAAGAATATGGAAACATCCATAATAACATGGTGCAAGTTTAACCTTTGGATGTTGTTAAACAATTTTTAAGCATCTTTTAATTATTTATAATTGTACCAAGTCAAAAGAAAAGTTCTTGTTTTGGAAATTTATAAAGGGAAAAAAAAAAGGTAAAAGTAATGTTATATAAAATTTTAAAGGAATGGAGTCTCATTATGTGAAAATATGCTAGTAGATAAAGCATATCTATTGTAAGTGAGAGGTGGTGGGTTCAAATCTCCTACATGCTTAAGAGGGGAATAAGTAAGATCTTATTGCCATTCATTAGTTAGAAATGGTTTGCGCATAGCTAAGGGCTGGCAACAGAACCAAAGGAAACCAAATCAAATTAAAGCCAAAGATGCCACCATTATAAAACGAATTTAGAAAACGAACCTAACTGAAACTGGAACATTGAACACTGCATAATGAGCACAGTGAGCACAGTGAGCACAATTAGCACAGTGAGTATAGTGAGGTGGTGGCAGTAACTGAGTGGATAACCGAGTTCATAAAACGAATAACCAAACTTGAACTGGAATAGTGAACACTACATAATGAGCATAGTGAGTACAGTGAGCATAGTGAGCATAGTGCGTATAGTGAGCATAGTGTGAGATAGAGCACAATGAGCACAGGTCATAGTAACAAATTCAAAAGAAAAATAAAAAAAAAAGACATCGACCAAAAAAAAACGTGAATTGACAAATGTAAACCTAGATTCGACGAGAATAGACAAACTAAAACAGATGTCGAATCATGAATGATGGCCACAAATCACAAACCAACACCGAGAAGTATACCTCTACAAATGTGTGCAAGCTAGGGTACCACTATTGATCGGATCTTGTAGACTCATGTATGCAAAGATAGTATAGTAAAAAAATCTCACAAAACCATACATAGAATAGAGAGCGATAAGATAGTCATGGACAAGTTTACCCGAGTATGTTTACTTATAGGTATTTTTCATTACGTCTTTAATAGAAGATACATGAGGGTGGTGCTTTGAAAAATGTGTGTTTATAGAAAATCTACTTTATTTACAAATTTTTGCTTTCTAAACAATATACTACTTTTACGAAAACCTCACTGTCTAAGCGATCTACTATTTCTACAAAAAAAATATAAAATACTATCTTCTAAATATCTTCAAAAATATGTGAATAAATCCATGTGCACTCATGCCCTCATGATTTTCCACCTCCTAAATCAAAACAAAATCACATTAAAAACCTCAAAACATTAAAATCAATTTAACATCTCATTATTCTATAAAGTATAATAGTCTTGAATGTATCTTCTTTGAGTTAGATACATCCCTCCATCTGTATAAATTACTTGCATACCTCGAAAATATGTGAGCTCACCTTAGTCACTGATTATGAACTACACATGTCTGTTGATCCTTTGACATAGATAGATAACGTCATTGTGATCCCTTTTGATGAATAAAGAAGGATTAGGGCTGCTAGCTTTGAACCCTGTATTTCTCTTAAGGGGGTCTAAAAAATAGGTTTGGCTTGCTAAATTGCATAAAACTCCTAATTTATAACAACCAATGAAAGAGAAATCACCTTAACACTGATTGGATGTCATCTCAATTTTTCAAGGATATGCAGACAATGACCGTGAGACTGTGAAACTCCAATCTCTCTAAATTTACTTAATCCAATAACTTGAAAATTTACACATACAAACTAGACTACTGATACCTTTTAAATGAATGCATAATCATTTGATTTCAAGCTCTAAAGAGATATCAACTACCTCTACACATTGGTCGAGTCTAAGGAAGGAGGAGAGAATAGAAGGGGCACCAAGCAATGAGCAAAGAGTATATGTGTTGCTTCAAATCAACCTTCAACTTAATGTAAGAATATTTTGATTCTTTGTATAGCCTCTTGAGGATCTAACCATGCCTCTTCTTCATGAATTCAAATTCTAAACTAGGTGGGTTTGGTACTTTAGATTGATTGGAATCTTTTTGTACAATCTAGGAAAATAGAAAGTTGAAGTCATATCTACTTCTTGATTGATTGATTGAGAATTAATCTCAACTACTTCTAAATTGTGTCTTTTGGGACTTTTAGTTTTCCCTATTACAAAGGTAAATGCCTTGCAACTTACATAAGAGAGTGATCATATGTGATTAATCAATGAATAGAACTAATGAATGCAAATAGGACTCTGGAAGGAGTATATATGGTATCATTCAAATGATGGTTTTGATCTAGATCATCTCCACCACAAGCATAATGAAAGCTTGATTTTCCAATAGTTCATAAGTCCTTGGCAAGCCTAGTTGGCATCTTTTGGGTAGTGGATCGTATGCAATAAAGTCAATGATTCAGTATGCATGTTAACATGTCAGTACTTGAAGTTTTATGAGATTTTGACACTCATCATATGCTTGTTTGGAGGGGATACTCTTACAAAAGTTTTCTAGATTTATTTGGTTTTATCAATTATATAGTGGTTGGTTCACTCCTTCATACACTTATTGGTATGAGCACATCTATTCTCACATAATATTTTTGGTTCGTCATTGCTGCTCATTAGTTCATTGTTGGGAAGAGTCTATTGAATTTTTCGAGAATTTTTCTCTATCATCATGGCATCAAAGGTCTCAAGCACTTCTGATGGGCTAGAGCCTAGTGCTAGTGTTCCAAAGAGGAGCTATAACTTGTAGGGCAAATAACATTTGAAGATGTGGAAATTTGATGGTCAAAATTTGCTCTATGGAAGAATAACATTAAAGATGTGCTTATTCAGAGGAGCCAATAGAATCTAGTAAATGGAATCTCAAAGAAGGTTGCTAACATGGATCAAAATGATTGGGATGATTTGGATGAAATGGCCTAGTCTACCATTCAATTGCACCTAGAAGATAATGTTTACTTTATAGTATTGGACTATGAAAGTGCAGAGGAGCTTTAGAAGACATTATGCAATACATATCAAGAAGAGAGGATATCAAAAGTGTATCTCATTGGAAAGTTATAGAACTTGCATGAAGGACATAGATAGTGTTGGTGCTCATCTAAATGATTTTGATGCTATATTCTCCCAGTTATAGGCTCAAAACATGGAGATGGATAGTGAAATGAAAGTAGTCTTGCTGCTATGCACCTTGCCATCATCATGGGATGTGTTTTGCACAACTATTAGCAATAGTGCACATGGTGGTAAACTATTCTAGGATGACATATGTAGCGCACTCTTAAGTGAGGAGGTTTGTAGAAAATCTATGGTTGGAACTCAAAGTGGAGATGCATATAATGTTCATGATTCATACCAAGGAAAGAGTCATCAACATGGCTGGAGTAGGAACAAAGAAAAGAATGGTCAATTGAATAAGAGTAGAAGTAAATAAAGGAAGAGGGATATCAAATGCCATTATTATCATAAGAAAGGACACATGAAGAAAGACTGCTATGCGTGAAATAATGCTAAAGGTAAAGGGAAAAATGTTGAGGCATGGTAAACAGTTACCTATACAATCTACTTGAACCGTGAAGATCAAAGAGTTCAATGCTATTTTTGATGAAGCTGACGTGTTGACACTTGACAATAGTATGCCTATTGATGCTCTTATGGTTGATTCTCTTTCTCACACATGGCTGGTATATTCTAGTGTTTTGTTCCATGTGACACCACATAGAGAATGGTTCTCTACTTATTTGACAAGGCCTCTTGGTACTATGAGACTCCGTAACTCTTACTAGTGTGACCTTGTCAAGGCTGGAGATGTGGTTGTGTAGTTCATTGACGGTTCATAATTTACTATGCATAATGTATGACATGTACCTCATTCATCATGTAGTTTGATGTCCATTGATCAACTTGATGACCTTGGTTAGAAGGTGGTCTTCTATGCATAATCCTTTTGCATATCAAAAGGAAATGTGGTTATTGCAAAATGATGCAAAGTTGGTTCAGTTTATCCTTTATTTCTATCATAGAAATAACACTTGTTAGTTATTAGTGAACAGCCTATGGCTTGTCTTTAGCATGGTTTTTTGGGCCACATGTCTTATAGTGCAATCAAAAATATTTGTAGTTCTGGCTACTTACATGTGTTATCTTTCTATGATTTTTCATTTTGTGAGCATTGGCAATATGGAAAACAAACAAACAATGTTCATAAAATGCACGTTGACTCTTTGATTCTACCTTTAGATCTTGTTCATAGAGATGTGTATGGTCCTATGAACACAAGTTCATTAGATGGTTCTCTTTACTTTCTCAATTTCATAGATGATGCTACTAGAAATGTTTAGGTATATCCTATCAAATCAAAGGACGAGATATTCCCTACCTTCAAAAAAAGGCTTGCTTCACTTGAGACTAAAAAAGGAACTAAACTCAAAGCTTTACATTCAGATAATGGGGGTGAGAATAACTCACATGAACTCATTCTTTCCTATTTGTCTAGAGGAATTCATAGAGAGTTTACAACTCTCTTATACCCTAGTACATAATGGTGTAGCTGATAGGATGAATAGAACTACTTAGGATAGAGTGACTTCTATGTTGCATCATGCTAAAGTTTCAGAAGGCTTTTGGGTAGAAGCAATACTGAGTGCAATTCATGTGATTAACCTTTCACCTAGTACTACCAAATGTCTAAAAGTGGCACATGGAAGCCACCATATTATGATCATCTTTGAGTTTTTGGGTGTGAAACAGATATGATCAAGAAGGACAATTTACATATAGCTTATGAGATCGTAAATCACAATTAGTGATCAAAAGTAGTGATGTCGTTTTCAATGAGCCTAAGATGCATACAGAGTCCATTAAGGAGGTTGAAGTGGGAAGAGTGGTGTTTGAGGATACTAGTCCTCATAGGGATGTTCAAGAGAATGTGCAATTAGGTAACCCTATAAATGTTCCTGTTCATCAACCATTGAGATGCTCAACACGTGTCTCACATCCACATGATAGATATGTTCCAAGTTTGGTTTCTTTTATGCTAATGGATGTTGGGGAGCCTTCTTGCTACAAAGAGGTGATGGAGACAAAGGATCATGTCAAATGGGGCCATGCCATGAAGAGTGAGTTGGATTCTATTCACAAGAATGGTACTTGGGAATTAGTAGCTTTGTGAAAAGATAGGAAAGATTTACCATGTAAATGGGTATATAAGCTAAAAATTACATGAGATATTTATTCTTCCGAGTATAAATCACAACTTATTGCAAACGTTTTTAAGCAACAACATGGTGTTTATTTCAAGCTAATCTTATGTCGTGGTCAAGATGACTACCCTTTTGCTTGGATTCATTGCAATGGAGGACCGCAAATTAGTCAAAATGGATGTAAAAAATCCTTTCTTGCATGGAGATCTAAGAGATGAGATCCATCTACAATAACTAGAGGGTTATGTAGTTCTTGGCAAAAAGGTTTATTTTGTAAGTTGAAGAAGAGCTTATATTTTTAATACCATTTCACATTTTTCTAACTCCATTTTGTTCAAGCCAAGGATTCCTCGAGCTTGAGGAGTATTAGCAATATCTACCTTCTGATTTTCATAAATTTTAGACTCCATTTGAGCCCTCAAATAAGCATGGAACCTAATTTTTAACTAGGCCAGATACTAGGTTAGAAAAGGGCCAAAACTAGTCAAAAAACAATAAATGGAGCTAGGGAGCTCATTTTTAGGTTTGGCTTGTTGTAGATTTAAGCTTCTGTAAGAGAGTTCTTTTGTAATAGAAAGTTTTCCATTGTTCCTATCTTTTTTCTTACCGTGTGAGCACATGTGTATGTATATGTATGCATGCTAGTGTGCTTCTCACTCACACACTTCTGCCTTCACTTGCTCAGATCTTCATACCAGACCTCATGTCTCCATAGATTGACATTTATGAGGTGGACCTCCTCACATTAGTACTCACCATTTGTGCTCGAGTGAGAGTCATGTGGTCAAAAAACTCAACTATCTATAATCCATGGTACATCAACATGAGCTTGAGAGGATGAGCATACCTCCTCAATAGCTGCCCATGGTTCTAGCTATATGTTGTTTGCCTCCTCTTTGTTGTTCCAAGATGATTTCATCGTCCCATTTTATTCATTAGCTTTCTTCTTTCTACAATCCTTGATGGCATGGAGTTTCTTTTCATAATAGAAACAACTTCCTATGAATTCTTTTTCTTCTTTGGATTCTTCTTTTATCCATCAAAAGAGCCTTTTCCTTTTGCATTAGGTGAGAATGCAACATATACTATTAGTGTCCATGTGAAAGGCCAAATGACCACCATACATTTCTTTGTATATGTTCTGTAATAAAACATATAGTGGCCTAGTCAGCCATAGACTGTAAGTTCAATTGCATCTTTGTGCTCCCTGTGTATTGTGTCTTTCTTGTGTATTCTAGAGCCTCTATGCAGAGTACCATGTGCAGCCCTAGAGCTCAGTTTTCTACTATGAATATATCATCATGCAGCTCTCGAGAAAGAGAGTGCATTATGGTGCATCACATTCTAATTAATTCACTGGTATCAGAGAAATCCAATGCAAAAAGCTTTGTTCCTTTTGCACGAGTGAAGCGAGCAACCCCTCTCCCCCCCTCCCTATTCCTCCAAGGCTTACGACTAAGGTGGCAACCAAGGCATAAACCTTGGCATGCCTTGTCATCCAAGTCATCAAAGTCACCATTTGGTGCCATTGGTTGCGTGCGAGGGAGGACATCAATGATCAAGGAAGATAGAGGTTGTTCGTACTTCCCGGGAGGTCGCCCATCCCAATACTGTTCCCCCTGGAGCTCCCTTAATCGTGGAAATCCCTTGCCACTAAGATACACTTTTGTGGTGTCTGAAGAAGAGGAAAGACTAAGGTTAACATTACCTTGAACATGTTTTGGGTCCCTCGAAGCTTCATTCTTTGCTTTCAAAGCCTATTACTGAAGTATTTTTGGGGTGTCTTTTGGAGCCAGTTTGGAGTACTTTCACACATAGGTCTCTTCACACAAGTCCAAGAAAATCAAGAAGAGTATTATTTGAACTTCTTTGAGAACAAATATCAAACTTTCCACCTGTGTTTTTAGCCACACTCATAAAACTACAGGTTTCTCGAAAGGTTTTTAGTTTTGGTGGGAGTAGCCACTGCAAATTTATGCAGGTTTTTGACCATAAAACATCAGAGTTGACAGACACTTTCAGGTGTTTTTGGCTAGTTTTTGGGCTGTGCATTCAGCCTTTTAGTGTCATTTTATGGCATATATTGAGCACATACACACCATGTATGCTTCTATGGATATGGCTTATGTACTTCAATGTGGTTATTGATATAGCGGTTATGTTTTTTGCATAAAGCCTTTTACATTTGATAAAGAGGGTTGTGGTGAGGTTTTCTTAGCTCAGAGACACCCAGATGTTAGGCTCTCTTTGGTGATGCAGGTGGAAGACTTACCGGGGCTCGCCATAGGTGATGTATGATAGTTGTTGATAGGTGCTCAATAAGCCTAGTTGGCTTCTATTAAGTAATTGATTAGATGTAGTGGAGGCACTTATTCACTATGTAGGTAAACATGTCAATACTTGCAATTTTTTGAGATTTTGACACTAGTCATATGGCCATTTTGCAGAGGATACTCTAGCAAAATCTCTTTGGATTTTTGGTTTTGTCAATTATATAGTGTTCGTTTTACTCCATTGATACACTTATCCATTAGTGTTTGCACTCTTCTAGCTCCATTATCATTCTATTCACTTCTCTACCATCATGACATCATAGGCCTCATGCACATCTGGTGGATGCGGGTCTAGTTCCAATGTTCCGAGGAGGAGCTATAACTTGTAGGGCAAAGATCATTTGAGATCCAAAAATTTTATGGCACAAACTCTGCTCTATGGAAGAATCAGGTTAAAGATGTTCTGATTCAAAGGAGGCAATGGAGGCCACTAAATGGGATTTTAAAGACGCCTCCTAACATGGATAAAAATGATTGGGATGAGTTAGATGAAATGGCTAGGGCTACCATTCCCTTGCACTTGGTAGATAATGTTTATTTTGAAGTACCAGACTATGAAAGTGCGGAGGAGCTCTAGAAGAAGTTATGCAATACATATGAAAAAGAGAGAGCATCAAATAAAGTGTATCTGATGAGAAAATTATATGACCTTTGCGTGAAGGACACAGATAGTGTTGCTGCTCATCTAAATGAGGTTTATGCTATATTCTCCCAGTTACAGGCTCAAAAAATGGATATGGATAATGAAATGAAAGCAATATTGTTGTTATGCACCTTGCCATCATCATGGGATACGTTTTGCATAGCTATTAGCAATAGTGCACCTGGTGGTAAACTCAGGTATGATGACATATGTGGAGCACTCTTGAGTGAGGAGATTCATAGAAAATCTATGGTTGGCACTCAGAGTGGAGATGCATATAATGTTCCTGATTTTTACCAAGGAAAGAATCAGAACCGTGGTAGGAGGAAGAACACGGAAAAGAATGGTCAATGGAATAAGAGTAGAAGTAAATTAGGGAAGAGTGATATCGAATGCCATTATTGTCATGAAAAAGGACATATGAAGAAATATTGTTATGCATTGGAGAATGCTTAAGGTAAAGGACAAAATGTTGATGGGCATGTTAAACAGTTACCTGCACCATCTACTTTGACTTTGAAGATTGAAGAAATTAATGCTATTTCTCATGATGCTGATGTGTTGACACTTGATAGTACTGTGCCAACTGAGGCTCTTATGGTTGATTCTCTTTTCCACACATGGCTGTTAGATTCTGGTGTTTCTTTCCATGTGACACCACATAGAGAATGGTTCTCTAATTATGCAGCAAACTCTCTTGGTACCGTGAGACTTGGTGACTCTTATGAGTGTGACATTGTCGGGATTGGAGATGTAGTTGTGCATTTCATTGATGGTTCAAAATTTACTATGCATAATGTACGTCATGTACCTTAGTTATCATGCAGCTTGATGTCAATTGGTCAACTTAATGACCTTGGTTAGAAGGTTGTCTTCTATGCTCAGTCCTTTTGTACATCAAAGGGCAATATGGTTATTGGAAAAGGAACCAAAGTTCGCCCACTTTATCATTTATTTATATCATAGAAAGAACACTTGTTAGCTATTATTGAATAGCCTATGGCTTGTATTTTTCATGGTCATTTGGGCCATATATTTGGTAGTGAAATGGAAAATATTTCTCATTCTGGATACTTACCTGTATTATCTTTCTATGATTCTTCATTTTGTTAGCATTGTCAATATGGAAAGCAAACAAAAAATGTGCATAGAACGCACATTGACTCTTCAATTGAGCCATCAGATCTCGTTCATATAGATGTGTGTGGTCATATGCCCACTAGGTCCTTAGGTGGTTCTCTTTACTTTGTCACTTTCATAGATGATGCTACTAGAAAAGTTTGGGTATATCCTATCAAATCAAAGGATGAGGTATTCCCTACTTTCAGAAAATGGCTTGCTTGACTTGAGACTGAAAAAGGAACTAAGCATAAGGCTTTACGTTCAGAGAATGGGGGTGAGTATGCCTCATATGAATTCAGCCTTTTTCGTCAAGCTAGAGGGATTTGTAGAGATTTTATAGCTCCTTATACCTTAGTATAGAATGGTCTAGCTCAAAGGATGAATAGAACTATTCAAGATAGAGTAGTTTCTATGTTGCATCATGCAAACCTCTCACAAAGTTTTTGGGTAGAAGCACTTTTGACTGGAGTTCATGTGATTAACCTTTCACCTAGTACTACCAAAGGTGTGAAAGTGGGACAAGAGTTATGCACGGGGAAACCACCATATAATCATCATCTTCGAGTTTTTGGGTGTGAAGCATATGCTTATATACCCAAGAACCTTAGACAAAAGTTGGACCATAACTGAAAGAAATGCATTTTCCTTGGATATGGTCAAGAAGGACAATATGGATATCGCTTATGGGATCGTGAAACACAGTTACTAATCAAAATTAGTGATTTCATTTTCAATGAGTCTAAGATGCATAAAGAGCCCATTAAGGAGGTTGTAGTGAGAAGAGTGGTGTATGAGGATACTAGTCTTCTGGTAAGCATGCATAAAAATGTTGCACATAGGGACGTTCAAGAGAATGTCCGATTAGATGAATCTGTAGATGTTCTTGTCCAACAACCATTGAGACGCTCTGCATGTGTCTCACATCCACCTGGTTCCAGATTTAGATTTTGTTATGCTAGCAGATGTCACTCAACCTTCTTGCTACAAAGTGGCTACGTAGACTGAGGGTCATGTCAAGTGGGAGAGTGCCATGAAGAGTGTGTTGGATTCTATTTACAAGAATGGTACTTGGGATTTATTACCGTTGCCAAAGGGTAGGAAAGCTTTACCATGTAAATGGGTATATAAGCTAAAATTCACATCAAATAGTGCTTCTCCAAAGTATAAAACATGACTTGTTGCAAAGGGTTTTAAGCAACAACATGTTGTTGATTTTGAGGAAATCTTCTCTCACCTGGTCAAGATGACTACCCTGTGCGTGTTGCTTCAATTCGTTGGAATGGAAGACTTAGAGCTATTCCAAATGGATGTGAAAATTGCTTTCTTGCAAGGAGATCTTACAGATGAGATCTATATGGAACAACCAGAGGGTTATGTAGTTCCTAGCAAGGAAAGTATAGTTTGTAAGCTCAAGAAGAGCTTGTATGGACTTAAACAGTTCCGTAGACAATGGTACCAAAACTTTGATGCTTTTAAGAAGTCTCAAGGCTATTCTCGAAGCAACGAGGATCATTGTCTCTACACAAAGACATGCTTAGATGGCAGCTTGATATGCTTGATACTTTATGTCCATGATATGTTGATTGTTGGGAAGTCCTCTTATGACTTGTCAATTCTAAAAAAGAAGTTGCATCAGACATTTGATATGAAGGATTTGCGGGATGCCAAACATATTCTTGGCATGCACATTACTCATGAGAGGAGTAAAAGATGCATATACTTGTCTCAAAGTGTAGACAATCTTTAGTCTACATCAGGGTACATTTTTCATTTTGTTGGAGGTGTTATCTCTTGGAGATCTCGTCTTCAAGAATGTACAATTGTCTCGACCACAGAAGCAGAGTATGTTGTAGCAAGTGAGGCATGTAAGGAAGCAGTGTGGCTTTCTTGTCTTGCTTATGATATGGGTCTACCTTAGCATGTACCTCATTTGCTTAATGAGAGTCAGAGTGCCATTGCTATGCTACAGATGCTTTGACTAAAGCTCTGCCACAGGATATCTTTCAACACTACTCTCACTTGATGAGGGTTACTTGATTCATGATCTTACAGAGTCACTTGTATAGTGTGTAACATGCCCATCAAGTGGGAGGCATAGTTTGTATACTTACACTACGGTATTCCTTATCATTCTTTTTTTTTCTCCCATAGTTACTTTAGCCATATTGGCCTTTAGTGGGAGATTGTTATCGTTAGTGTCCATGTGAAAGGCCAAATGGCCACCAGACACTTCTTTGTATATATTCTTTAATAAACAATATAGTGGCCTGATCAGCTATAGACTATAAGTTCGACCGCATTTGTAAGACCTAAGAACTCTATCTCCGTGCTCCTTGTGTATTTTGTTTTTCTTCTCTATTCTACATCCTCTGTGCGGAATACCCCGTGAGGCCCTAGAGCTGAGTTTTCTACCCCGAGGACATACCCTATGCGGCCCTATAGCTTAGTTCTCTACTCCAAGGATGTCATCCTAGAGCTCTCAAGAAGGAGAGTGCACTATATTGCATCACCATCTAATTACTTCAAGTTGGTCTTACCTGCATATTAATGGTTGTTGCTAATCCACCATACATTGCTGAAAGAATACACACACATCTCCGAGCATGATCTTCTAGTGTTATAACAACACCAACAAAAGTCAATTGGTCTTGTAGAAACTTTATACATTTTATAAAATCTTTAGCCTTTTCAGAATTAGAATGCTTTTCATTTTCCATCTAGTTTTCTATGTTTTTTATCCTATTGTGATTCTTGGTCTCATACTAATGAGCCAATATGCCCCAAACCTCTTGTTCTTTAGTAATGTGTTGAACTAAAGTAATCATAGAATCACTTATAATAGTTACATTTGCACAAAATGCATTATCATTCCACATGTTCCAAGGTAATAGAAGATATGGATCGATTTTCATCATCAAACTTGATTCTACTAGATCTTCAATTGCTACAGTCTCTAGATATAATCCCCTCAGTCCCATGATAGTGTCAAGTAATTCATAAAAGTCTAAAATTGTAGTATGTTTCATCTTTGAGAGCATATAAGTGGTTTCATCCAGCTTCCGTTCAGTGAAGGTGCGAAAGAAAATTTGAGAGAAGTAGCCTTCTGTGGATCCAAGAATTTTCTATGGAATATTCCCTATCGAAGTAAAAAATCATTCATATTTGTTAAGTCAGTTGAACCAACCCAAGTCCCATATGGGGATATATATATATATATATATATATATATATATATATATATATATATATATATATATATATATATATATATATATATATATATATATATATATATATATATTTATATATATATATATATATATATATATATATATATATATATATATATATATATATATCCCCATATGGGACTTGGGTTGGTTCAACTGACTTAACAAATATGAATGATTTTTTACTTCGATAGGGAATATTCCATAGAATATTCTTAGATCCCATAATTATGGACCATGTTAACTCACTTTCCTTAAAATACTTTACATGGTCTAGTTCGACCTTCATCCAACATGCTAGTTGGGATCCCCATCAATTAGGTAATGCACGCTTGGCTTCTCCTCATAATGAGGGCCTTACAATATGTGCATTAGTATATATAGTCACCAGGGGTTGGAATTGTTCATATACTAACACCTTCTCAAGAGCCATCCTTTGCTAGTAATAAGTTCTATGTATCATTCATTGATGATCATAGTAGAATGAAGTTCATATTTTATTAAACATATGAGTGAAATCTTTCATTGCATCAAGATCATTTGTCAAGAAGAAAATAGGAAGGTATTTTAAGGATCTAAGCTTCGATGGAGGGGGAAAGTATTTCTCTCAAGCTCTTAGTTTCCATATGAACGTATCAAAAGAGAAGTTACATGAAGGTATGCTGAGCAACAAAATGGATTTGTAGAGAGAAGAAATAGAATCATAGCAAGATCATCTAGAAGCATGCTAAATGATATCTAGAAGCATGCTAAATGATATGTTAGCATGTTTCTACATTATTTGTAGTGTTCCTACTATTGGATTTCATAATTGAACATCATATGAGGCATGAAATGGAAGGAAACAAAGTGCCAATCATGTGAAAGTGTTTGGTTGCATATGTTATGTGCATACACCTAGTGAAGTGAGATCAAAACTTAATGTGAAATCAGAAAAGTGTATATTTATTGGTTATGCAGATACTCAAGGAGGGTATAAATCTATAATACTCATTCCAATAAGGTGGTTGTCTTACGAGATGTAAATGTTGATGAGTCATTTTCATGGTATGCACATAAGAAAAGTTTGTAGGTCATAGATGGAGATGAAAGAGATACAAGTGAAAGACAGGAGTGCTCACATCAGCCCACAAGATCTTTAAGTGAGGAGAAGATAGGTTTGGATCAAGCAGAGTTACCTTTCAATTGAACATCTAGACAAGAGTCATTTCCAAGTGGTAAATTAAAGGCAAAGTCCAATTGCTCAAGTTAATGATGAAGGAGAAGAATTTGGTAGAATATAAGAGCATGGAGAGTAATCAAAGATTCATTATAAAAGAGAAGAAGCACCTACATTCAAAGTAAGAAGAAATTCAAGAGAAAGTAAGCAACCTCAAAGGTATACATGTGAATTTTTTATGAATACTCATTATGCTTTTATGAAAAATGTTGAGATAAAAAGAAATGATAAAGTGGAGAAAGAAACGAAAGAAGAAATGAATGCACTACAAGATAACAAGAAGTAGATTTTAGTTCCTAATACACCGAAACAAAAGGAATTTTTCTCCAAATGGGTTTTAAATATCAAAAGAAATAGTGATCATAGTGTATCAAGATGAAAGGCTAGACTTGTAGCAAAAGGATATGCTCAAACTCAAGGATTCAACTATGAGGAAACTTTTAGTTCAATAGAAAACATTGCCACACTAAATTTCATTGGCTTTATATGAAAATAAAAGATGTAGTATATCTCAATTAGATAAAAGAATGCCTTTCTTAATGGTGAGTTAAGTGAACAAGTATATATGTCACAAACAAATGGTTATGTGGATGTTAGATGTCCTAATCATGTATCTAGGTTAAACAAGGCATTGTATGGTCTTAAACAAGCACAAAGGGCATGTAATACAAGGTTGGTGAATTATCTTATGCTCTAAGGATACATGATAACTCATGCTAATCCTTCAATTAATCTAAATTATGTAGATGACATGTATGTATATCTATGCACTTATGTGTATGACTTTCTGATTACAAGGAATGATGCAAACATATGAAGACATCAAAGGTACTTTGGGAAAGGAATATAAAACTTCTGATCTTGATCATTTTGTTAGATGGTTTTCTTGGGATTCAAATTGTGTATGGAGATGATGGTATGTGGTTGATACAGAGAAAGTATATATATGTGATATCTTGAAAAGGTTTGTTACACAAGAATATAATTTTATTTCTACTCCAATGGAATGTAATGCAAATTTGAGTGCAAGAAAAGGTGAGAGTTGCATGATATGAAGGCTTGTAGATCCATAATAGGATCTTTGATTCTACAAAAAAAAACAACTAGACCTCATATATGCTATGTAGTGGGACTATTGTCATAGTTTATGCATGAACATTGAGTATCTCATATGCATGCAACTAAAAGAGTGTTCAGGTATTTGAAAGGTACCATGAACAAAGGATTATTCTATATTCATGATGCTGATTTAACTCTTAAAGTCTTTACTGATGCAAGTTGCATTGGATGCAAAGATGAAGGATGAACCACAAGTGCACATGTGGTAATAACAAGACACAAGACATTAACGTGAAACTCCAAGAAACAACCCACAATTGTTCTATCTTAGATAGAGGCTCAATATAGAGGTTTAGCATTCTCTACTATTGCCATTATGTGCTCTAAGAAGTCCTTTTGTGACTTGAATCTTTAGGTTGATATACCATTGGTATATGGGGATAACTTAAGCAGCAGTCAGTAATTTTTTTTGAAAAAAAGAACAAATAATAAATATCTTCACAAAATCCTTGGATGTATATATATTCAACTATATTCTTGACATGAAGGAGATACCCTTTGGAACTTGAGGAAGAGATTTTTGAGAAAATTGTTTTTATGTATAGGTAAAGGTACAAGTCCAAAAAAATGCAAATAACTTTGGAAGGCCTTAAAGCAAGTTAAGAAGGCTCCAATAAATTATAACGGATAGATAAAGTACCATGTGATATCTAAAACATGATGATTCAAATGAGCGAGTCAGAAGGGAGTTGTTGTTGTGCCCTAGTGGATGGTGGATATGGCTAGTTCTCAAAGTCCAACCATATTTTTATCATCTCACCATTTATGTCGTGGAATACCTCCACTCAAGTGTTTATCACGATCTAGAACTTATTAAGAAAGCTTTTGGTTAGTTTCTCATCCTATAAAACAACAAGAGAAGTCATGATAATCTTTGAAGTCAAAGAGAGTCATATGTCCATCTCTCCGTTGTAGTTTTATAGAAAGAGATTGTAAAAACTTGTATTTCCCTCATTATATATATATTCAAATCACATGTTTGAGGGTTCATTGGAAAACCCATTTCTATACTATCATTGTGTAAATGTTTTTATTCATTGGAAATGTATGCTGAGAGAACTCATCTCTAAAAGTAGATTGTGTTCTTGGGTTTATCTTTGCTCAATGTCTCCATTAAACTTGCAAATTTGTAGAGGTCATATCTGCTCATGTATTTATTCAATTTGTGTGTTGTAAAGCTCATGTAAAAGCTCCTAGTGTCTAATATGTGTGTGAAAAATAGGTCTAAACTGTTCCAAGTGACAAGGGAACAGAAAGATTTGCAAGGATGATTGGTCATCTTTGCATAAGTTTGTGAGAAGATCAACTAGTTCATAGGGGGTTCTGCCTCTTCTAGCTATACTTTAGAGCTCAATTCACTCTAGACTTGGTATCAAAGCAATGAATCAGAGCATCATGACTTAGAACCACAATAAAAGTTTACCTTAGAGGCTTCTATAATTTGATTAATGGTGCAAATATCAAGCCTTCAATATCCAAGGATCCTATAAGGTGTCGATTTCCTTTTGCTACAGCGCCGGTGGCTTCAACAGTAAGCGATGCCACAGAGCCACAGAGATGATGTATTCTCCTCCCAATGACGCCCGAGTTGGCTTCTCATTAAGTTCTCATATGCTCTTGACTCTCCAGTCTCTCTATATATGAGATTTTTATTATGCCCCTTCTACCAAATGGTAAATATACCCGTATGATGCCATATGGCATCTATGCAACCTCACTCAAGTAGGTGTGCATCCATAATATGACATTTCCTTCCTCTTAAAAGCATTTTCGTCCTCAAAAATGTAAATAAAATGTCGGTAGTGGTAGAAGAAAGTGCTCGGACTCCCCTAAACCCCATGTACTCTATGTACATGGTCATCTCTGTGTGTTGTTTCCCCATATCCTTCCCCTTAAGAAGTCTCATATGAGATCATCTCAAAGGCGAGAAACCGTCTAAGTGGTGCTTACTATCTCCCATATACACTCAACTTCTAGACTATCACTCCCATGACATATAACATCACCAAAATGACCTAAGTCCATGTGATGTATCCTCTATGGAGTAATAATATAAAAAGCAAGTGTAAAGTGCCAAGCTCATAGGCTGGACCATACCATAATGGAGATAATAAACCATAGAATCCTATGAAATATAGAACAAAGTCCCATAACAAGTGAATCCAAACCCATCTATGACTAAATGATAGATTGCCCTCATACCACTCTATGTCTTCCTAACCTTGAGTGTAATCACAAGTAATGGTTTGACTTAACTATCTTGTGAACTATGCAAATCCATCATCGAGCTCATGGTGGTAAAATGCAATTTCTACATTTCACCAACCAAGAAGTCTATGGTTTTTCGTCCATTACCTGTGGATTAAGTTCTATTGGAAGAGCATCTATCAGCACTAGTGCAAACTGTAATATTTCTCTTCCCTATAGTTTGCCATATGAATGAAGAAAGCATTCCCTTTGAGATTCAGATAATCCCTAAGTACCTATCCTCCTAACTGATGTTTACTCATCATACTCATGATATAACACCAACTAAGAGTTTGGTACCCTAATAGGTTAGATATATCTCTATCTCCTAGAAAGCATAAAGAGAGGAGTCATATCTCTACTTCGAGTCTCACTAATGTCAATAACTAGATCATCTCATCTAGTCAAGGACCATCACTGGAGATAAACATAACTGCTTCTCTCTAGAGTCTACAAGTGAGACTCAATCTAACCAATATGATTACCTGATCTCCCTCTTGTCTTTGATAGAAGAGTGCCACTCCTATCTAGACAATCTAAATGAGAAAGTGAAACTCTCTTTATGTCTCTCTCTGTAATCTCCTCTAAGGAAAAGAGCTCTGGTAGTGGAATCTATTCCACTTTCCCTTTCCCTTTGAAAGAGATTCTGTTGAATACAATTACTCTAGTCATCCATAATTGAGAACATACACATAAGTTCTCCATAGTTTTCCCTTCCAAAATAGTGGAGAATCAAACTCCCATGTGAAGGAAAATTACACTAAAAAGTAGAGGAAATGAATTCCTTTTTAAATATAAACTAAGAGATGTTTTTTCTAGAAGAATGTTACGATATCTCAAGGCCACTATAAATGAAGGTTTGTTCTACTCTTAGAAGCATACCTACACTTTATTGAAGTTTGCACAAAGGGCATGATATCATGCCATATCATTCTGACCTAAAGGCAAGTGTGTATATAATGCCATGAGAGGGGAAAATTTTCGACAGCATTTCCCTAGAAATGGAATCCCAAAAAAATTATAACCAATAGCTCAGTGGCACATAGGCCACCCAATAACATAGGGCTTGACAGGCCCATGGCATGCACGCCATAAACTCATATATGGACTCCATGACCTGCAAAAACATAAAAACAAATGTTGGCAACCATTCTCTATGTTGCCTAACCATATAGTTTCTGCAATCCTCTTTCCTGCAAACAATAAAAAACTATACTTCTTGCCTATCAATCCATACTTATAGAATTTAAATAATGATCAACATTTGATGTATGCAATCCAATCTATGCATGTACATACAAAACATGCCATAACATAATGTAAAATGCTTGAAGCATAAAATATACATCCTTGAGTGGTTTGCTTTTGAATTGCATGCATCCAATCATTCTCGATGAGCTTCAAGACCTTTGCACCTTCCTCCTCAGGTCCTAACATAAACTTTGAAGTGTCCGAAAACATCGGATCACTTCCCAAAACATAAAGAATGGTCAGATGATTACTAAAATAGTGCAATTTTAGTCAAAAAATGCATTAGTAATCCTTCTTTAGACCTACAAAAACCACTTTAGGACCTGCAAATATTCATAAACGCAAATATATAACATGTGCAAAGAAATCGAAGTGAAATTACTCGAATCGCCTTCCCGGTCTGTAAGCTAGGGCTCCCGAAAGGTAGTTGCCAAAAACTGTTCAGACTTTGCAGAGCTGTACAGACCTGAAAAAATACATTTTTTCCAAATTTTTTTTCATAAACTGAAAGTAGACCTTGTGCTCTTCGAAAGGAGACATAGCACGTCCAATTTGAAGTTTTCTAGCCTAAGATATGGCCATTCCAAGTGGGACATGCCAAACTAGTGGACTGTTGGAGGGGCTGAAAAAAGTGTAAAAAAGTGATTTTTGGGGTGCCCAAAAGCATTCTTCCATCATACAAATCCTAAAATTCTCTCCATAACCTCAGAGAGTAGTATATGAAGATGCTTATGCCTATTTTTACCTTTCCAAATCCTCCCTTCGAGAATGCTAATTCGCTCCCCAAAAGAGGCCTAAATCAAGTTTTTCTCTTTCATGTAAAAATTTAAATGGGAGCTCTTAGCAAGCTTCTAATCCACTATAAATGTGGATTTCTCTTGGATTTTATACAATAATCCATGGGAAGCCTCTTAAATGGTCTTTATTCTTACTCCTAGAAGTGGATTTTGGGAAAAGTTAATATCTAAATTTTTTCCCAAAAAGTGCAGGAAGGGAGTCTTTGAGGAAGTAAAATTCCTCCTTAACTTATTATTTTGATGAATCTAATGATTTGCCTAAGAATTCCATACACCATACTCTCAGTATATATACTTTTTCCCATCCAGCCGTAGCTATCGCACCTCTTTTTCCCTCTTCCAAAATGGGAATTTCTTAGATTCAGGTGGTGAAATTTTTCTCAAACTATGATGGAAGGGGCTTTTGTGGAGCTCCAAACTCCCATTGTACTGCGTTATATTTTGGATTTCTTGATGGTTTATGAAAGTCCATATATTATACTATATGTGTACATGATTTTTCCTATCAAACTAAGAAAAATCCTACTTCATTCCCCTTTCCCAAAATGGGTACTAGTCAAAAATAGCTCCTGAAATCTATATGAAAATCATCAAAGTAGGCTATTTTGGAGGTGCTTACAACTTATTCTTTCTCACAATTTGAAAGAATAATTGACTCTAGATGAGAGTATATACTCCATACTTCTCCATGCACATAATTTCCCTCCAAAAACTTGGCCCCTAAAGCCTTCGTAGCTTCTCGCATATGCAGACCCTTTCAAAATTGAAATATTAATACCTGTGATTAACATGAAGCTCCATCTTCGTTAACTTGGAACCACGACACTGGAGAGGTCAAGGAAGAGATGCTCTTCATTCATAGTATTTTCATGTACCACATGTGCATCCAATCTACATCTCTCTTATCTTTTCTCAATCTTCATTTGAAGTTGCCCTCTTCCTCTTTTGCTTTCAATTGTGTGGCTCCAACAACAAAAGGTAATGAAAGGTCATCAATATAGGCTCTGGAGTACCCATATAGGCTCATGGCTCGATTGTTCCCCTTGCCTTGCCACATCCATGAGAGCTCATATAGCTGTTCCTTTGTCAAATTTTGCCTTATCATAATATTGTCGCGCTGATCTATGAGCATCTTGAAGGAATGGGACCTTGGATAGCTCAAGCGCCTCCCAACTTGAAGTCGTGGGTTCAATTCTGGCCTCCTACAGCTTTGCGTTGTCGACGCGAAAGTCACGGTCAGTGGATCAGGTCGACCGCCAGAAATATGGTGCACGCGGGGTGCTTAGCAAACTCAGGTACAGTGGAGACTCAAAGAGAATATTAGTAACTCACTTGCAACATAAGTGTTCATACACTTAAGATCATTGCACGTCTATGTCAAAGTGAATTCACATAAACAACTTCAAATCAAGTATTAAATTGAAAGTGAATTATATGGCAATCCTATAACCAAAGAATTCGAACTATGAAAAAAAAAATCGAATGAAAAGTCGTTAAAATGATAATAATGCTTAATCATCATGTATGGGAGTATGAAAATAGCATCAAGCTCGGTTTTGGAAAAGGTGAGAATAGACACATATTTGTAAAGTTAACATTATTTCTGTGCATCACAGCATTATGATTTATCACTAGAGAATCCACAAAATGCATTCATAAGTCACCAAATGGAATTAATTATATTCAGTTGATAACATCGGTCTTAACGGATGAATTTGTGCAGATCTATTCTGTATAAGTCTTTAGTCAACTATGATTAATTCCTTTTTTTTTTTACGTCTCCACCATTGGAAGCAAGAAGCAAGCTTGAGTTGAAGCCGCCACAGTTATGAAAGAGCAGTAACAATTCATTGTAAATAGGAGTAGAAGTAAATCTTCTTGTCCAAGCATGCACGTTCAAACAGAAGTAATTTAATCAATGTTTTGTGTAATTAACACGTAACTATAAATACGTAGCATAGGTCGCTTATCACGTATAAAGAAATTTTGTTGCATGAAAATTAACATATATATGAAAATATAACCAGGAGTCAATACAAATATTATCATGAGAAATAGAGGATAAACTCTTTCCACCGTCACATGTAGAGAATGTTTCCATCCAGTATGCTATAAATATGAATTCTCCATCGCTTTTGTCTATCAACTGTATGTTTCCATTTAATCATGTAAGCATAAGCAAGAAAAAGTAACTAAGACAGTACTCGTGATCTCAGAAGCCAATGGTATGCAAAGCATTAGAAAAATCACTGAAAAGTGTTAATGTATCCCTCAGGTCCTTTTAATGATCAGATCACTTCATGTGAATCCTTATGTACTGTTATTGCTTCAAAGTCCAAGGCCTAAACAGACACGGAAAGGAATGTCCTCTGTAGGTAACAAAGAATTTTGATCTTCACGTACAGGGCAAACCAATATATCATGTACGCTTTCCTTTTTGTGAAATCATGGTACATATTCATTGCTCAATGATTAGAACACAAAACAAAACTTTCATCCATGATGTTCTGGAAGGGAATCGGCAAAGATTCAAAATACGCAAGAACGGAATAAAGTGGAAGCGCATATCTAGAAGAGGCTAGATCAGAACACAAATGATCTATAATGCATATACATATACACACATACACATGCACATGCACATACTCATACACACATATGCACTTATACATGCACATGCACATACATACATATACACACACATACACATGCACATACATACATATACACACACATACACATGCACATACATACATATACACACACATATATACACTTAGGTACACACATATGAATGAATTATATAATTAAAGTATTAAAACACATGCTTAATATAAACAATAATAAAAATCAATAGAACAAAACTCTTCATTACTTAATACCATACACACAATTCAAAACATGACTGAAATGAAAAATATATAGATAAATATATGTATATATCAATGTAAATACATAATCCAATGTCATAATCAACGTCTAAAATCCTAATCATCGTCATCATGATCATCATCATCATCAGCAATATCATGATCAGATGGATCTTCCTCATCCTCATCCTCATGATCACCCTGTGACGATCGAGATCGTCCCTCCTGTGTCTGTCTCTCCACCTCATCCATATTTGTCTCCCCATAATACTCCTGTATTACATATAACAAACATAAATCAATAAAATAA
This sequence comes from Ceratopteris richardii, assembly GCA_020310875.1. NCBI lineage: Eukaryota > Viridiplantae > Streptophyta > Polypodiopsida > Polypodiales > Pteridaceae > Ceratopteris > Ceratopteris richardii. The sequence goes on along the minus strand of CM035418.1, from coordinate 76,349,633 downwards.
TTAAAACATTCATAACAACAAAATAATTATATAAAATTTAAAAATACTCACAAAGGCATCAGGATGATCTTGTATATACTCGCTCAAACGCCGATATCCAAAATGTGTAGCATACTCGATCTCGTGTTTCGTAGGATATCGGCCATAATCCTTTCGCTGCAATGAAACAAATAAAAAACATTAGTTGCTTGCATTTTAACTAAAATAAAAAATATACTCACAATAACACATATACTTACAAACGTAGCTACAAAACCATTATGGCCCATTTGGCCTAAGTGCGATGTGTGGCCCGACTCCACTCTCTTCCTTGCAGCAGCCTGTTTATTCAAGGAAAAAAATACATAAATTAAATTAAAAAATTACTAAAATATCTAAAAATTATAAATATAAACTATTAATTTGTGTACCTTCTGCTGAGGAAATGACTCCTAAAGACGTAGCTGTCTACGAAAAAACTGCCACGACTCAGGTGGTATGTTAGCTCGCCTCTTATTTTTTTCGACCATACAATATCTCCTGTTAATTTAATCTCAAACAGAAAAAAAAGTCAGAATACATACACATTTATACACACATATACACATACACATACACATACACATACCCACATACACATATACATGCAAACATATACGCATGCATATATGTATATATATACACATATACATACATATAACATAAACACACATATACATATCCACATATATACGTACACACACATGCATGCATATACACATTCATACAAAATACATGCATTTATCCCACAATAATATGTGTTGTGTATATGTGAATATGTGTGTATGTATAAATGTGTATATGTGAATATGTGTGTATGTGTAAATATGTATATGTGAATTTTTTATTTATGTAGATAATCAAATTATTAATATCAAATACCATTATTTGTAGATTCTGATCAATCAGATGGAACTCCACCACCGTCTCCTCATCGTGCAACGACTTTATACTGTAAGTATATGAAATATTTAATTTTAACTATATTTGATGGATACATAACTTATATATTTTTTTTATGTTTCTTATGATGTGCAGATTCTGATCAATCAGAGGGTACTCCACCACCTCCTACCCATGCAACGACTTCACATGTGTCCTCCGATAGGAATTATGATGAATTTTACTATCAAGAGCATATTATATGTTGGTGTAACTCTTGTTATGGCACGTATCAAAGACCACGATTGGAATGTATTGAACATGAGGCAGAGTATGGTACTTTTGAGCATGCACCATCACCTAGTCAACGTGATAATGCTTGGGTATGTATTTTCTATATATATTAATGTCATTTTTTTATTTAAAAACCATGTATAAAATCAAATTATTATTGATATACAGGAATACTTGCTCGATGATGATGATGATAATGATTTTTCTCATAATGTTAATATACCTCGTACACGTCATGGACTTGCTGTTCATCAATTACAAGCAGAGGTTTCTAGAAATCCTCTACCTCCTGGTTTAGAGAATGAAACAGCTGGAGATTATCCATTGCCAGCTCGTGATCGTTCTTTAGTACAAACATATGATAGAAGAAGATATGGAGGATGGAATAGAGGACCACTTCCTTTAGATGGAGAGGTTTTCAACTTTTGGGGTAATCGCTATATGATTGCTCCATCCACTATTACTAATGCTGGTCGTGGTCTCTTTATTGTAGAGGATTTGTATGTGCCTCCGAACTCTGAAGTCACTCTTATGTCATTTTGTGGTCCTATATATGGATGGGGAGATTGGCATCGACTTTCACGTTATGTTCAAAGCATGAGTACTTATGGAATATTCTTGAACGCAGCATCTCTTACTAGTAGAAGGATTTTACATGCAGAAAATGAAAGATTATATATTGATGGAAGACCTTACACACATGGAAATATAGCAGGTTTAATAAATAGTAGTCGAGGGTTACATAATAGTTCAAGGACTAATTGCACATTTGAGGAGCGTGAAAATAGTCATGAATCACCATACATGAGTAGAGATGTATCAAGATACATAGTTGTCAATGCTATTACTACATTACATGCTGGTGATGAACTATTAGTGACTTATGGATGGCGTAGACCTCCAAGAGCACCTTTTAGCTAGAGAGAATAAAAATTTTCTATCCATATTTAATAAGTTATATACTTAATTTTATATTTGAAGTTTAATTTTTATTCATTTATGGAATCCTAATGAGTTTTGTTTATATGTGTAGATTCCAACGTATGATGTTGATGATATTCGTCCACAACATTCACAATTACCAATAAGACCTCATTTATCAGAAGCTTCCATGAGGAGGCTACGCAAAACTAATCCTGTGCAATATGCAAAGTTGAAAGATCTATATTCAAAAGATGATAAAGTACAAGATTTGTGTGACAATGATGAAGATGATGGCATGGCAGATTTTATAGAGGATTGGTATCAAAATGACAGTGAGAGCATGGATATTTCTAAGAATGAGAAATATCTTCGAGAGGAATGTCTAAAGCATGTATATGAAGGAAGTCGTTTGACACGACTAAGTGCAAGCTTACTTATTCTCAACCTTCAAAATCGTTTTGGATGGAGTAATGTATCTGTTTCGACACTATTAAGGTATAATTTTCAATTTTCTATCTACTTATATATATGCGCATCTTTTAAAACTATTAATGCATCTTTCAAAATATTCGTAAAAAATTTGATTGTTTGGATGGCAGGATACGATTGTTTGTTTTGGAGGATATGAAGTATGTATCTTCATTGAATGATTTGTCGATTCACGCATATGTTCAGTTTGAAAGTGTGAGAAGCGGATTTATAATTTGTATTCAAAGAATTTGGCACTGTTTATAGGCCATACAATGGTGACCTGGATGCATCGCATGCACAAAGGTTACTCAAGATAGAGCAATCTGATTATAATGGACTAGTGCCAGCAAGATTCCTAGGGTATGTAGTAAACCTCTTGCATGTCAATGATGAGGCGCATTTGAAGTTTAGGATACAAAGTGGAAATCATGGTGGCTTGAGAGGATCACACATATACATGCAAGAGGTTTACTGCATACCCCAGGAATCCTGCTAGTACTAGTCCCTTATAATCAGGTTGCTCTATCTTGAGTAACCTCTGTGCATGCGATTCATCCAGGTCACCATCGTATGGCCTATAAACAGTGCCAAATTCTTTGAATAACAATTATAAACTCTCTTCTCGCACTTTCAAACTGAACATATGATAGAATCGACAAATCATTCAATGAAAGTATATACTTCATATCCTCCAAAACAAACAATCATATCCTGCCATCCAAAACAATCAAATTTTGTGGAAATATTTTGAAAGATGCACATAAGCATACACATATATAAAATTATATGTATGTATATTTATTTATTTACTTTCTTTAATATATCATTTTTTTGATAAACTTACAGGTTATTATCTGAAAAGTTTTTACCAAGTCAAAATATTCTTCCTACCTCACATGATGAAATGAAGAAGATAATCAACAATCTTGGTATGGATTATCAATGTATACATGCATGTCCTAACGATTGTATTTTATATAGAGGTGAATATGCAGACTCTTTGACATGTCCCAAATGTCAATCTCCTCGCTATAAGGGTGAAGAAGGTAAAATCCCGAATAAGGTATTGAGACATTTTCCATTGGCTCCACGGATTAGACATATGTTTCAAAGCCCCGAATTATCAAAGCTTTTGACTTGGGGACATGATCACAAAAGTACTGATGGAATAATCAGAATTCCTCATGATAGTGTTGCTTTTCAGCATATTGATTCTACATGGCCTGAATTTGCACAAAATCCACAGAATCTAAAGTTAGGAGTTGCATTAGATGGGGTTAATCCATTCTCCATGAAATCCAGTAAATGGTCAACATGGCCAGTGGTAGTCATAAACTATAATCTTCCGCCATATCTTAGCATTAAAAAGGAACATTTAATGCTTTCACTTTTAATCCCAGGCAAAAGACAAGTTAAAGATATGAATGTATATCTTGCTCCTCTCATTGACGATCTTCAAGAGTTATGGAGAGGTATTAATGTCATTGATATATCAAAAAGCATCAATGAAAGACATATTACGATTCGTGGTATTGTGGCTTGGACTATTCACGATTTTCCTGGATATGGCGTTTGTTCAGGTATTGATGTAATTTTTTTATTCAATATGCATGTAAATAAATATGATTTAATCTAATTATATTTTTATCATTTTCCATGATGCAGGAATATCTACTAAGGGTTATAAAGCTTGTCCATATTGTGGTGATTGGTTGAGATCAATCTATAGTAAGAATCTCAACAAAAATATTTATCTTCGACATCGACAATTCTTGCCTGATGATCATCCATTAAGATCTAAAAGAGAAGCGATACATTTTAATGGAAAGCTTGAAACAGGTCAGTGTCCAAAACCTATGACGCCTATGGATTGGTATAAAAAATGGACAGATGGGCCTCTGATAGATCCAGAAGCAGAAATCTTCAGTGATGATTCAGATAATGAGTATGTGAACAAAGGTAAAGGGAAATTGGCACTCGCAGAGAACATATCAATATGGTATTCTTTGGAGTATTGGAAAGAGTTAAAAGTATGTCATCTTCTTGATCCTATGCATATATTCAAAAATATTGGTTATTCACTATGGCAGCATCTTCTTGGACTAAAAGATACCACAACATCAAGGAATGATTTGAAAGATCAAAAATCCAAACCAAAGTTATGGCCAGTTTTTGATAGACATCGACAAGAAACGACTTATGCATCTGCTCCTTGGGTACTTACGACAAAAGAGATACAGACTATCAACAATAGAATTCAATTGATCAAGACTCCTACAGGATATGGAGCATCGTTTCAAAACATGTTTACTATGGATGATAAGAGCTTATCTGGATTAAAGACCCATGACTGGCATAACTTTTTGAAACATATTTTACCTTTGGTTATCGATGGATGTACAACGAAAGGAGTACGAGATGTCATCTATCGTCTTGGATCACTTATAAGGTAATTATGATACTTTTATATTTAATATGTTTGAATATTGGATATCTTTTATTTTTTAATTAACTTCTTTACAATTGTTTTTATGATTTGTATAGGTGGATTACATCCAAAGAGATCGATAAAAATTCGATCCCACAAAAAAAACGTGAATGCAAAGAGCTACTATGTTTGATGGAAAAAGAACTTCCTACTTCATTTTTTGATATTCAAGTTCATTTACTAGTCCATCTTGTAGATGAGATAGAGATTGCCGGTGTTGTCAACACTCGATGGATGTTTTGGGTCGAGCGATTTATGGGAATACTAAAAGGTTATGTGCGACAAAGAGCAAAACCAGAAGGATCCATGGCAAAGGGTTGGATGCTTGAAGAGTGCATGTATTACGTTAGTGAGTACCTTGAAAGAGTTCATGAAGAAGCTCCACGTGCATGGACCAACGAGTCTTCTTCAAAAATAACCGATGAGGTATTATCAGGTAAGGGGGTTCCATTCTTATTTACATTTCAAGAAAAAAATGATGTTTCCACTTTTGTAGCATATAATAGCGAATGCATGCAAGCATTCGTTAGCGAGTACGAGGAACTTCAAAGTCTCCAAAGTAAAAGGCGAAAAAACAAAAGATCTAGACGTAATCTCGATAATAATGAGATTACAGATATACCTTCTTTCACGGATTGGCTATATAGTCGTTTGCAACGCGCCAACGCAAATAATGAAGAAATCTCAGATGAGCAAAGAGAGTTAATGATAGGTTGTGAACAAAAGGTAATTTTATTAAAATATATATTTTATTTTTTTCATATATGTATGTTAGTTTCTATTTACTAATTCAATTTATTTTGCAGGCTTGAATGTTCACTAATATGTGGGCTTTTGGACAGCATATTAGAATCAAATCCATTGATTCTTTACGTAAAACAGAGGATTCTAGTATTGTTGCTTGTTTCAAGCAACTATCACGTGCTAGCTCAAAAGACACGAACCTTATAGATGGCGAACTTGGTTACGTAGGAACTATTGTTGGTATCTACGAAATTTCATTTCGTACATTCAAACAGGTAGAAAAAAGTTTATATATTTTTTTTAGAGTTAGTTTTTTTTTAAGCACCTAATAATGGGACGTTTTTGTTGTTATATATTGTGATAGGTCATTTTGAAGGTTGACTGGTATCGAGCGGAGTATAAAGGTAGTAATTCTACAATAAGAAAGGAATTATCTGGGTTTTGGGCAATTGATTCTTCCAAGGTAATGCGATCTACTAAAGAACCATATATTCTTCCTAGGCATATTGAACAAGCATTTTTTTATAAAAACCCAGATGCTCATCCTTGGTGGCAAGTCATTCATGTGCAACCTAGAGGTAGGTCATTGTTTGAACAGTTTATTGTTAGAGAGATTGAAGAAAGTCCTCTTGATGATTCAGCATCAGATACTGATACATCAACATCTGGAATAGAAATTAGACTCATTATACGTGATAATGATACTAATCTTTTTGATGAAGAGGATAATTCTCTACATGCTGATTCTACTGATGAGGAAGAGGAATTACCAGAAATAGATATTAATCCACCAATAGATGATGTGATTCATGAGAATATAGATTTAACAATAGAAGAAATAAATGAAATCAATAAGGATAATGAAGATGAGACTATATTGATGTCTTACCAAAATGATGGCAATAATGAAAACATATGAGCAGATTAGATAGTAACTTGAAGCTTCTGAATGGATATATATAATAGGTTTTTTTTATTAACTTGAATAACGATGAATCCTACTAGAGAGATAAAATCATGTTCTTCTAAGTTAGAACATGAAGCTCGGGGGTATGCCTAATTATTTTATATATAGCTTTATCTTCGAGGAGTAAATTTTTATCATGTATGTATGCATATGTGTGTGTATTCATGTGTATTATATGTATACATATATTAGTATGCATATATATGTATTTCATGTATATGTATGTGTTTGCATGTGTGTGATATATGTATACATGTATTCATGTACGTAATATATGCAAGTGTTTATAATTGTGTACATGTATATATGTATATGTGTCTATGTGTAAATATGTACATGTAAATATGTATGCATGTATATATATGTTTATGTGTGTGTAAATATGTACATGTAAATATGTTAGTATGTATATATATATTTATGTGTGCATTTAGGCATGTATGTGTGAAGCATAATATATCTACTCCATTTTATATTTATGTATCCTATCTACATGATGTGTATATATCTTTACATATATTATGAATCATGATCCTCGTTGATTCGAGTAGCTATATATAGAGGCATAAGGTTGGGAGGAGAGACATCTCTCTAGTAGGACGTCGGAGGTGTATATATACTTCAAACATATGGCTAAAAGGTTTTATATGTATATGTATATACATTTTTATTTTAGATTTATATATATATATATATATATATATATATATATATATATATATATATATATATATATATATATATATATATATATATATATATATATATATATATATATATATATATATATATATATATATATATATATATATATATATATATATATATAGATACATACATACATACATACATACATATATACACACACACATACATACATACATGGATTATATTATATTACATACATAGCAGTAAATATATACTACATACATACGTGTAATGTAATACACACATTTTTATGTATATATACACATAGTATATACATATTACATTTATACACAACACATAGATGTATACATACATGATACACATGCATACATACATACTACAAAAATAGAAACATGTATATTAGATACATATATAAGTTAATATACATGCCTTTCAGTAAACATAGAGTAATAGATTTTAGGAATGTCATCATACATACATAGATGCATATATAGATACATACATACGTACATACATACATAGCTCTCTCTCTCTCTCTCTCTCATATACATACATACCGTGCATTGTCGCGACGATGAGCCATAAGTGTCCGCATCTCGTTTAAACACCACTTAAGGGACCATCCTGTCCCAAACTCTGTCTCAAGTGAACTAAGCACGTACTTTTTATCCCTCTCATCATGCTCACTACAAAAATAAAAAACATAATGTAAATAAAACATAAGATATACATTTCAATTTATATGTAAAACTTTTACTTACTTCCATGGTAAGTGGATAAAGCGCAGGTAAGAGTCGCATAGTGCCCGCATTCTTCTCTTGAACTCCAATCCATTCCCTATGTACACAATGTTCCCCTCCGGCTCTATGTCGCACTCTAGTCCTAAGGTGCCTATGCATGTCCTCATAGGCAACTCTGCTCTACTATCACGTGCTGGAGGTGGTATAGGTGTCCTAAAAATAGATAGATAGAAATAAATAAAAATATGTGCTATAATATCATTAAAAAAAATTATGAAAAAAAACATACCTATGAGCAGATAGCTCTCTTCCTGCATGTGGATCCGCAGAAGAGCCCTCGTCTGATCGCGTAAGCATCTGGATCGTATAATCCAGCTCCTCATCGGACATGTCTGCGTAGTCCCGCATTATGGCCCCTAGAGTATCTGACGGAACTCTTGCTCTCATAAGACTTTTTATGAGAGTGAGTTTCGCCTTTCTCTCTTTACTGGGATCCATAATACCTAACATATAAAACAAAATGGTTAGAAATCAATATATATATACGTGTATGTGTGTGTATGCATGTGTATGTGTGTGCATGCATGTGTATGTGTGTGTATGCATCTGTTTGTATGTGTGTAGGTATATGTGTGTGTTGTCTATGTGTATGTGTGTGTGTCTATGAGTGTGTATGTGTTTATGTATATGTATGTATCTACGTGTGTGTATGTATCTATGTGTGTATGTGTATGCATGTATGTATGCATGTGTGTGTATGCATATGTATGTGTGTGTATGCATCATTATGTGTGTCTATGTATGCATTTGTACGTGTGTATGCATCATTGCATGTGCATGTGTCTATGTGTGTATGTGTGTGTATATGTGTGTGTGTCTATGTGTATGTGTGTGTGTTTATGAGTGTGTATGTGTTTATATGTATGTATGTATCTATGTGTGTCTATGTGTCTAAGTGTGTATGTGTATGCATGTATGTATGCATATGTATGTGTATGCATATGTATGTGTGTGTATGCATTATTATGTGTGTCTATGTATGCATGTGTATGTGTGTATGCATCATTACGTGTGTATGTATCTATGTGTGTATGTGTGTGTGTATATGTGTTTGTATGTGTGTATGCATGTGTGTGTGTATGCATGTGTATGTGTATATGTGTATATGTGTGTGTATATGTGTGTATGCATGTGTGTGTGTATATGTGTGTATATGTTTGTATGCATGTGTGTGTATGCATATGTATGTGTGTGTATGCATTATTATGTGTGTCTATGTATGCATGTGTATGTGTGTATGCATCATTACGTGTGCATGTGTCTATGTGTGTATGTGTGTGTATATGTGTGTGTGTCTATGTGTATGTGTGTGTGTCTATGAGTGTGTATGTATGTATCTATGTGTGTGTATGTGTATGCATGTATGTATGCATATGTATGTGTGTGTATGCATAATTATGTGTGTATGTGTCTATGTGTGTATGTGTGTGTGTATACATTATGACAGTGTATGTAAGCATGTGCATTATGTATGCATATAAGTATGTATGTATGCATATGCATATGCATTATGTATGCATATGCATATGTATGCATATGCATATGCATTATGTATGCATATGCATATGCATTATGTATGCATATGCATATGCATTATGTATGCATATGCATATGCATGTGTATGCATATGCATGTGTATGCATATGCATGTGTATGCATATGCATGTGTATGCATATGCATGTAAGTATGTATGTATGCATATGTGTGTGTATGCATATGCATGTAAGTATGTATGTATGCATATGCATATGCAATATGTATGCATGTATGTATATGTGTGTGAATGTGTGTGAATGTGTGTGTGAATGTGTGTGTGAATGTGTGTGTACATGTGTCTGTATGTGTGTATGCATGTGTATGTGTGTGTATGCATCATTATGTGTGTATGTGTGTGTACATGTCTGTATGTGTGTATGCATGTGTATGTGTTTGTATGCATCATTATGTGTGTATGTGTGTGTATGTGTGTGTGTCTATGTGTATGTGTGTATGTGTGTGTGTCTATGTGTATGTGTGTATGCATGTGTATGTGTGTATGTGTCTATGTGTGCATGTGTGTGTATATACTATATGTGTGTGTGTCTATGTGTATGTGTGTGTACCTATGAGTGTGTATGTGTTTATGTGTGTATGTGTCTATGTGTGTGTATGTGTTTATGTGTGTATGTGTATGCATGTATGTGTATGTGTGTGTATGTCTCTCTATGTGTGTGTGTATGCATATGTGTGTGTATATGTGTGTCTATGTGTGTATGCATGTGTATGTGTGTGGATGCATCATTATGTGTGTATGTGTCTGTGAGTGTATATGTGTGTGTATGTGTGTGAGCGTCTATGTGTGTGTATGTGTGTGCGCGTCTATGTGTATGTGTGTCTGTGTGTGTATGTGTGTGTATCTATGAGTATGTATGTGTTCATGTGTGTGTATGTGTCTATGTGTGTATGTATCTGTGTGTGTGTATGTATCTATGCATGTGCATTATGTATGCATGTAAGTATGTATGTACATTATATGCATATGCATATGCATTATGTATGCAAATGTATGCATGTATGTGTTTATGTGTGTATGTCTCTCTATGTGTGTGTATGCATATATGTGTGTGTATGTGTGTGTATATGTGTCTGTATGTGTGTATGCATGTGTATGTGTGTGTATGCATGTGTATGTGTGTATGTGTGTATGTGTGCATGTGTGTGTATATACTATATGTGTGTGTGTCTATGTGTATGTGTGTGTACCTATGAGTGTGTATGTGTTTATGTGTGTATGTGTCTATGTGTGTGTATGTGTTTATGTGTGTATGTGTATGCATGTATGTGTATGTGTGTGTATGTCTCTCTATGTGTGTGTGTATGCATATGTGTGTGTGTGTGTATATGTGTGTCTATGTGTGTATGCATGTGTATGTGTGTGGATGCATCATTATGTGTGTATGTGTCTGTGAGTGTATATGTGTGTGTATGTGTGTGAGCATCTATGTGTGTGTATGTGTGTGCGCGTCTTGTGTATGTGTGTCTATGTGTGTATTTGTGTGTATGTGTGTGTGTGTCTGCGTATGTGTGTGTGTGTGTCTATGCGTGTATATGTGTGTGTGTGAGTGTGTGTGTGCGCATACCTTGTGTATGTCTCGCTTCTCTCTCTCCCTCTCGCGCGTTGTATGTCTCTCTCTCTCTCTCGGTCTGTATTCTTCCTCGCGTTCAAGGCCCGGCACAAATGTGCCGGGAGAATTGAATTTTTTTTTTTTACATTCCAGAGCGTCGCATATGCGACGCTTTGCAGTTTGCCATCGTCGTTAAGTGCGTCGCTAACCTGCGACGCTACTAGCGATGCTTCTGGTTTAGCGTCGCTTATGCGACGCTATCGTCGCTTATGCGACGATGCTCGGCCAAAAAAAAAATCCGAAATTTTTACCGTCGCTTATGCGACGGTTTCGTCGCATAAGCGACGGTTTTCGTTTTTTTCCCGATTCGGGGGCGTCGCTACGCCCCCCCTTTTTCTTGTAGTGTAAGAAATGTATATCCATACATACAAAAATAAATATACAGATATAAATACATAGAGTGTGTATACACACACACACACACACACACACACATATATATATATATATATATATATATATATATAGAGAGAGAGAGAGAGAGAGAGATAGCTAGATAGAGAGAGATACATAAACAAATAAACATACACACACACACACACATATATATATATATATATATATACAGAAACACATATATATAGAGACACATACATATACACATACATACATACATACATACATATATACATACATACACACATCCATAATTAATTAAATAAATAAATATATCAATCTTTCTTTGTAAGAATTTAATGTGTGTTTATTATTACAAATTGTTAAGATCTTTGTTTTGATCTTTGCTAACTTTAGGAGCGAGATATGAATCTTTCTATGAGACCTTTTCTTAACTTCATGCAGATAATTACAATTTTGTGTTGTGGTTCTTTTGTAATAGATATCTTCGAGTCAACTTGGTGGAAGTAACAACTCATTTTGAAGGCTTACGTAGCTTCTAGGTGTCTCACAAGATTGGGGCTTTTCGTGGTACTTTTCTAAGAGGAGTCGTGGAGTCAACTTGGTGCAAGTAATAGCTCATTTTGAACGACTCTCTGACTTCTAGGTGTCTCATAAAATTGGGGTCTTATGTGTCTATCATTAGAAGAAATAATAAGAAAAGAATCATAAAAACATAACTATGTGATCACATGATTAGCATACTCAATGCAACGCATCTCAAATGCATAGATGCAAGGATCTCATGAGCCTAACCACTCATGAATGACACTTTGTGTGATAATGGAGTTAAGCCAAACATTTCTTTGTCACTCCCTATCTCTCTCTCTCTATTCACATGTTGGAAGCACATGCAAACAAGAAGACTCACTCTCTATCTTCGATCATCATTCCAGAGCGGAGTGCATGTAGATGAATATCTTTAATGCTTCCTCATTCCTGTGTGTGTTAGTACTTATTAAATACAAGCTTTATCATTAAAAATCTCATATCCTTATATGGGCATCTCAATGTCTAGGAAGCTGGACTCTAGCACTAAGCCACATGCTAGAGGATGGATTTCAAGAACCACCAAATCACACTTCTATGACCTTGTTATAACTTCTATATGTTACATGTACATTTTCTACATTCACTTTAAGGATGTACAAAGACTATTCTTTTGGAAATTTTCAATATTAATTATGGAAACCTCCATCATCGATGCCCAATGATTTTGGGCCTTCAATTGTTTTATGTATTTACGCCTTCACTTTTTGTGGAGACCTCCATCATCTTCATCCAATGATTTTGGACCTTCTCTCTTTATAATGACATGTCTGCGTGCATGTGTATTGTTTAAGGGGAAAGTTGGTTCATCATCCATGCTTCAACTAGACATTAAAGAGGAAGTAGGAGAATGAATCTATTGCTTTGATGTCTCTTGCAACATTGCTATTGTGAGCAGCGCAAAAGACTTCTATTTGTTTCTGACTTTGTGTGAGTGGTAGTACGCTTGCACCCATGAGCAATGTGAAAGATGAAAGATGAATCATGATGCATGATTCAAAATTTGGTGAAGGAGGGAGCAAGATTATGAATATGGTGCTTTGATGTCTATTGACACATTGATAATGTAAGCAACACATGTAATTTGTTTGCTTCAACAATTATTATTCATACTTTATGCATGGTTCATTCTGGTATATATTTTTGCATTATAGTCACTTAAAGATTTATTACTTGCTCTCTTGTTCATCATTGTAAGAAGCAATCATCATTCTTGCATTCTCAGGAAGCTTTAATTTTATAGGTATTGAGATGAAAATGGGCTCCATAGTTTCAACAGTTTTCCTCTATAGAAGAGGATATGTGCAAACAATTCTTGAAGCAGACATACTAGTCCAAAGCCTAGTGTGAGGCCGTCAAGATTTTGGTGTTTCTGTTGTAGAAGAATGTTTGCTGCATTCTCTATTCATTTTGTGTTATGTTTTCTACCCATGATGGTGAAACATTGAACCAATTGACATTTCTCTTAATGTAACTAGATTCATTCCTTTTTTTCTTATTAAAGGTTCAAAAAGCCAGTGTGGACATTGAAATGGCCCTCTGCTCAGAATTGTTTTGGCTTCAATTATGAAGAGAAGGATGCATTTATTCAAGAGCATCAAGAAGCTTTTCTCATATGCCCCGCCAATGAAATCATTGTGATACCATAGTTGTAGAGCACCTTGATCACATACTTTTTGGTAAATCTCAAAGCCCTCCAGAAATCACTATTTCAATTGCATCATCCACCATAGTTGTCCTTTGCTCCACTCTTCGCTAATAAGGATTCTATTAAAGGTTCAAGTGCTAAAAAAGGATCACTATTTCAATTGCATCATCCACCATAGTTGTCCTTTGCTCCACTCTTCGCTAATAAGGATTCTATTAAAGGTTCAAGTAAATAAACAAAATAAATAGAAATATGATGCTACTTTCAACAATTACAAGGGCATTGATAATAATAAAGATATGAAAAAGATTTTCCTTATCATACTTAATGGAATATGGTAATAGCGCTTATAAGCACTTCTATTGGGAAATATATGACATAGGATTGAGGGAGGAAATAAGAGTGTAATCCATGCTAATGAAGATAATAATAACAAGAACCCAAAAGAAAATTCTGCAAAAAAAACATATGCTCTAATACCATGTTGAAATGAGATGCACTACTCATAGTTTACTTGCAACCACATAATAAACAAGCTATGGAGGAAGACATGCAAGATATGAAAACATGATGAAATTTATTAAAGTATAAATGACTCACATACAATGCTCTATGAGCATGAAGACTACATAAATCCTTATATGGAGTTGAGGGAAAATCTCCTTGCATGTGGGATAAATCGACTTGCATGAGGATTGAATATAGATCTGGACAAAAGACTGGAGCATGGAACTCTCGGCAATCAGTATCATCAAAAATAGCATTTATTTGTTCTATCTTTAAAGATGAAGTAGATGGTGTAGTGAAGTGTTAAAGATGCCGTTCAACATGTTGCCCTTTACCTTTGACATTCTTCAAAGCATAACACTCCTTCTTCATATGTCCCTTTTTATGGCCATGATGGCATTCAATATCATTCTTTTGTGATTTGCTTCTACTCTTTCCATGTCGATCATTCTTGTCTCTATTGTTACTTCTTCCATGTGACTGATACCTTACTTGGTAAGAAACATGCACACTATATGCATCTCCATTATGTATGGCCACCATAGACTTATTGCGCATCTCTCCACTCAAAAGTGCATGGGATATGTCATTATAGACAAGCTTTCCTTAAAACCCATTGTTTGTAGCTTTCAATAATGTGCATCAAGATTATCAAGAATGAAGTTTTTCATGCACAATTTATATTCTCTTCTTGCTTGCAAAAGAAATAGGACGCACTCAAGTGTGCACACATGTATATTTATAACTTTTTGTAAGGTAGAAGATAGATTCTTTGTGCATAGATGATTGGACATGGATGATTGGATGCACACATGTCATGGCCTAAAATGGATCTCTAGTCCTTGAAGAATAATGTTCTCCCAAGTAGTGAGAAGGAAAATCTTTAAATCCTTTAGTTAGTAAGTAGTTCCCTAGCAGTCCCAAACCACCAAAAGTGGTACTTAAAGTCCAAATGGTTGATATGACCTGGAAGTATATCAATGATTCTTAGCTTTGGAATCTGAGAAGCATCAATATATGCTTAGATTGAAGTTTAGGAAAAGATCTCTAAAAATCCTACAAGTAAGCCAAAAATCTTAGAAAAGCTCAAGAGATCTTAATGATAAAGAACAAGCCTTTATTCTATCGCATGATAAATAAGAATTGATTAGTGTTGGCCATGGGTGTCCAAGAATTTGCGATTGGAACTACTGTGAAGTTTGCCCAAGTATTGGGAATCAAAGTAGTAAGTTGTTCCAAGTTTGAATAGAGGGTAGATATTCCAAGTATGTAGTCTCCAACCGTGTCGATGGTAAATAAGTCTGTGGAAGGTGTAACATAAAAGTTACCTATCCTTAAAGGGATTTTGGTACAAATCCAGAAAGCATGAGTGGATGCTTAGACTTATGCAGTAGAGAGATTCCTATAAAGTCGTGGCCAGGGTAGCTATTTAAAGCTGCAATAAGAAAGGAATCTAAAGACAAGAAGTAAAAAAACTCTTGTTGCTACAAATCGGTCAAGTATAACCAATTGGACTTGAATTTGATAAATTCAAGAACTTGGAATGATAAGGGGTTTGTCTTTTCAAAATCTTGGTAAAGAAGAATTAATATTCTATCAAAGGTTTTCAAGTTTCCTATAAAAAACACGAGATCATAAGACGATCGTGTAGAGGAATCAAAACCTAGAATATCAAGTTAGAGATAATGCCTAAAACTTCAAAATTCTTGAAGTTACAAGGTACTCGATCAAGAGATGTTTAGACTTTATGATAAGTATCACCCACACATTAATGTGAATATAAAATAGGGTGGTATGGGACACCAGAGTTTATACTCAGATTGATGTAGGAAAGATGGTATGGGACATCGCACCGTGGAATGATAATTATTTTTTAGTCCTAGAATAAATTTTGAAGTTAGATCTGATCTTCAAGAGAATTGAAACTTCCAAGGATAAGTTTTAATTCAAGGAGGATAAAAGTATGATCTCAAGATACTTCAAGATCAAGTTCATAAGAAGATACAAAGTAACTAACTTCCAAGATCTTCTTGAAACACTTCATGCTAAAGAGTTATTGATTTAGAAATATTTGATAAATTTTTGAAAGAGTACGACTTTGACTTTGAACTGAACCTTTCAGCTAACAAATAGACTAACTAAGTCAAGCTACAAGTTCCTACTGTAACTTGGCAAGTTCAATTCTTTGACTCAAAGCAATGCATAAGAATTACATTCCTAGTTAGGAGTCATAAAGAATGAATTAAGGTATGAACTTAGTCTCAAGTGAAGCATTGTTGGAGTAAAAAATTCATCAATAGAACCTCAATG
This sequence comes from Ceratopteris richardii, assembly GCA_020310875.1. Lineage (NCBI taxonomy): Eukaryota > Viridiplantae > Streptophyta > Polypodiopsida > Polypodiales > Pteridaceae > Ceratopteris > Ceratopteris richardii. Next base: position 76,332,801 of record CM035418.1, on the reverse strand, counting down.
GGTCGACACACTGATGTTGGATACCGCATTAGTATTTTGTGGTTGGATGATGTTTAGATTTATTCTTTGAATCTTTTTGAAAATCGAGTTCCTTTCTCTTAAAGATAGAAAAATAAATGCTTCAATACCTTGTTGAAATAGACCGTTAAGAAGTTAAAGTCTTGAGCTAAAGTCTTGGGTCATCAAGTATTTGACTCTCAGCCCGTTTATATCTTAGAAGTTGGAATTAGTTATTTCCTTTTGCTTTCCAAATCTTTTGGAATTGACTCAGATATGGTATGTAATTCCTTTCACAAAAGTCTAGGGTTAGCCAATTGGAACTAGATAACTAAATTAAACATCCGAGATAGATGTTATGTACAAGAACTTATTCAATCTTCAAAAGATAGCAAGTCCAAGTTTGACTTATTCATTTGAGTTTGCTTCCAGTTACTAGCATAAATCTCATGAATTTCTAGAGTTTAGTACACTCTAGAACAATGAAGTAAGGAATTGCTAATGAGATTGACAATTCCCAAGAACTTTCGGCTAAATTCTGAGAAAAGTATCCTAAGTTGGGTAATTTTCATTTTGAATTTGACTTGGTCAAAATACAGTTAGGTTGACCCAAAAGAAATGAAAACTCTCTCTTACAGTCTACATAGGATTTTGAAGCCCATTAGCACAAAGTAGTCCTCAAGTCGGGTCTAAAAATCAAGTAACTCTTACATAGGAGTTAACCATCGTACAAACATCCAAGTTAGATCTTTGGGACAACCAAAATTCAAGTTTTCCAAACCAAATTCTAGGGAATCAAGAGTTCTCAAAGTCTTACAAGGGATAAGAATCCCGCCTTCCTTACTAAGACCATGCACCAGTCATGCCCAGAAGTGGACTAGTAGTTGGAATCCAACCATTTCATATGTTTGTGCCTAGATCGCACATCGAGAAACTATGAATTGGCAAGGGATGTTTTTAGATCCACTCTTATTATTCATTCACTACTTTGTACTTTGACCAGTTGATCAGTGCAAAGCGAGACAATGTTTTGAATCATTCGGACAGGGATGCCACCACAAAGATGAGACACATTCTTCCAGTTCTAGAACATGACCATGTTCTTCGAGTCTTAGAACATGAGGCTCCGAGGTTGCCTACAGTAGATATATAGCTCTATTTTTGAGGCCAAAAATATTTTCCAAGGGGGGAAGAATGTAATAAAGTAAGTTCATGATCTAGGGGTCCAGCCAGTTTAGACAGATATGAAATCGGACACCGTTTGGTCATCCGTGTATATGACCAAAGATCTCGAGTTTAGACTTACTAGAAGGTCTTGTGCTCTTGTGAACAAGTGATCCACTTAGCTTAGTGGTTAAGTCTCAAGGATGTGATGGAGGAGGTCTTGGGTTCAATCCCCATGGGGGACATGGGGAGAGTATTTTGTTCAAAGAGATCTAGAGCCTTCTAGAAGCATCCACTTGAGTTAACTCGAGTTAACTAGGACACTTGGTGCAAATGCAGTTACATGGCTGACACTTGGATGGCTAGTATCCACCTGCCCAAGAATGCAGTCCCCTCGAGAGAGCTATATATAGAGGCATTTGGTTGGGAGGAGAGTCATCTCTCTAGCACGTGGTGGTCGTAATGCTAAGTTTGTTGCACTGAAGCTATTTCCACGCCTTCTTTCATGACTGGTAGACCAAAATAAGGAAATTGACACTATTCGCTAAGTGTAGATGAATTGTAGATATTGTTTTTGATCAAGATCTTCCCAATCATCATTGTCCACATAAATAGATTTCTTTGTAGGGCCACCAATTGGCTTCCATCCTCTTCTCTATATCAAGACATCATGGATTTGATTCTTCCATAGACAAAAGTTGGTGTCATCAATCTTGTGGGAATCTCAAAATGGTCTTCTCTTGGCAAGCTATAACTCTTCTTGAATACACTAGCACTACGCACTTATGCACTAGATGCATGTGAAACCATTGATGCCATCGTGATGAACAATTGAACGTAATACTTACCAAACTAGAGATGATCAACCACTACTAACACTTAGAAAGTATGACTATGTGTCAAGTCGCTGGGAAACTTTTGCCATAGTCTCCATAGAAAATTGAAAAGAGGAGCAAAGAAAGTGATGCGAAATTATCAAAGTGATAGTTTATAAATTTGTTTACCTACATATCACAGCACTACTCATTGCATATACCAAGTGACTAAAAGAAGCCAATTAGGCTTATTGAGCACTTATGAATCTACTAAAACACATCTCCCATGGTGAGGCTAGGTTATGTCTTCCACCTACATCATCAAAGAGATCCCAAAATTTGGGTGTCTCTCATTTAATATAAGCCTCACCATGACCCTCTTTCATATGCCAAGGTTATGCAAACTCTAACCATCATGCTATACTAGATGAGCATACAAAGGTGGTTTCCACTAAGACGTACATAGTGAGAGCGCTCAAATATTACATGAGAGCAATTAAAAAGAGTGAATGAGCTAGAACGCTCAACTTCTATCCAAAAATAATTTTACATAAGGCTCAATGCATTCTTGCAAACCAAAATGACAAGTGTTGGTGAACTCTTAACTAGTGGTGGTTGCTCTCACCACAACTGAGATCTATCAAACAAACCTCTAAAATGTCTAATAATGATAAAAAAAGTCCTAAATTTGAATAATCCTCGTTAAAGAAGCAGAAAGAACACTTTGTGAGGTTGTTGAACTTACACAAAGAGAAATATGCACAAATGAACTCTTAAATGATTCTAAGAATGGCCAAAAAGTTGCTTCAATTGGGCTCCAAAAACCACGCGTAAAGCCTTAAGGACCCAAAAATATCTAAAGATAATATCAACCTTAGTCTTTACCCCTCATTAATCATTACTTGATTGTAGCTTAGTGGCGAGATATTTCTGGTTAAGTGAGCTTTGGGGAGAATGAAACTGGGATGGGTGACCTTTGGAGAAGTATAAAAAGAATTCAATCCTCCTTGATTGTTGAGGTCCTCCCTCATGCACAATCGAGAGTAAAGTCAATGAATCACATGATAAGGTATTCAACAACACTATCCAATCTGACAATTAAATTGAATGAAGTGAATGAAAGAAGTATCAAGGCTTCTCTTGAAGAAGAAGATGGGGTGCTTTTGAGTAGAGCTCCTAAAAGTAAAACTATGTTTGGGATGAGGAAGATGCAAAAAATGATCGTTATTCTATTTGTAATGATAGTGAGGAATGAGATGATTTTATTCACATGCCATTATCTTTTTGAAAATGATGAATTCATGATATATAAGAACTTTTTTTATCATGATTTGTATACTGAATGTTTTTCTTTGATTAATGATTGTGAAAATAGGGATTTCTATTAAGGCTAGTGCTTATTTTATGTATGTATATTGACATAAATATGGGTTAGATCTTGTATATGAAAAAAGGACTGATTGTTGTATGTGAAAAACACTAGTTTGATCTTCCACAATAACAACACGATAGATGCATATGAAGATTATGTTTTTAATAAAAGTTTTCTAGTTAAGAATGCTCATTTTTCTATAGTGATGACACACAAACTATGTAAACTAATGATTTTATGAATACATGTGAGGGAGAAAATGAAGGCATGAACTTTGATTGGATCATAATGAAAGAAACTAAACCTCTTGTTGAGATTGATCTTTTTTTTTCTAATGCAGATAGATTTTTGTGAAGTTTAATCATGGATTGCAAATGAAGTTTTTGATAGGTAGTTTTTCTAGAGATGATATTTCACATGATCTTTCCAAGCTAAGGTGTGCCACACGACTGTAATTATGGAAGATCACACTTTAATTGTGAAGATGAAGAAGGTGAAGATCCATATTAATGATGAAAACCTCTTTGCTTAGTAAATTTTGCGTAACTCTTCTTTTTTTGCACCATGTTGAGTTTGAAATCATCTAGAGTATACATGAATACGTTTATATTACAAATTCGTTTCTTTCCTAAATGCATATCCATTTTCACATCAATTTTTCATAGATAACATGAATGAACTACAATTTGACTTTTGCGAGGATAAGCTTGTTCATAAAAATAGAATTACTTTTCTCATGATACATCCTATATCCATACACATTTAAAGTATTCTTGATTGTAGGACCATAATAAAAGGCCATACATAAGATACAAATTGGTTAAATTCCCATGCACTTGATTTTACTATTTGTACTTTGAATTTGAAAAAACAATTGTAGATATTGATATCGAGATCATTGTTGGTGCACTAAAAGGATGTAGAGGCTTAGAGGCAAATGGATTTTGTAATGAGATAACCACTTATATTGAAACTTTCTAATCAATCCATTGAAGAGTGAAAACTTAGGTTTCGTTCATTTGCATGATAATGATGATGAAGTAGAAGTTTCCATAGCATGCATTAGAAAAGGAAGGTATGATGATTATACATGCTTGGAGTTTTTTTTTAGTTTTTTCCCGAAAGTCATATAAAAAGTATATTTGTAGTTACATTTGCATCAAGAATTCAAGAACATGTTGCTTATTATTAAGCGTCCTTGTGACAAGGATCTCAACAACTCACAATTGGATGGTTGATCTCAAGTCATTGTCTGTCATCTACTGGACATTGAGAGAGAGAGAGTGTGTCATTTGTTACTCTCCTGCTTCCTTGTGTGCAAGGCAATGATCTTGGTGTATGGATTTGCATGTGTGTGTGCATGGTTGGGAGGATGTTCCCCTTGCTCCTTGTGATGTTGGCCATTGTTGCCATTATTGCTCCATGAGCGTGGGTGAACCTCTCCTCTCATTCTTTGCCCCAACTTGGAGAAACTTCTCACTTCCATGTGAGGCGGTTAGGGTTTGTTGCTCCCCTTTTCTCAACATTTTGGCACCGTTGCCGGGGACGTCGGCCTTTAGCCGTTGGTTTTTCCAAGTTTGTGTGTCCATACTTCGTGAGATGCACCTTGACACTTGGAGGAGGATGAATACGTGTGGCCTTCGGTTGGCCTAGGGTACCTCTCTTCTTTTAATTTCTGAGTAGTTTTAGTTCATTTTTTTTGTCTGATTCACAAAAAAAAACACCCCCTAACCCCCTCCTCTCTCTCACACACACAAACATGCTCCCACACACTCATTATGGCATCACTTTCCACCACTATCATCTTTTTCTTGAGTGATTGCTTGGGGTAGGGGGATGGGTAGTACCCTCTCTAGCCCCTCCCTCTCTTCCTTTTTGAAAGAAAGAAAACAAAAAAAAAAGAAACAAAAAGAGCTTATATAAGCTTCTCAGGAACAACTTGAGAACACACAAAGTTTGAAAATATGTTGCAAAACTCCTACGCATGTCCCTTCTCTCTCCCGCTTTTAATGAGTCATGCATGCACCTCTTAAAGTTTGAAAATAAGAGATCTGATGGATGAATGCGTGTAATTTATGCTTTTC